>OY725320.1:28393151-28652396 GCA_963242795.1 Inga leiocalycina
AACGTCGATACAATCGAGGTGAAAAGTGTGAGAACAAAACGGCAGCGTTCGGACGTACTCATCATCTTCGAATTCCAACAAACAAACCGCGCAATCACGTCGAAACTCTTCGAATTGATCCTTCGATTTGGCGGTGTAGAGGGAAAAAGGTATGGTCTTGATGATGGACTCGTCGAGGCCATAAGGGGAGAACATGTAAGGGCCATCAATTGGCTCAAAAGGAGAATCATAAGGAAGTGAGTCGAGGTCGCCGGCTGAGGACGGGAGGTAGGAACGTCGCCTACGGCGGCGCCACCGTCGAGAGAGGCGGGTTATCGGAGGCATGAGGTGGCGGGAGATGAGGCGGGAATAGGTGACGACGAGGAAGGCGGCGGCAACAACGACCACCATTGCAATCAGAGGTGGACTGAAGTCGACCGACAGCTTTGAGGGCGGGGGTGATTCTTTGCTGACAGGTACCGGAAGCAGAGTCGGGGCAGGGATGGCCGGAGACGGTGCCGGAGAAGGAGATGGGGCCAAATGGTGGAAGCGCAGATGATGGGGTGGCTGAGAAGGAGCTGAAGAAGAAGACGACGACCACGACGGGGGAATCATCATCATCATGAGAATGATCATGGAGTTTCTGAGAGAGGTAAGAAATAGGGTTTTGATTCTTTTAAGGGTAATAGAAACAGAGAGAGATAAAAGAGAGACACTGTAGATCTTGGTTCGTTGGTTTAATGCAAAAGTTGACTGAAAGTGTTTATTTTGCTTTCTCTGTTTTTTTTCTTATTTTTTTCCCTTCCGTCTTAATCTGATTCTTCAGGTTGTACAGTGCGTGGCGAAGAGAGAGAGAGGAGGCTATGTAGGACTGTGAAAGACACGTCAACTTTGGTGAATTTAAGGCGAGGAGCTTTTTTGCAGTGGGAAGAATACCAATTTTCCAAGGAATTTAAGCCAAATACACGTCATTGATGATGGTACAGTGCTAAATTATTCATTTATTTAATTTTCCTCCCCTAATAGTGGTATTAAATATTTATTTCCTTTGACCCTCTCATTAATGACTGACCCTGTCCACAAGTGCTAAATCACCTCATTGGTCAGTCTTGTGGGTATGGTCAGTCTTGTTGATAATCACCATTGCAAGCATCGCCACACATTCAACGCCCCATTTAATGAAAATTAGCATTTTTAAATATTATTAATATCTTCTTAATCAGTCAGGTCATGTGTGTCCTCATTTTCAATTCAAGCATGTTGAGGACTAGTAAGTGAAGTTTTGAAACTACTCTGTATGGTTTAAACAAAGTTTTAGTGCGTGTTTGGAATAGCTTATTTTTGGGCAATAAGTGCTTATAATTCGTGATTCACGGTATACGAGGTAAATATGTGAGAGGAGTTTTTTCTCGGCTTGCGTAATAAGGGCTTATTTCCTGTACAAAAAGCTCAGCCAAACATGCACTTAACAAAATTAATACTATACTAATTGGGTGCCAGATGTAAACAGTAAGCACAATTAAAAAATTATATACAAGGGAGTTGAATATTGGTCCATCAGAGTTTGAGATCTGTTTTCATTGGACATTGGATTGAAAATTGAAAATCCATTGGCTGAAAAGAAAAGTGACTGATCCAATAGCAATCCAAATCAAGTGAAGCAGAAGTGGCTCTATGTGGGGAAATCAGCTTTCTAGGAAAAGCAATGGGAGAATTGAGGTGGACAGCAAGCCAAGCTGAGAAAGCATGGAATCATCCATGCTAATTTTAATCAAAATGTAAAATCAAGTAAATAAAAAAAAGACATAATAAAGGCAATTTCATCCGAACTGTTCAAAATTTGGAATGGATCATAAAAGCAATGAATCATAAATAGCTTTATTGCCAATTCAATCATCCAAACTCATCCACTAAAATACTCTTCCGGATCTAGATATGGTGTTGTACAGAAATATTTTAGGATGATCAGGTCATATTTATTATAATTAAATATAATTTATCTCGTTTTCTTATTCCACCCAACTTAATTAAAGCAATACTCGTGTTAAGGATCAGATAAGCATCAAGAAGTCAAAACAGCCTTCCAGTTCCCTTTAAAGGTGTTGGGGTGAAGTAAGAACAAAACTCAATGATGGTAACACGGACTTATAGATTGACCAGCAGTCGCATACTCCAAAAACCTGATTTTGCTGTGCTTGTTTGCAGGTGTGATTGTGTGTTTCTTAATCAGGAAAAAAAAAAAAGACGACAACAAATGGAAATCTCATTGTATTTCTAAGCGTTTCATTCTCATCCTTCATACAATGCACATGAGACTGGTTGTACATGCACCAAACCTTTAGAAATACATGCACCCTCATCTAATATTCTACCATAACTCATCTTGACCCAAAAGTTTAAGAAATTAATCATTACTCCCTCCTGTTTTTATTATAACAAACAACCGCTGCATATAGTCAATTTCTTTTTATAAAAAACATTTAAAGAATGTCTTATTTACTTGTTATGTTCTCATTTGCCCTTAGTTAATTACCTATTTAATGTCATTATAATAAGCTTTCACAGCCCCAATATAATAATTCACTCTCTTTCTCCACCGTACACTCCTTCTTTTATACAATCATTTTTATTATGGTACTTCTACCATATTTATTTTCGTATTCTTTCTCTTTTACATTCCTCTTTATTATAATAATGTTCTTATTCTCTCTCTCATTCCTTATGTTCCCATAAGTAAGGGTATTTTAGTTAAAAAGGGTTAAAAGATTTTAATTAATTTTTCTTATACTTTTATCTTCCATTAAGAACCACATTAGGCTCAACCTATCCCCTTTTAGTCTCATGGTTACTAAATACTTTTCCAACCTGGGATGTATTAAAAAATCAAGTACTTGCAATCACTCTGATATTGTACTTTTACCATTGAATTCAAGATTTGATATGATGGTCAAATGTGAGTTGGATTTCTACGATTGGTGATTGAAGTTTATAGGGCTTCAATCCCATTCCTCTTGGTGTTTTAACACCAAATCCCTTGTCAGACCTTTCATCAAAGGATCTGCAAAATTTAATTCAGATCTTATATAACTAATGAAAATTACTCCATTCAAAATCAAATATTTCACATAGCTATGTCTTAAGTTAATATGTCACAAATTTCCATTATAAACTTGGCTATAAGCTCTTGCAAGAGCAAACTAACTATCACCAATGTTGTGAAAATCGGACTGGACCTAACGGTCGGACCGGTGCTCGGAAGGGCTTTCGGCTTGTTCAACATGGTTCAATCGTTTCACCATTTGGACCGTTTCAAGCCACTTCAGACCGGCTGTAGAGTCGGGAACTGGGGTTAAACTAGGAACCGATTGGTTGAACCGAGAACCATTTTTGGGTATTATTGACATGTTATTGTGTTATTTTTAATGATTTCAATGTATTAGAACTTGAGATTTAGGAAAGATGATACATATAAGCTTTTGTATGTGTTTATTTTTAAGTAATGTTAAAATTTCATTTTTTTTATATTTATATAATGATATATACGTATAATATTATTTTTTATTTAATTATTATGTTATCGCTCCGACCGGTCCAACCATGTAACCCATGACTCGATAGCCTCTCTAGTTCGACATACGGTTTGGCTTTTAAAACATTGACTATCACAATGGATAAATATTAGTGCTATTGGCTTGGACCATATAGGAATTTCAAGTAACAAGTTTCTTAACCATTCTTCTTCCTTGCTACTTGCAGCCAATGCTATAAACTTAGAGTCCATAGCAGAATATGTTATACAAGTCTGTTTCTTTGACCCCCATGAAATAGCACCCTCACCAAGGGTGTAGACCCATCCCACTTATGGATGCATGATCCTCTAAGCAAGTTATCCAACTAGTATATATATATATATATCCTTACACAATTGAAAGATTACCACTATAAGTCAAACTATAGTTAATTATTCCTTTTAAGTACTTTAGAGTTCTTTCCACAACATGCTAGTGTGTCATGTTTGGATTGCTTGTGTATGTACTTAATCTTCCTGCAGCATATGCTATGTCTAGTCTTGTACATGTCATAGCATACATCAAGCATCCATTCACTTTTGAATATTTGTGTTGTCTCATAGGACAACTTTTTTTTGGTACCAACTTTATACTAGAATCAAATGGGGTAGAAATAGGACAACAATTATAACAATCAAATTATAAGCATGTCAGTAACAACTCATGACTCATTTTCTATTATTAAAATTACCATAACCAAACATGTAAATAGAATTTATAATTTTATCCTTTCATCTTTTCTCCAAGATCTTATAAGACTATCCTTCCTCCACCACATGTACCTTGTTATGAGTATTTGTGCCTTTTGTATCATAGATCATTAACCATAATTCTCTTCTAAGAAAATAATTCCCTAATTGCTTAAGAGAGATTTACTTTTTATGTTCAAAACTTTGTTAAGTCTTTCCTAGAAGAAGGAAGTGTTATCTATGATGGATGAAACAAAATAAATTTATCCACATTCATGTTAAGTTGTTTGAAACTATTCAAGCTATGTTCAATTCATGCATTTATTCTATAACACATTTCCATTGATCATTCCAATTTAAATCAGAACACAACATGATAATTATTAATTTAGTAAATTTAAAATACATTATACTTCTTATCACTTTTTAATTATGATTAAAATTTCATGCTTCCACAAGCAATAAACCACATAATCTAAGGTAAAATAATTGCATCAACCAGATCATGAATAAATCTCATAAATCTATGAACTATATTCAATAAAGAAAGGCAAATAGATACTTATATCTCTCCTTTGCCATTGACCAAGTGAATTCAAGATGATTCCTATGTGAAGTTCCCAAATCAAACCATCCATTTCTTCTAGTAAGCAAAACTGGTGTCGTTTCAGAAAGTTGCCGCTATCAAATATTTCTGACTTGACAAATTTGTAGTCTACTTCTTCAAAGACACCATTTGTATTCACGGAATTAAGCCTAAAGATTGTTAGAGGTGCTGGATCTTTGAGGAGTAGAAGAAGAAGATATGAACAAGAAAGTAATGCACAATGTTTTCAAGGCGTGGGCAACACTTTCCTTTAAACTTAATTTTCCCCCACCTATACCTATCTTATAGGGTGTAATTTGAATTGAAAGGTGATTTCCTGTAGGATACAACGAAGATTCTTAAGTATGAATTGCACTTCTAATACTCAAGTAAGACATTAATGACTTTTATAAAATGATAATTTGACTTTATTTTTGTTCGCACTCAAAGTCAAAGACAATGAATTTGATATCTTGTTGTTGTGCAATTTTTGAAGTTGTATTGTGTTGTATGTCACATATGAAGTGATGGTGCAGGGTATTTATAAACCATGAAGTAATGTCTTGAAGTGGTACCTCTTGAAGCAACACTTTTTCAATTAAAAGTTATAACCACGTGTTAGATTCATGAATCCTCGTGAATCAACATAACTTCAATAACCAATAGTTATTTAAAATAACTCTTTATTAAAGGGTTACACCTTTATAGTATGTAAGGTTTTCTTAAAAACCAACACAACCCTCCACCAAATAGTAGTTACCATGCATTTTTGTAGTTGTCTTTAGAAACTAAAAGAACATGGCCTTGATGACCTTTAGTGTTATAACTCTCTATACAACTATTCATATAAATTTCTGAATTTAATGAACATGACTTTACATCAGAACACATACTTTTATTTTAAAATATTCCAACATTTATCTGAGAGCCATCACCAACTTCCCAACACAAGTGATCAAGAATGAGCCGTCTAACCCCAAAACTATCTTTCCAAAGCTTTGATTGCATGACTGTTGGCAAAAGCTTTGATTGGTCTTGTTATGAAAGGATTAACTTTTTTCACTGGACTGAGCCCCTTATAATCAAAATACTACAAGATTTACACTCAAAAGCTGCTTGTATTTCCAAATCACAACATGGCACAAGCAGAAACAACAAACAACCTCAAGCCCAAAAAAGTTAAAAAAAAAAACACCAACAGAAGTGGGCATGAGCAAACCTAAAGTCTGGAGGTGAGGATGACGAGTGATGAAACTAAAAAGACCATGGAGGAGGAGGAGGAATCACACGAGTCACGAACACCAGATCTAATCCAGCCAGAGGCTCAGATGTGGAGGCGAGCTTGTAGTAGAAGAGAGGACTTGAGTTAGGCCCATACTTCATGGGCTCTTGAGAGGGGATAAAATTAAAAACACGAGCCCTATTTGTTTTGTTTGGAAGGAGCCAGAATCTAACATTCTCAATCAAGGGTTTAAGCATTATGCTTCTGCAGAGACGATTCCTGTTCCCAGGAATATTCAAGCAGCTCAAATCTCATGCGCCTTGCTCGGCGCTTGCGTCGTTGTAATTCGAGCTATCTCGTCGTCGACAAGAACGAGCTCAAGCTTGACTTTTAGATTCTGATTCCACCCTCCTTCCTTAGGTAATGAAGCAGATTTAATTTCACGCAGTTACTGTAACATTTTCATGATTTCGTAATTCATCCATATGTAAACGGACTGGGTTGCTACTTTCTTTAGTCCCTCTAATCCATGTTCGTCGTTTTGTATAATTAGATTAATTGAGGTCACTAGCATGATGCAAATCTTTGTTTGGACTGTCAGGTACTTCTTTCCGAACGAAATTACTCACCCCAATCCTTGCCCTCTCTGATAAACTCTTCACGCAGGTTCACATCTTATGTCTTATATTACCCTCTTTCTTTTACAAGGGGCATTTCAATTGACACTTGGTTTATTTTCTGTGTTGAGTTTACAATCACATTCCTGTCATGGCGGTTCAACTCCTTAAGCGTTTTCCCTTCACATCCCAAGCTCGCAAATCCTCGTCTCTCTTCTGTTACTCTTCATCAACACCTTCCTCCGGTGAGGCCTCCACCACTCAAAGTGCCATAACCACCGCCGTTTCTATCCTCAACCACCACCGTTCCAAGTCTCGCTGGAGTTACCTCCGTTCTCTCTACCCCGATGGCTTCGATCCTGACGATTTTTCTCAAATCACCCTCCACCTTAGGAATAGACCCCATCTCGCATTCCAGTTTTTCCGCTTTAGCAGATCCCTCTGCAAACACAACCTCGCGTCTTATTCCACCATCATCCACATTCTTGCTCGTGGCCGTCTCAAGTCGCATGCTCAGGACGTCATTCGGATGGCTATTCGAGCGTTGGCATTGCAGGAGGACGATGATGAAAATAATCCCAGGTCAGCACCATTAAAGGTATTCGAGAATCTTGTGAAGACTTATAAAGATTGTGGTTCTGCTCCATTTGTGTTTGATTTGTTGATCAAAGCTTGTTTGGGATCAAAACGAATTGACCCTTCAATTGAAATCATGAGATTGTTACAGTCCCGTGGGATTAACCTGAATGTCAGTACCTTGAATTCTCTGATTTACTGTGTTTGCCAATGTCGAGGGATTGAAGCAGGATATGAAACTTACAGAGAGGCCTTTTGGTTAGATGAGGAAAGCGAGAAAGATATGAAGAGGGATGTTAGAGTTTTCCCAAATGTGCATACTTATAACACATTAATGTTATGCTGTTATCAAAGCGGTTTGATTGAGAAGGCGAAAAAGATTTGGGACGAAATGGTAGAATTGAACTGTGTTCCCAATGCTTATAGCTATAGTGTATTGATGATGGCTGCATTTTGTGAAGAAGGGAAAATGGAAGACGCTGAGAAGTTGTGGCAAGAAATGAGAACTAAAGACTTGGAGCCTGATGTAGTGAGTTATGAAACCATGATTGTTGGATTTTGCAAGGCTGGAAATGTTGGGAGGGCTGAAGAATTTTACAGAGAAATGGCAGTGAAAGGTATAGAAGGTACATGTGCAACTTATGAGCACATCATCAAAGGATACTGTGATATAGGAGACATTGATTCGGCTATTCTTGTTTATAGGGATATGTGGAGGAAGGGTTTTAAACCAGAGGCTTTAACCCTTGATTTGATGATTAGGTTGCTTTGTGATAATGGTAGGGTTGATGAGGCAGTGAAGTTTCTGAGGAATGCAATGGATAAACTTGATTTGTTTCCCAAGGGAACGAGTTATGAGGCCATGATAAAGAGGCTATGTTATGAGGGAAGGATGGAAGAAGCATTGAAGCTTCAGGCAGAGATGATAGGAAAAGGTTTTGAATTAAATTCAGAGATCTATAATGCTTTCATTGATGGGTATATGAGACAGGGGAATGAGGAAATGGCTGGAGCTTTAAGGAAAGAGATGTTGCAAATTCAGATGCGTAGCTAAGTGAGTACTGATAATTATGGTTTGTCTTTGAAAGTGAAGATTGGTTGCAATGGAAGGCTGGTCGGTCTTGTGGCATGTTATGCTGAACTTATGTTTCCCTCAATAATTTATCCGGAAAAAATGCACACCAAAGAGAGTGGAACTCTTAATATGTGAGACAATATAAAATGATTTGAGGATCACATAGGGTGGTAGCCGGTTAAGCAGGAGGAATATTAAAAGAACCAAACGAATCTATGATTATCTTTATAATTTTAACTAGCATTATAAATTTTGACTCAAAAAATTAGCATCCTTAATATTTTTTTAAATATATAATTTATAATAGACCAAACAATCCCAAATAAATAAAAGAAAGTGAATTAGTATTTGTGTAGATCGTTTCTTCTCACACCACTCTCCAATTAGGAGTAAAAATCAATCTTCAAGACTGAGGGTGTTGTACAAGCCACTATTATAAAGAATTTTATAATAATATTTGATTAACTGTTTTAGGTTGCCCTTCTCCTAATGGTTATTACTTGGACAGGAATTGAGAGAGGATGATGGAGAACACTCTTCAAATGTTTACAAAAAAAAAAAAAAATCCTGTAATGTTCAATTTTCACTTGTGAGTGAAGGTCAAAAATTTTTTTGACTTCTGAGTCACCCACTAACTCGTAAGTTGCAAATACACCGAAATTCTAACTGCTTCAACATTCTCATGTAATGAAAAAAAACAGCTACCACTTGGTTAAGTTAAACGATGTTGTTCATTATAATCCTGGGATTTGGTCTTTTATAAATACAAAAGTTATTGTAACCATTTTTGTCATAAGATTCTTATAATTAATCTACATTGCTTTCTGAACTTTTTTCTCATAAGATTCTTTGCTATATAGATAATTAATCTATATTGCTTTCTTAACAAAATTAGCTTGTACTCCTCCGTCCGTGCGTTGTATGGGGTGCTTGTACTTAAAGAACATTTAAATGCTTAATTATTGTCTTTCATACTTTACATACTATATTATTGATAACATAAGTAGTATGAAACAACACTACGATATTAGTACCACCACCACTAATTAACATTTCTCAATAAATAACATAAGGTTTATCAAGAAAAGGCAATAAAGCCTATGTTAGCGTGTGCTTCCCCTGCATTGCATGAAAAACTTATAAATATGGAGTTTTTATATTTTCGTTACCATTAAAAAAACAATTCTCACATAAATATAATTAAACTCCATTAAAATGAGGCCCAACTTTATAATACATAATTAGGTAATAGATTGTATTCCCAATAACCTCCAATTGATAAACTAACAGGATCATGCTGTCCACCGGCAAATACTTCTCAAACATGAGCAAAGGCTACGTATCCATTATAAGCTTCCTAAAGCTGCACTAATGCTAAACAAAACAAAGAATTAATACCTTTGCATCACTCGAATAGGTAGTCAGATTGGTGTAATTGACCAAAAAAATATGATTTTAGCCACTACAATCATTTACCTAAAGTCTTTATTACTAAAATCATACATAAATTCAGGGAAGATGAAAGACCAAACTCCTATTTCTTTTAATTTGACCTACTAAAATAGAAACACCTTCCATTCATGACATTTTATACACATCCAGTATCATATAGGAATCACTTGTAAATAAGAAATATAAAAAACATATGGATACCATTAACTTGGGGGAAAATTCTTTATCTACTTTGATTTGCAAATTTGCATTTTTTACCAGCTCAATCTGGAAAGTAGTACTTAGATGAGTAGAGGAAGAAATTTCATTGACATTAGAGTAAAAATATGCCTCAATGAATCTTTTCAGAGGTGAGGATGATATACTTCTATTAGGGCAAGAAGGTTGCAGCTCTTCATCAGATGCTTGCTTATTAGGTAGCAAATAAAATTCTGCACGTGGGCAAACAATTGAATACAAATAAATAATTCCCCCTTCATATAGGAGTTGAAAGTATTAACACGCTAAATCACGAAGGACAAAAAAAAAGAGAGGAGCAAACTAAACACATAACATCATCATAAAGACAGTTAGCCCTTACCTTCTCTATTATCATCTACGTCCAACACCAAAACCTTATCATTCACCTTACTCTAATGGTGACCTTACTCTTATGGCAGCATGACAACATAGTTATGGATCATAACATCCTCTAGAACTTAAAAAAAGGAGAGAAGTTAATGAAATTGCTTATCATTTCAAACTGGTTTGGTTGCTAGCAGAAAAGGCCAATAATTAATTTGTCAAAATCATGGCTAATGCATTCAAATTGATTCCATAGTCTAACAATATTGACATTCAGGAAAGGTAATTTCTTTCATGAAGGCTTCTTCTTCTTGTCTTTTTCATAGGGGCAGAGCTATTAATTATAAAATTTGACTATAGTCTGTCTCTTTCTTCATTTATGCTTTTATGCCTTTCCCTGTGCTTTTCTCCTTTCTCAGCCTTATTGTTCTGCTTCTTTCTACTTATATCGAATGGTTGACACCTTCACAATAAAACGAAACTATTTCACTCCACTAATAAAAAGGAATGCATATTGTTATAATTTCATAATGTGATTAAATAAAAAAGTTTAAATAAGTGTTTTACCACATATTGAAGCGTTGAGTTAATATTAAAGTTACAAAACCTACAATATCATTCAATTCCTCCTTATTTAACTTCTGTGCTTCTAAGACTCCCAAGCCTAGCTGAAAAGAGGATGCTAGAAGGTCTTTAGTTAGATTCCAATCCTTTCCAATCAGGGGTAAGGTATGCAAAGTCAACTACTAACCTTTCTCCTAAAGCTACTAACTCTTAATCTCACTCCTGATGTCTAACAAGAAGATAGGAGCTAGCAGGAAAGCTCTTTTTCCCCTTAGATAAAGGAAAGTTTTCATATGCTTGTCTCTCTATCTCAACCACATACTCTTTCTTCCTTACTCTAGATCTCTTCTCAGAAAGTCTGTTTGAATGGTTCTGCAAGCAAATAAGTAAAAAGATTAAGGGACTTAAAGTTCTAACAAAAGCAAATACTTTTGTCTAGGACTTAAGAACAACACAATGAACTGACCTAGCAACTGCTATGACTAGCCAACCACGAAGTCGCTTACCCTATAGGTTCATTCCTTACCGAACTTATCGGCAAAGATCTCTCATATGTAGTCGGAATCCATCTCAAGCACCATACGAGTAAGCTAGAAAGGAAAACATTTATGACACCAAGAAATACTGTAGGATATGAACAACGACTTGAGCGATTTTAAAATATAAGAAAATATAACCACTCACTGACTTATTGAAGACAACGATCTCATATCGGCAGAAAACCTTTGTCGGTAGCTCATATTCAATTGTTTCATGAGGGTGTTCGACGGAAATGATCTTATCAGCCTTAACAACAATGTTTGCATCACAGATCCCCGGAGTCAGCTGCTTAAGACACAATGTCTTCTTCTTGCCCGCCATTTTGTCGGAGTCAATGTTCAAGGAAGGAGGCTTTCGGTGTGGTTAGATTACATCGAGGAAAGGTTGAAGAAGGGGTTATAGATGCAGATGAGAATAGACCCTTCAACAATACAGCCCGTGACTTTGGCCAAAGGGAAATGTCAGAAGCTAAAATATTTTTTCTTTAAAATGAGAACGTTTAAATTTTTGTCTCCATCTGTGAGCTGGTGCTTTCAGACATGCCAATTGTGGAATAATTCTTTTAATCCATTTGCGCTTCTGACACAGGCACGGGAATCGGTGGGTCAACATGGAGACTTCAAATTATATATTTTAACCTACCATTTAAAATTGGGACTCGGTGGGGTGGGCTTATAGGACATGGCTTGTTCACAACCCGAGAAGGAATATTATATTGTAAAAAAATTAAGAACGGCTTGTGAACAGTAATATGTGTTTAAGGCCATAAGTAAACAGTGGGAGGGATCAGCTCGGGGGAACAGATTTTTATTATATATTGATATTGATGTATCAGAGCTTCTCTTGTCTGGGGTTCAAATTCTTGGTTGACAATATCTGGAACCAAGTCTCTAAGAGGCGGGAAATTGGGTCGACTCGTTTAAGTCCTTTTAAGTCAAGGGTCATGCTTATAAATTGGAGTCTTTAAAGAAAGTTGGACCTAACAGGGCCAGCCCTGTAAGGCCAAGGGTTGGGGTGTAAATAGGTCAGATCCCTTTCAGGCGGCTTACGGCCTGGCCTGGCCTATTTATTAAAAAGGCTAGGCCAATGCCTATTTAAAGACCTAAATGTGTAAATAAGTGAGACCTATTTTGTTTAAGTTTGGCCTGTAAGCCTTCAGGCCTGACCTATTTAAAGGCCTAAATGTACATACACACAATATTTAATTTATAGGTTTTTATACTCACATTTATATGTTTTTCATTCTTATATTTTAATTTTTTTGCCAACCATTATTATATTGTAATTTCTAATTTAAAGTTATAATAGGTAATTACCGTATTACTCAGTGTTATTGATTTTTAATTGTTTTCTATTAAACCTTTTCTATTCAAAGATTTAGACAATCAGACCTAACTGTTATCTCTTCATCTTTTCCAGTATTCTCGTTCCCTCTTACTCTCTCTGTCGCTCCCCAAATCCTATCGCTCTCCTTCGCGCAGCACCAGCAATGATACAACATATCTCATGTATCTTACTATCAATATTTATTTTCCACTCACATATCTCTCCTTTTTTCTTTAATACAACGCATATCTCTCGTTTTTTTTTATACAAAACACATATCTCTTGTTAGTCGCTACTTCTATTGTTTAGTTGTAAGTTTTCGAAACTGACTACTTTGTCAATATTTATTTAATAAAATTTCTTTTCAACTCATAATAAAACATAAAAAAATGTCAAAAGTGGTCCCCTTGGTGGACATATGTGTGTGGTGTCTTCATTAAATTTACTTCATGGTTTATTTTATTTGAATGAAGGCAAATGCATTAGGAGTTGTCTTTTCCAGGTTTTATTATAACAGTATATTGTTTTCATTTTTTTGGTTTATTTGATTTGATTTTTTTTGTTTCAACGATTTCATTTAAATGAAGACAAACCCATTGGTTTATTTTATTTTATTTTTTTGTTTCAACGATTTTATTTAAATGAAGACAATCCCATTGAAACACTTTTTTTTCTTTTATTTCTGTTTGTTTGTTTTTATTCATTTTACTAGCTAAAGGGAAGTTGTGACCCAATTGAATTAATTCACATATTTTAGAGAATGATTTGAAGTTTGGGAAAATAATCAAAAGCATAGTTTGAAAAATATTTCCTTCTTTCCATTCAAAAAATATATATTTCTTTCATTACAGTTAAAGATGTCATTCACAAAATTCGTGAAAGTGTCAAGTTTATAAATGCCTCAAATACAAGGCCTTAATCTTTTTATGAAGTTGTGGAGTTAAAGGGTTTGAAAGAAAGAAAGCTTATTATTGATTGTCTTACAAGATGGAACTCTACATTCTTGATGTTGACGACTGCAATAAAATTCAAGCATGCATTTTCTGTTTATAATGAAAAAGAGCCCCATTATACTTACGCACCCAATCCTGAGCATTGGGAAAAGATTGAGAAGATTTGTCATCTCTTAGAAGTTTTTAATGATGCCACTCATGTCATCTCAGGTAGTGAATACCCTACTTCTAATTTATATCTTGCTGAAGTTCTTTGGGTGAAACAAGTGATTGATGATGCAATGGTGTCTCTTGACTTGTTCATGTATGAGATGGCAAAGACTATGAAAGAAAAATTTGATAAATATTGGGGGGAATGCAACTTGTTGATGGCTATTGCAAGTGTTTTGGATCCAAGGATCAAATTCTTGGCTATTGAGATAAGCTTCCCATTAATATACATATCAGAAAATAAGGCTATACGAAATGTGGAAAAGGTGAAAAATGCATTGGAGAAATTATATCTTGAGCATGTGGAGTTGCATTCCTCATTTTCTACATATAATGAAATCACTATTGATAGCATTGTCTTAACAGATAATAGTGTACAACAAAAAGATAAAAGAATGCAATGAATGTTGAACATGATTCGTCAAAGGCATTCAATTCCTCCTTCAAAATTAGAGTTGGAAACTTATCTTGCTAGTGATCCTTATATTCCTTATTCAGAATCTTCATCTTTTTGTGCTTTAGAGTAGTGGAAGAACAATAGTGCAAAGTTTAAAGTTTTATCGATGATGGCATCTGATGTATTAGCTGTTCCTATCTCAACTGTGACATCAGAATCCACCATTAGTGCTGGAGGCAAGGTGATTGATAAATATAATGCTAGATTAAATGAAGAATCTGTTGAAGTTCTTTTATGTGATGGGGATTGGCTTTGTCACAAATATTGATTGAAGAGAAAATTGAAGGCATAAATATTATATTATACATTTATTTATTTTTATATTTGTTGCATGTTAATTGGACTTGTATTGGGACTAGTTATTTATTTTAAATCAATTCTTTTATTGTGTAGGAGCCATCTGAACAAGAGGAGGTTATACTGAAGCCTTAATGTTGATGTTGATGTTAGTGTGCTGTTTAATTATATTTTTTATACACAATTTTCATTATGGTGATATTATCTTTTTATGATATTTTTATATATTGTATCGTGGATGTTGAATTTTTATGTTTATCATTATATTGATATGAGTATATTTAATGTTGAATTATAATGGATAGAGCTGGTAATATAGGTTGAGATCGTGGGCTAAACCCATATGGTTCCAACCTGTGACGGGTTGGGTTTTGAAAATCTGGGATCATTTGGGAGCGGTTCTTTTAGGCCCGAACACATATGGTTCCAACCCGTGACGGGTTGAACCACCGGGTTGGCGGGCCGGCCTATATTTTTTTTTTATATAAACTAAGAGCAAGAGCCAAGAGGTAAGATATATAAACATGGAAGTTTTGGATTATTGGAAGACTAACTCTGCTCATTTTCCTTATCTTTCAAAGATGGTGTCTGATGTTTTAAGAATTCCAATAACTACAGTGGCTAGTGAATCAGCTTTCATTATTGGTTCACAAGTTCTCACAAAGTATAGAAGTTCTCTTCTTCCTGATAATGTTCAAGCCCTTATCTGTACGCATAATTGGATGCTTGGTTTCCTAGCAAAAGATGTTATTGATGATGGTAATATAATTATATTTACTCATTTATTTTATTGTCATTTACTCATTTATTTAAAATTAGTATAATATTATCTTTCACCTTATTTTATTATTTGTAGCAGTGGCGGCTTTACATGTGCAAAAGCAAAGTGATCGAGCTTAAGATACGGTTTCATATCATGCTTTAAATTGAATCACTTTTAATATTAACTAATTATTGATTATTGTTGAGTTATACTAATGGCTTGTGGATTTATATTTATTTTATTATGTGTGAATTTGTGATGAATGTTTAATTTGTAATGTATTTTTAATTTTGTTATGGTTTAGGTGTGCAGAAAAAAATCTTAGTATATTGTTAAAAAAAATTGAAAAAAAAATATGGGTTGGCCCGCTCAACCCAGCGGTTATAGGTTGGGTTGGCTAAATGCCAACCCATATTGATGTGGTCCTTTTCAGTCCAAACCCATATGGTCTCAACCTGAGACGGGTTAGCCCGAACCCACCGGGCCAGACCATATTACCACCTCTAATAATGGATATATTTTTCTATTACTAATAATTAGGATTATTTTAGTTTTATGTAGGATTTAAACAGACTTTAAGCCTATTTAAAAGCTTACAATTTATAAATATTTTGGCTTTGAAATATACTAAAAGCCTAGGTATGGTCTTTAAGGCCTGCAACATGAGGCTTTTTTAAAGGCCTACAGTGTAAGTAGGCCTTTAAAAGTGCTTCAGGCTTAGCTAGACCTCCCGTAGGCTCAGGCCTGAGTCTAAAAAAAAACCTGCATGTAGGCTTAGGCCTAGGCTCAGGCTTCAGATTCCCATTACAGGCTCAAGCCTATTTAGCCAAAGCCTGGCTTGGCCTGGCTTATTTCCATGCCTAGCTAAGGGCATAAAAGGGCCAGCTCGTTTAAGCTTGTTAAATTTTTTGTTTTGGTTTTTTTGACTTGCTTGGTTGCCCTTGCTCGTGCACCTCCCTAACCCTAAAATTGCTTGATTTTCCTCAGCTTCTCTCACTCTCACAGACTCACAGTCTCACTTCCTCTGTTTGACTTCAACTAGTCCTCAAACCCTTCCCTTCCTTGGCTCACCGCTCATTGCTCACATCTTTGACTTGACAAAATCGAAGTCTCACTTGTTCTGTTCCTCTAACCCTCTCGAGTGTCGGCCTCTCCTTCCTCCTAATTTGTTGACCTGTCTCATTTGCATGATGTATGTTGTTTAGACCTTAATGTTGATAACATTTATGTGTTAAATTAAAACTTTAATTATTATAATTTATTAATTATATTTCTTTGAAAAAAATGTAAAAAAAATAGTTAAAGTTTCCTAACTTATGCTCACAGGCCGAGTCTTGAAAAACAGTTGTTTTTCTTACCTCAGGCCTAAAAAGTGCCCTTGTAGCCCCTCGCTAATTTCATACATCCAACTAACATCACATGGCAAGAAATACTATCTTTTGATATACTCTCTCCGGTCCTAAATATAAGACAGAGCTGACTTTTTTTTGGAAAGATTAATGAAACTAAATAAGATACTTAATTATATCATATGTTGTGTATCTTTAAATTATATATTATTTTATTAGTCAAACTAATTAGTTTTGAGAAAAAAAATAAAAATAAAAATATTCTAAAATAATTTAATTAACTTCCTTAATTTCTTCAAAAAAATCAACTTTATCTTATATTTGGAACTGGAGGGAGTATGATTTTAACTTTTTTAGCATTCAAACTATTTCTTACCAATACGTTTGTCTTTCTTTTACTTCTTCATTAGGTTCTATTACTGCATACAATATTTAAAACATTTTTTATTTAATGTCATTTTGTCTTGCATAAAAAAATCCTAATTACTTGAGTATAAATTGATATATACAGACGCACACGCCCCCCACACCCGAAAAAGCATTTATCATCATTGAATATTTTATCATCTGTTTTTTGATACCAAGTGCCCCCTGCTGCCGTTTTTAATAGAACGAGTAAAAAAAAATTTCGTCAACTCTTTTATTCCAGCCTGCATAGTTTTTGAGGGATTAGAGATATGGTACGCTTCCAAGGGATAAAACTTGTGGCAGAGGCAAATGCTAAATGCATAAAGCGAGATATCAGTAATAATAAAATTAACTGATAAAA
Source organism: Inga leiocalycina (assembly GCA_963242795.1). Classification (NCBI taxonomy): domain Eukaryota; kingdom Viridiplantae; phylum Streptophyta; class Magnoliopsida; order Fabales; family Fabaceae; genus Inga; species Inga leiocalycina. Next base: position 28,410,709 of record OY725320.1, read on the forward strand.
TTTTATCAAAAAAGAATGAATCAACAATAGTTTGAATTTATTTCAAGTTACTCCGTTTTTTGTTTGCCAACAAAGTAACTCAATTTATACAAAAAATTTATCTATTAAGTCACACTACCGTTTTCTTTTAATCAAAACCTAATTAAACCTGCTAAAAAAGGTTAACGAAAAATCTTTTTCTCGATGAAGTGTGTAATCTAGCCCTATATGAAACGATACCATCTTAGTAAAAGCAGACAGCTGTGCATGAAGAAGCTCTTCATCCCGACTGATCACAGGAAAAACCAGATTCACTAAATTTAATTGTCAAATAGCCACATCACGCAGCTGGTCACCTTAGTAAATGAAAATAGACATAATTGAATTCAAAACATATGATGGCTTACTCCAAAAATTCCCTCCGCACCCCAAGTCAGCCCATGTTCTCCGCAACACCACTGAACCTATTGAAACAGAATAAAGTTACATAAAACATTCCATGATTATCATTTCTCAGAAGCAAGAAGAAACATCCTCAAATGTACTAATTGAGACTAATAAATTTGAGCATTTAGATGCATTATCAATACATTCTTGAATACCTAGGCAAATAATAATGATAATGATAATGATAATGATAAAATAAAATAAAATACTTCTGAAACTAATCAAGCCACAAATTAGTAAGACAAAGACGTGGATACTGGCATACCAGAGTTAAATTGTCTCAAGTTGTGGAGGAAAACCAATCATTATGACCACATTTCCTAAATTTATTTTGTCTACTTTTCATGTGATCTCAGAGTTTATGCAAAATGACACATTCTCGTCCCTCCACAAATTGAGACAGACCAAACTCAGCTTACCACCCACTCCAAGCTCCCAAATGTACACATCATCTCCCCAACCTAAGTATGGACAAATTGACTGTGCAAGTCATATTGCGTAAAAGCAATCATATAAACCAAATCTAAAGGAATGCTCTTCTTCCTCACTGCAAATTCTAGATCGCATCAGCAGTTTTCAATACTATCCCTGCTGTTATTACTGAACGAGTCAAAGAAAATAATGGGACAATACAAGGCGGTTTGGGTGTTTTTTTTCAGCACGGTGTTTGTTAGAGAGGGCCAGGATTGAGGTGGGAATGTTTAGTTGAGAGCTCCAGCAGTCTTGACAAAAACTATTTTCTTCTCTGTTATGATTTTTGATTCCCATTTTCTGGTTCAGTTTTCTTTCTAGCATGTAAACTGGAATCAACCATATCAAAAAATGACAGCAAAAAAGTTGGATAAGTTACACTCTTCAACTAAGATTTACCATATGCATCAATTTGTTCTCAGTGATCCCAATTCATCTATAATATCATATGAATCTAGAATTTAAGATCGAATGAAGGAGCTACCAGGGACATCACTAAAACAGAAGAACACCAATAAAAGAAAGCAAAGAAAGAAATCGGTCGCCGGAAAGTAGCGTACCAGTCCATGAATTACGAAATCGTGAAAAACAATGTAGAAATGAAGAGGTCATCTTCATCGGTTACACGACGAATGTCAAAACTCAAAAACAGATTCCTTAATTGAAAATTTTATAATCACTAGGACGAACAAAATTTGCTTCGTTACCTGGGGATCAGAATCTAGAGTTCAAGCTTGAGCTCTTCCTTCTCACCGACGAGATAGTGGAGGACGTAAGGGGTGACTCGAACTACAACGACCCAGGCACCGAACATGGCGACGTGAGATTTCAGTTTCTTCAGCGCTGCAGCCTTGTCTGGCTTTCGCATAAACATTCCCGGAAACATGGTTTTTTCGACGAAAATGTAACGGTTTCTCGCAGAAGCAGAATGCTTAAACCCTAGATTGGGATTCTAGTGATCTCCTGGCGAACGCTCCTCTTCAGACACAAGACATTGGGCCCACCATGCATCCCAAGGTAAGAGCCCATAAAGTACAGGCCCATTCGAGGGATGAGCCCGACATGATATTTTGCCAATGACGGGCCAGGAAAGGCCACAAAACCGTTATTTGTTTTGGAACGGAACCTGACACTTTTTTTTTTCTTTTTGACATTTAAAAGAATTAAAAAAAAAGTGGTAAGCTTACATAGAGTACTCGGAGGCGGAGCACAAAAGCAATCTAGAAGCGTAGGCAACATGTGATTGCTTAATGATTACAATGATCGGATTACTTAGTTTGTGAAACTGTCCAATCATTGTGTGAAGTTTCCGCCACAGCTAGACACCATTCCTTAAATTTTTTTGGGTTAAATTACAGTTAAGTTCCAAACAAAAAAAATAAAAAAATGATCATTTGAAATCTTAAAAAAAAAAAAAATTTATCCCTTAAACTTGTTAATGGTACTTATGGTGTTGTCAATGACCCACACCTGGAGTTGTCAATAAAACCATTTTTTCATTTATTTCTTTTGTTTAAGACCTAGCTATAATTTTCTCAATTTTTTTGGTATGGACACTATTCCTTAAATCATTTCTCAATAAAAATTAGTGAAGTTGACCTTATGTTGGATTTATGATATTTTCAATTTCAACACTTCTAAAAAAATCTTCCTAAAGTGATTGATATGTAAGTAATTTTTATCATCTTTAAAACTTAACAATAAACTTTCAAACTTTCATAATCTATGCAAATACTTTAAAACTAACAACTTTATACCCTCTTTAATTTTTTTGATTTGACCAAGGGTTTCTTCTTTAAAGCTTAGCTGATAAAGGGTTCTCACCTCTCCCACTTGGGCTTTCCACGATATACCCCCTTTAATCTTATTTTAGTATGAATATAAACTCCTTATAATAAAACATTTTCATATAAATAATGAATCAAGCTAATAGTATAGAAGTTATTGTATAGATATAAAACTTTAGGGAATTTATTGTAAAGTTTAAAAAGTTATAATTTACATTTGATAAAGATCAATGGGAATTTTGTATAATTCAGCCGGAAAAAAAACTTATTGGTGTTTTATCTTCTTTTTCTATCCTCTTCACTTTTTTTCCTTGATCCAGAATAATCTGGATGAAGCACTACCAAGGAGATTCCTATTTCTCTCCAATGACTCCATCACTACCAGTTACCTGTTTGTGCCTTTTTAGCTTTAAGAAATTCCTTTATACGAATAACCAAGATAAAAAAAAATGTTCCTTCTTATCCAATCCCCAGCCTCCATACTTCCAAACACTGCATGACAAAGAAGAGAAAGAGACGCAGTGAATTCTAAAGCTGAAAATTGAAATAGTTTCTACATTATAATATGGTTCAAGAAAATTTTGAATCAGTTCCCTGATTACTTCTCCCTCTACCAAATCATGTGCATGGAAAACTGAAATAATTGATCTTGAACTGCATTTGTAAGAGACAAATGGAATGCTAAAAGGAAGTGAGAAGAAATAATTTCATTTAGTTTTGAAAAGGATAGAGCAGAGAACAGCTTTTCACCTCAATCTCTTGAACATGCAAGTACAAGTTCTGCAGAAGATGACTCGGAAGAAAGTACCCATACTCATGATGACTTGTATAAACAGGAAGATTCCTGATGTTTCTGTTTCTGTACCAAAAGAAACAAAATGCAAAACAGTCAAAAAATAAATAAATAAATAAAAGTTCAGAACAGAATAAAGAAAAGAAGTTGGAAAAAAAAAAGTAGTACCTGGACCTTAATTGTAGGTTCCTTTCCTGATCTTCAGTTATCAAACAGGAGATACTGATGAGCACTGACACAAAGCCACAAGGGTATTGATTCTCCTCAATCATTCAATCGTTCACCTCACCCACCATGTATCATCCATTACCTTTTATTAAACCTAGTAGCCATTATGCAACCACTTTTTTTCTGCTCTATTCCATGCCCAGATGGTGGTTGAATGAATCAATTTGTACACACATATATCTTTTAATAATCTGTTAGTTTTTGGTTTAACAGTTGTTATTCAAATGATTATCAATGGAACGTTACAAATTGACCCCAAAAAATTAGCATAGCTAGAAGTTGAACATGTAATGGTAGCCCCATCAAGCAACTTCGGTTGCATTCTTTATCGAATTAATAATGTGATGCTTCACTTTGAAGGTTCCCAGATCCTTACCTGTTCCATCCAATGTATTATGCTATGAATATTAGAAGATATTTAATGCATACAAGAATAATTTCCTGACATATGCTTATGGGTAATAATAGGCATATCCTAGATGAAGATGCAAATGGATGTGATCACCAAGAAGACAAGAATTTCTATCCCAAAGACTAAAGTTTAGAGAACCACTGTTTAGAAAAGGGATTTATTCCTTTATTTTCTTTTCCTTTCAAAACTTTAATTACAGTGACTCTGCCTACGTGTTATTTCTTCTCATCAACTTTAACTTTGAATTGCTTCTTGAAACTGAAGAAACTATACCTTAAATGATCTGCATACTAATCATTTCTTAATGGCAATGCAAATAAAAAACTTTTGCAACAGGTTGCAGGTTAACAAATATTCAGAAGACCATTTAAAGTGAAAATTGGTATATATTCTTTCATTCGTGGGACAAGGCCTAATATACCTTATGCTTTGCTTAGTCGGCTTCTTGATAACGCAGGGATTCCCAATCCCATGAACTCTATTTAGAATTCACCTCCATTCCCGGAGGAATTGCTTCAATCATAAGCCAATGTTCCCAATTTCAAATCACTACTTTCAAAAGCAGCCCTAATTACCCATTCAGCAACAAAAATCCAGATCAAACCCTTCATATCCTCATCCATTAATTTCTAAATGTATTCCTCACAGAAACCTCAGAAATACATAAACACAACCATGAAGAACAGTGAGATATCCCATTTCGGTCATCCTCAACACAAGCTGAGTTTCGAATACTCACAATTCCCATTCAAATGCGATGGCTGCAAGGAAGTAGGGATTGGCTCGCGCTACAAATGCTCCATCTGCGATTACGATCTCCATATGCACTGTGCGTTACCTTCACCTTCGATCTACCACCCATTCTACCCAAAATGTTCGTTCCAATTCCTCTCTCGGCCACCAGGGGACATACCGCGATTCTGCAACGCGTGCGAGAAGGGAATTTCAGGGTTCGTCTATCACTGCCCATCGTGCGGATTCGATCTCCATCCATGCTGCGCGAAGCTTCCAATGGTGCTGGACGATGGCGAATTGAAGCTGTATCTGTATCAGAAGGTGAGCTCGGCGTGTCACCGATGTGGGAAGAAGGGACGAAGCTGGAGTTACAGATCAAAGTGCAAGAGCTACAATCTACACGTGGCTTGTGTGAGGGAGATGGTGGTGGAGAGTTGGCCTGAGATTTATATGGAAACAAAGAAAGGAAGGTACAGATTGGAGAATGAGGTTTCTAGCTTGAAGAACACGATTCAGAGCAGCCATAGTAGTAGCAGAAGCAAAGGGAAGGTAAGAAAGTGTTGTGAAATGGCGGGGATGGCTGTTCAGTTCGTTGTATCGGCAGTGCTGGGAGATCCAACGGTCCTCATTGGTGGGCTTGTGGGGTCCTTGATATCACGTGCTTGATGAAGTAACGCCCATTCAACGTTTCGCCTTCAGTGTGCCTCTCTGTGTACTGTGAAGACAGGTACGTAAGTATTGGTCAATAAAAAAGATGCACAAACGTTAAGTACCGTAAAGTTCGAAATATATCTTTATATAACGAGTTACATTTCTGTGTGGCGCTTGTGTTGCTAAATGTGGTTTGAACTTGGAACTCTAATTACAGAATTATGGCGTATAGCACTATCTGTGTCCGGTATGAATTTTAAAGTCTTCATAAATGTAATTCACGTGTTACTTGTTAATAATATATATATTGATCTTACAAACTTTCAATTCTGCTTGGTAATATCAATTTAGGAGAAGCTCTGGAGTCCGAACCTTGCAGTGCTTAGGTTTATTTATTCATACAAAGAAAATGTTTTTATTCAATACTGCAGCTGATTACTTAGTTAAAAATGATGGACCATAAAATTATAGGAGACTGATAGACCCGCGTCTGATATTTGATATGATACCATACATTATGAATAAAGTGATAACTATCGTGTTAAATCTTTAATTAAGAAATTTTATCACACCTGCACTATTAATTTAAGCGTTTGGCATGATGGTTAGTTATCAAAGTTAACAAAGGTTTGATATCAGACACGGGGTCTATCAGTCTCCTCTGATATTGTGGGTGATCAGGATGAACTGTCTCTTTGAAATAATAAAGCATCCATATATGAAAACATTTACCACCGCTCAATTGTTCTATCCCTTGTCCCTAATTCTTCAAGCATGATGAAATTGGTTTTTTTTTTCCACCTATATGACTTTTAGGGTGGCTTATCCAATCATCACCGACTCTCGTTATCAAATTTCACCGTTTCTGGAACTATGGGCTATTCCTATTGTGGAGAATCAACTAACTCGTCTTGAAACATTGATCCATAAACCTCTAATTTTTTAATTGACTAGAGGATGAGAGCAAATGCTTTAGGCATAATATTTCAAGCTGTATATCAATATTGGTAGGGCCTTTTTCAAGCCCTTCCATAATTAGTATTGTTAGAGTTAAAAACCATTAGGATGTTTTACGTAAGTTTTGTCTTCCATCATCAAAACCTTTCTCAAAGCGGTATAGTGCTCCGTACGAAGATGTTTATGACTTTGGAGTAATTATTCTAGAACTGATGACGGGTCATTAGAGAGGCACTGGTGAGGCATTCCAAAACACAATTGTCGACAAGTGATTTTGACAACTAAATCGATTCCCATTGTTACAATATTATTCCTTCTCAAATAATTTTGGATCAGTAAGTCTTTTCAGAAAAATCATTCAAATATCTCGTGACATGGGATGCGAATAATCTGGATAATACTCCCTCCGGAATATACGTCATATTTATTTAATTTGATTAGATTAAGAAACTTAGTTAATATATCATATATTTTTTAAAATATTCTAGTTATCTTCCTTCATTCTCCCATTCTTTTTCCTCTTTGATAATTATTAATGGAGCATTTATAGATAAAATTGACAAATATAAAAATTATGTATTATATTTAGAACCAATATCAACTCCCCAAATATGTCTTGTATTAAAAACATGAGGGAGTATAGTTTTTTTATTTTCACTAAGAAGTCTCATGCTCCTCTGTTGCACTCGGCCACCTTCTTGTCCATTCTATCACTGACCCACAATGAGCATACGGGTACTTGAGCGTCTTCTCAATTCGCGAGTAAAGGAGGAAACCTTTCAGGTACCACAGTGCAGACTACTTGGATGGAGAGCCACACCAGTTCAAGTAACCCATCAAAGAAGGGCGCGGGCGCATTCTATTTCTGAACACAAACGGCTTTTTGCATTTTTTTCCAGTTTTATATACTAGAAAACAGGGATATCTTGAAAAAATTATAAATATGAGTGACAAAATAAATTGAGATCTTACATAAAACTGTGGAGGGAGTAAATTTGCAAGCATATAATAGTTTTGATAGGGTGGTTTCACACCTTTTAAAGTTTTGAACATATTAGACCTACACATGCATTACCCTCCCATACTAGTGTTAGGCTCATAGACTCTGCCACTGCACATGAAACCTCCTCCCCGCTTTCTCTACATGACTTGTGTGCACTGACCATCAAATCTCCTTTATTTCAAGCTTGCGTCCGAAATACTCATCAAGTTTCCAAGGAGGGACATGTTGAAGAGTAGGACAACAGAGTTTTAATGTCCTTCAAGAAGATGAGTGCACCTAATTTTATCTGTTTATATAGACTTTAGCCAACAAGGGTCAGCTCAATCAACAAAACTATTTTTGCCTTAGAATTGTTTTGAGGGACAAATTTTACCTTAGAATTGGGATTGGGAACCAAACTATTCTTGCGTTTAAGTTTGTAAGGATTATCAATAGAACAGTAAGTATAAAGAAAGCCATCACTAACAGAAATTAAATCTTTATTATCTTCAACCACCCGGGTGAAAATACAAGTATAATGCGTATTCATACAACAGAACATTTTTAACACAATCACCAAAAACAGTAGCTCACTGACATAAATGCAGAAACCCTGGACTGATGATGAAGGTGGCACCCTATCAAACTTTATGAACTCGAGAGGAAAGGACCATGCGAGTTGCAGAGATAGTCTAAGAGGAAGCTTTCATTTCAGTTTTGATGGCGGCAACTAGCTGGTCATAAGCTACTCTCCATGCATTCTTCATGTCTGGTGACCACATTTCTGGCACTGCTTCTTTTATGGTTTCCAAAAGTGCAAACCTCACAACCTTCACGAAAGGGAAAACTAGATTATACATCGATCTTCCAAAAAAGAACTCACTAATTAATTAGATATGTTTTTATACCTAAGTATACTCTTAGGTAAATATATTCTACTTCCTTCATCAATAGAGATGCAAGCATGTGAGAAGTGAGTTTTGTGTGTCCATGTCTATAAATGATTTAGTTAGTTCATCAATTTTTGGTAAAATTAGTTCTATCTATAAATTTCTTCACTAATTCGAGGGTGCTCACCATCAAATGCAGTTTAAAATTGAAAGCAGAATGGAATCCCAAAGATACATCTACTAGTAATCGTAGAAAGGTCTCATTTATTCAGCAAACGATCAAGTCCAATACCTCAAATTACTTGACAAGATAGCAATCAACTAAAAAATATTCATCGCTGAAGATGTCAACTTTCTAATCAGCAAATGATCAAGTCAAGTACCTCAAAATGTTCATCCACCACACCGCTTTTGAAATGAACAGAGCCTAATCTTTTCAAGTTTGATTCTCTTACAGTGACCTTACCAGCCTTCCGCAGCTGAACTGCCGACTCACATGTCTGCAATTAAACATCCCGAAAAGAAAAATTACCAGGCATAAAACAAGAATGGCGCTAAAGCAATTATTATTTACGTATAGATAATTTAATATCCTAGGAGTTTCATTCATTTAGTAAAAGAATTAAGTTCATGGAGGTAAAAAAAAACAGAGTAAGCTTACCATGACGAAGACATTCACAGCATGAGGCTTGAGCTTGGGGTTTTGCTCCAAAGGGACTTTGGAATCTCTCAAGAAGGAGAATAAGTTCTGAGCCGACGGGGCAATCTCAAATATTCTAAGTTCAAAAAAAAAAAAAAACACAAACAGTTATTAAGGAAAGTTGAAATCAAAAAAAGAGGATTCAGCAAAGCAGATAGATCCCTACTTGAGGAAAAATTTAAGAGCCAGATCTGCAGAATTCTTCTTCATTACTTCCCACGACTTAACCACGAGATCTTCTTGCGTTTGGGTGAAACATATTGCCTCCGGATTGCTCATCTTCTCAGTAATCGAAGGATTTCGCAATGGGAATAATCGAGGAACTTGAGAAATTGAAGGCTTTGGGGCTAAGTGGGTGGTGTTGCAGTGAGATTTAAGGAAGAAGAAAGTGTCCCTTGAGGACAATGGCAAGCCATTTCTCCTCAAATTGGCCTGTGATTCGTCGTGGGCACACAATCAAATCAGAACATGCCAAAAACTCGGGAACGGAATATTCATTCTATATCAGAGGAGGTGCAGTCATTGGACGCTCACTTTCCAGTAGAGCTGAGACGGGGCGACAATTGAAAAAATAATAAATAATTACATATTTGCAGAGATTTTCTTATAATAATCAGATTTTTTATGGCTCTTTTTCTTGTTTTGTTGCCTATGGAGTATTATATTTAATAGTCAATAAAATAATAGATTTGTTGTAGAAAGAGTGGATTCGAAACTAGGTGCAGCTGCCAGATTGGGACCGTTTGTCTTTGATCTTCATACAAGTCATTGACTCTCGATTGCGCAAGCCATGAACTCATAAATTGGTGTTTTTGTCTATTTTTATTTGATCAACATCTGGCCATTTGCTTGCATGCCAAGATTGTACTACCTCCTATTATAAATATATGAATTCGTAGGAGAGTTTGTTTTTTGTGTTTTGTCATGTTACTGTCTGACTGACTGAGAAGATTCAAGTATATTATTGAGTTGAATTGGGCGAAATTCTCTTGAGGCAAATTTGTTTTTATTCAAAATATAATATCTCAATTCATTTTTATTACTTAAATTTATATATTTTGCCCTAAACCTTTTCTATCACTAATATATAGTAAAAAGGATACAGTGAGGTTTAACACATTTTTTCATAAATAACTAATTTACAAATTAGTTATTAAACTCTCAAGACTAGGGAGAATACCGTCACTCATGTAAAGATAGGAAAATGGATAGACACAGGAAAACGGATCAAGCCACGCAGATAAGGGTTGGACATCTAAAAAAAGTAACAAGTTCTCCGTTATATCATTAATATAAGTGTAACACCTCAAATTTTATTCATCAAGAGTATATTGTGATTATTATATATATTCAATAAAATGGTGAATATTTAAGGCTAAAAGAATTAAATATTGAAAATTGAAAGTTGAACGATGTTTTCAGTGAAATCGTCTGTGAGGCAGTGAGTTTGTCATGTGGTTTTGGAAGATCAAATGATAAGCAAAAATCATGAAATTTTACAGGGTGAAAGTAGACATCGTAAGCTTTAATTTGATTTATATGAATCAATTGAAGCTATGTACAAAAAGATATGAATTTTTGAAGTTAGCCCAAAAAATCTGGAAAGTTTTTGGAGTAGTGGTCAAAGATTGAAAATATGGGAATAATATGATCCTAGCTTGTAAATTCCATATTTTTCCTTGAAATTAGATTCAATAAGGGTTCCATAGCCTTTGAAATCACTCCAAAATGATGTCTACAAATTTAGTTATGTTTTTCAAAGTTAGGGCAAAAAGTTTGTTAGAATTGACATTATTCTGAAAATTGAAAATAAAAATGTGTTAGAAATTAATTAATGGTATTAAAATGCCAAGTGTCATGATCATACAAGGAGGGGATTAAATTATAATGAATTTGTATGAGCACATGTCAAATTGCATTAAAATAATGCTATATGGACAAATAATGATGAAATAATATGCTACCTTGAGTGTAAGTTTGGTCTAGTTGGAAGAGTGTGGTTTAGTTGGAACAAGAGGAAGGGGGACCATGCTTTTTTTAAAGCTAACCAAGGTAGAAGGCTAGTTCAATGCTAAGTGAATCCTAATGGAGCAAGTAAGGCATAAAGTGAAGAAGTATGGGTGGAAGCATGGAGGAAAGTATAGTGGTTGACAAGTGTCACCATGTCAACTTTTGATGAGATCAATGGAGTAGAATGAATGGAGAAAAATTTATGAAGCTTCATCATCTTTCTCTTGCCTTCATTTTCGTCACTTGCAATAAGAAAGAAGAGAGAGAAAAGCCTAAGGAAAATTCAAGCCAAGAGAGAAGGAAGAAGAGAAGCATTAAGGTAAGTACAGATTTCTTAAGGTTTTTCCTTCTAATTTTCCATAAAACTCTTCTCTAATCTTTTCCTTTCCATAAACTCCATGGTTTAGCAAGCTAATCTTGAGATCAAGAAGAGAGGGAGGAGGTGCTTAGAGTGAGAGGATCTAAGAAGCCTAAGATATAACTACACTAAACTCAAATCTATACTTGTATAAAGTTGGTTTTGAAGTTGCTTGTTAGTTTGGTGATTTTTGGTTGACTTGAAAAATTGGAAAAGCCATAACCCTAAGGGGTTATGCCGTCTAAATTGTTTTGAATCATGGTTAAGATGTGCTTAAGTAAGTTAATAAGGGATTAGAAGTGGAAAAATATAAGTTTTGGAAGCTAAAACACAAGGACATTTTTCCATTTTTCTTCAAGAATTTTGGCCAGCACTGTTTTAGGGGGTAGGAGCTAGATTTTCATGAAATAAATAGTTTCATTGGTTTCAGTGGGCAAAAATATGTAGGGTTACAGTTGGTCACTTTTTTGAAAAAGGCCGAAAAAATATAATTATGAAAACGCCCCTAAAATCCTTAAACGAGGGTTGTCAAGGGTATTTTCATAATTTGACAATGAATTTGGTGATATCGAGCCTTGAAATGGATTCTTTAGGTGAAAATACGTCAGAATAGCCCTAGTCAAAATTTTGGGAAAACGTGCCATCGGGCCGGGCCGGGGTCCTGGGGGCATTTTGGTAAATTTTTACTATAGACTAATATAACCACAAGAAACACTATGGAAGAATCTAAAATGATACTTGGATATGTTATGACCTATTTTTGTACGTTTAATATTTTAGGATTGAGTCGGAGGCTGAACACGACATATATTTCGAGACACATCTAAAAAGGGGTTTATAAAGCTTCGATGTAGGAACATTATCCTTCATATATCATGCCATAGTTATATAATTGTGTGGTTGTCATTGTTGTGAATATACTTTATTAATCAACATGTTTTGCCCAGAGAGGGGCTAGTAGTGCCGAGCACTTACATTAGAGTTGGTGAGAACCCAACCAGTGCAGAATAGTGGGACTGGGCCCTACTTATGTTACATGCAGATGATGTGTTTATATTGTTCATTAATTGGTGCATACATGGCGCATATCATATTTACTTTTCGCATTTTCTATAAACGATGGCATGTTTCTATTGGGAATCTTCAGAATCTCACTCTATTTTTAAATAAATATCTTAGCGGGTGCCAATGGGTTAAAGGGCAAAGGTGTAGACATCGGAAAGTGATTGGCACGTGTCACGAGGCAAGGACATTATCGTGGTTATAATTAATTTATGTTTAGATATTTTGGAGAATTCTGTAAATATTAAAGTTTTCGCTGTATTTTTTGTATTTCGTTGACGAACGATAATGGGATTGTAAATGAATATTTTTATCAGTATAATTATACTTTTCTATAAGCCCATTGAATTCCGTTCTTACTCTTCGATTATCGAAATGGAAACGAGTGTTGACAATAAGACTCATTTTATATTAAATACCAAATGTAATACTCCTCCGGTCTTTAATATAAGACATATTTATAGAGTTGATATTAGTTCTAAATATAAGACATAGTTTGTATATTTATTATGATTTTTCTAATTTACCCCTAACAATGCTCTCTCAACAATAATCAATGAAGAGAGGGAATGGGTGAATTAAAAAAGATAACTAAGGTGTTTTAGAAAATATAAGTTATATTTAAAGAAGATGACCAAGGTGTTTTAGAAAATAGAAGTTATATTAACTAACTCAAATAACTTTTTTAATCTAATTAAATTAGATAAATATGTCTTATATTAAGAATTAGAGAGAATAGTATTTTAGGTTATGCGAGCTTTTGAACCCAAACCTGTTAAGGGTTTACTTATTTTTATTTAGTTAGTATTTATTTAAAATTGTTCGAATCTTTCACAAATTGCATAAGATGACTTTTTTACCAACATCGTCTGAATAAAGAAATTATTTAGAAACACTAGGTCATGTTTGGTACGAAGTATTTGAGGGTAGGGAGTGTGATTGGATCAGAGATTGAGTCAGACTATGTCATTTGGTATGAGAGAATATGTGTAACCAGGGATTGAGAATACCACGAAGGTGTGATTACTGCAAAGCCACCTCCCCCCTGGTATTGTGTTTTGAATTTTGGGATTGCAAAATTATGAAGATAAAAATATTCTTTGTTAAAATATTTCTAGACAAAAATAACCTTGATTTTAACCTATAATCAATTTCTCTCACATAATTACTTCCTCTCTTTTTTTTCTCTCTCTCTCGCCATCGACATTTCATCCTCTTTCTCCAATTTCAACTTTTCTTCATCACAACTTATGACAGCCTGCATCGCAAACATGTCAAAAGCTTCAATTTCTCTATGTCCATGAAAAGTAACTGATAGAGACTCTTTTGTAAGCACGAAACAAATAAAGGGCATCAATATGAGGCTGATCATTACAGTATTAACAATTAACTACAATTAATACAGCAGAGCACATAGCATTTCTTTAATCGCACAACTATTACCTACTTCGATTGCCCAAAAATAAGTAAAATAATTGTGAATAGAGATGAATATTGACTTTTCAATATCACGAAGGATCTGAATTGAGGAAATTCAGATTGTAACTCCAACGGGTGCATGTTGATCAATTCAGTTTTTTCCGAGCGGCTCTCTCCTGGTCCATATTATTCATCGTCTCATTTGTGATTTAGGGTATGGGTGTTTTGATCTTTTCATAATTAGTGACTATTTATTAAATAAGATAAATAAAATTATTCCCTTCAAATATTACTTCAGACTAAACATATTTTTAAAGCATTAATCTCAATTTCAATCCTAATCCCAGTCTCAATCCATCAAAATCTAGTATCGCATACCAACAGAGCCTAGGGCTTAAACCATATAAATGAAAAGATTTAGATATCTTAAATAGAAAAACAATAAACATCGATAACTGCTTGCCACCGCCATATCGTCTGTTGTTAGCCACTTCTTTCCGCTGCTAGCTATCATATCCATATATTCATCCTCCATTGTTAGCTACCGCTCACAAAATCTGAATAGCAACATCTTTTGTGACATCAACCATTGCCTTCCATCGTAGTCATCAATTTAGGGGCATTTTTGGTATTTACAACCTTGTTTTTGTTTAATTTAATAAGTGTAAAATAGATTGGTTTGCATGGTTTGCCAAGCCAAGTTAGGTCATAGTCATTTACAGTGTAATTTTCTTCCAACACCAATCTCCTCAGTTAGACAGAAGTTCAGGAACCGCATATCGGATGCTTTGGATTTCGGAGAAGAGACGTGGCGACAATTAAAAAATTTAATAAATAATTAAATTTTTGAATAGAGTTTATCTTGTCATATTTTTTTCTGGCTTGTTCGAGTAGGGTTGCGATTCTTTCATTTTTTTTTTTTTCATTTTCTTCTTATGATCTCATATGTACTGTTAGCCTAAAATAATACATGGTTTAGATTTAATTTTTTTATGAAATTATTTCTATAAATATATATAAGTAAATTTAAATTTTTAAAATCTGATTTATACCATTCATAATTACAATCTATAAAAAATAAATAAATAAATTTTAATTTATAAAATATTATAATAATAATTTTATAAAATATTAAATCTAAATTATTTATTTTATGAATTAAGGGTGGGAGTGAAATGATAAGAAGATAACGATAAAGATGACATTATGACAATAAGAGTATCCCGTAGAGTACTTTATTCAATAAAATAATGGAGTAGGTATAGAAAAGGTAGATTCGAAACTCTGCTACTGGCTTTATGGCCTACTGCCAGGACGGGAATACGTATTACCTATTCTTTTTTAAAAAAACAAAACCAGGTAAGGGGGTCGTCTGCTGTCTTTTTTTTTGGCGGTAATCTCGGGCAAATGCTTTTTTCTTATCATTTGCTTGTTGATGATTTTGATTTTTGAGAGATATTATGGTATTCTGTTGTCATGAAGGTTTGAACGGAACATTCGAGACGGTAAGTGAGTTCGCCTTAGTGCGAGAGCTTCCCTGTGCTAGGGTTTTTTCTCCCTCTGAAAGGATGAGTGTGCCGACCAGACAAAACCAAAAGCCGATCAAGTGTCGGCTGCTCCTCCAAGTCTGTAGGGTTGTCTCTCTCCATCAAGTAGAGCCGGGAATTCGGGCCGGTCCGTTTAGGCCCGAGCCCGTCAAGGGCCAGGCCTATGATTTAGAGATTAAAAATAGAAACGGGCCTAAAAGGGCCGGTCCTGTAGGGCCACAAGCCCTGTAGCCCTGCGGGCCGGCCCTTTTAGGCCCGTTTAATATTTTTTTAAAATAAATTAATAAATATAATATCATTATATCAAATTATCAATATGAAAGACACCTAAGTTCCTAATAGAGTATTAATAACAGACAAACACTTATTAATTGGTTTGATTTATTTTATTTTCTACAATAGTTTATTCATTTAAACTTTAAAAAAAAGGCTAATTTGGACTTTAGATGATTATTTTAACTAAAAATTTATGAGTTTTAAAAATAATGTATACCAATTTAAAGCAAAATAATAAATAAGTTGTAAAACTTGAAGAAAAAAATTGAATTAAAATGAGTTTAAGCCCGAGCCCGTGATGGGCTAGTCCTGTAGGGCCGCGGGCTTAAAAAATATGGCATTTTTTAGGAAACAGGCCTAAACGGGCCGGCCCGTTTAGTCCCGAGCCCATGAAGGGCCGGCCCTGTAAGACCGGGCTGGCACGTTTTCCCGGCTCTACCTTCAAGTGGGGTTCATTGGTCGATATCCTCTGTTGTGGTCGGTGGATGCTGTGGTTGATTTAGAATCCGGTGACGGCAAGGGACGAAATCGCCGGGTGGAGGGAAATGAGGAGGGGTTCACACCTCAAACCCCTTTGGCGGATTCCGACGATGACCTCCGATGGGTGCCCCCTTGGCCTTCGAGTGTGCTGGGGGTCTTGAAGTGACGGCTCTCCCCCCTCTCTGTGCACAGATGGTAACGATTGAGGATATGAGGGCTGTGAAGGAGGTTTTTCCGGCAACTGGGGGCAGATCTGCGGCGGAGACGAGGCATTTACGCTATCGGAGCACAGTGAATACACGAGGCATATCCATAGAATCAGATGGCCTCTCTTCCGGCGGATTATCAGGGGAGGGCCAGGTGATGAGAAATCAGTAGATTAGTGGGAATTGCAGATCTTCTGACGCCCTGAGGATTCCAAAGGCACCAGAACAAATGTGGTTAAAGGTATTATATTGGTGGTATTTGACTCCTGAGGGTGGAAACTTACAAAAGGTTTGATCTTTTCCCACTAATGATTTGCTGAGTTTGAGATTTGAGATTGATTGGTTAGACTCTTTAGGTGCTAGATTCTCTATGTTTAGTTTTGATGTTAATTTAGAAGGTTGGATAGCTGTGGTTGGGTTAGTCTTACAGAATTGGGCGGTCTGTTATCTGGTTTCACTGGTCTGTGTACGTCAGAAATCTATATGCCTTACCCATGTTGTCTTTGCCCTACTGGTATGGAAGGATGCTTGGTGGGAAAGAACCGGTTTGATAATTCTAAACCCCAATACCAAAGTTCATCATACAACTTTAAGAGTTAAGTATATTTGGTTGAAGATTGCTGACTGTGGTAGGGAGGTCATGAGTTTGGTGGGCCTGCTTTTTAAGAAGTGTGTAGTAGATAGACAATTGACAAATATTATTCTGGGATTGTACAGTATGCCTGTAAGCATTGTTCATTTCTGGTTCAATATGTGCTTGTTCAGTGTAGTGATGAACACTGTTCATTATAGGACACGACATGAGCCTGTTTAGTGTGTATGCCATTTTTGCTCAACCTCAGTCTGGAGCTGGGTTTCCTTTTCCTTTTGTTTATTTGACTGTGCGCTCTCTAATATTTTATTGAATGTTTTTCTCCTTGAGTATATTTTTGTGCCAAGGAATTTGGGTAGGAACCTTTCTTGCAGGTGTGTTTTTAGGGAAGCTGATTTGGTAGTCGGGAGGATTGCCAAAGCTTTATTGGCAAGGTCTTGCTCGTGTGTTCGGGCATTTTGACTTTGTCCTTGATGCAAGTTGTTGTATCGAATGATGTAGATAATATTTTAGTTCTATTATTATGTCGTGGTTGTATTGAAGTACTCCTTTATATTTGCTTCTCTAGTCTTTTAGCTAGGTTTAGGGGATTTACTTTTTCAGTTAGTATGCTTGGCTGCTGTATCTCTAATTATGCGACATTGTATCTCTACTATGCTTAATCTATTAATTTGGTTGTTGGCAAAAAAAAAAAAAAACGGAATAGTTTGGCCATTTTTAATATTTTTTAAAATAACACTATACCTGACAAATCAAAACTACACATGATGAACAAAATCAAAATGATTATTTTTTTTTCCAATGGAACAAAACGATCATATTGGAATATGAGAGTTCTTAATTATTATGAGATGATCGCCCTCCCCCGTTCTTTGAGAATGCGGGTGAAAATAAGTCAGATTAAGTTAGTGTTCGTTTGGGATAGTTTATTTTTGGATAATAAGTGTTTATAATTTGTGATTCACGGTATACGAGGTAAGTATGTGAGAGAAGTTTTGTCTCGACTTATGCAATAAGTGTTTATTTTCTAAAAATAAGTCATTCCAAATACTCACTTAGACTTTGATTAAATAAGTTTGACCTTGAATAGACAACTAAAGTCTAAATTTGACCATGAGTTTGTAACTTTGTATATAGGTTTTTTTTTAGACTCAGACCTAAACCTTAAAAGGGCCTGATCATACCTAAAATTTTTTTAAAAGCCTATTTATTATGTAAACCTTTTAAATAGGCTTAAAAAATTATGCCTTAAAGACTTTAAATAGGGTTAAAAGCCTATAGTTTAAAGTCTATAATGTTATTAAAATAAAATTTAATTTCTATAATTTAATAAATCTATATAAAAAATAATTTAAAAAGCTATTATTTGAGTTTTAAATTATAGAAAACGAACCCACTCTAGTAATTTAATAATTGTTTTTTAAATTAAAATAAAAAATGATAAAAATATAAATATAACACAGACATATAATATAAATGAAATTATATTTTAAAATGTGTAAATAAGCTAAGCCTAAAGGTTTACAGGCCAGATCTTCATATTGGCTTGGTTAAAGTGCGTATTTGGGTAAGCCTCTAAATAAGCTTTAGCATAGCCTCTTTGTTAAACAGGTTAGGCTCTAACCAGGTCAGGGTGTAGGCCGCTGATAGGGATAGGGCATAGCCTATTCTCACTTTCACTTGAGAGGCCTGACTTCTCTCCTTTTCTTTCTCGTCTCCTCTTATCCTTTACCCCCTCATAACCATTTGATCAAGATCTAATAGTCCATATTTAATATTTTATAAAAATAATATTACAATAAAGAGAAGGATGAGAAATAAATATTAAATGTGGATTATTATATCGTGGTCTAATAGTCATAAAAAGAATAAACAATGGGAGCAGATTAAAAAAAGAAAAGGAAAGAAGCCTTGGTTGAGATGGGTAGAGGATTCGATTCCCTCCTATGGAAATGTTTGGCACCCGAAGATTAAAATATTAAATGTGGATTATTATATCGTGGTCTAATAGTCATAAAAAGGATAAACAATGAGATTGTTTGAACATTAGGGAAGATTTTTTATACACGAGGAAGATTGTTTGAATAAAAGAGAAGATCTTTTACCCACGGAAAAGATTGTTTGCACCCGAAGATCCTATTTGACAAATAAATTTTCTATGAGATATTTATAGACAATTTTCCCTTTTACTTATCATTTTAAAGTATATATACTCAAAGTTCTCATTTTTTTTTCAAATGAAAATGGGACAAAAAGCCCAAAAACTACTTAAGAGACATAGGAACAAATTCTCCTGAGAGCAACTCGCATCAAGTCACTATACAACAAGTCAGATAACCCATTAGGAGGATCATGCAAGATATGCAACTCATCCCTACATTGCAAACCATAATCGACAAGCTAGTCAACCAAAAAATTCCCTTCTCTACATATATGCATGAAACATATTTGGTTTTCCTTTTGAGGAGACTGTAATCAGGAGGAGATAATATGGTTACCAACCGTTTCACCTTGTAGGATCTTGATCACAACATGAGAATGACCTTCCACGAACAGTTTCAAGAAACCCAATTCCTTTATAATTTCAAGCCATATACAACACCCCATATTTCCGCAGTTACTGTAGAGCAACATCCAACATACTCCCTCCGGTCCTAAATATAGGACAAAATTTGTAATGCAAATTGCATTACAAACTTTATCCTATATTTAGGACCGGAGGTAGTACTTTGCATAGCCAGCAATCCAACTTCCATATGCAATTTGCAACACCCTGCCACACGCAGCTTCTCTAAGATTTCCTTTTGCCACACCATCAAAGTTCAATTTGATCCATTTAATGTTCCTCCTGCATCTCTACGCAAGATCACAATCAACATTCTTAGCAAGCATTTTACATTCCCAGACACACTTTTTTATAACCAAGTCTGGTCGTGAAGGCAAACAAAACCCCTTTTCAAACAGGAAACGGTTCCTTCAATTCCATAACCATGTGGACAAATACAATTCATATTATAGAAGATAATTAAGCATGTTTGTTTCAACTTAAAAAAACTTATAAGTTGCTTTTTACGTAAATCGAGACACAACTCCTCTCACATACTTACTTCGTATACCGTAAATCACTATTAAAAAGCAACTTATAAGCAATCGAATCGCTCAACCAAACATACCCATATTAGTGAAATTGATAAGGAGAGCTGACATACATGTTCCCTTCAGTAAATTGAGAAGTATACTTTACTTGATAAGTTTATTTAGGCTCTCAACAAACGAATGATTTTTAAAACTGAAGTTTATGTACATGGTAGCATATAATATTTTGTGTTGTATAAGAACTAGAACTTGGTTAAAAATCAAAGAACTGGAACTTAGTTGCTATATGCTTTCCAGGAGTTTATGGGCCATGGGTTCCAATCTCATTTCCTTGCGGGATGGTGGGGGAAGATATCGTTTTTTTTTTTTTAAAGCAACGAAGAGCATTTTAATAATTGATTATGAAAACATAATATTAAACAAGCCTTCTAGGTTTATAATAAGGATGTTCATAGGACATAGGCTAAGTTTGGTTTTGGGCAAAAATCAAATGAACCAAGCCAATCAGTTCAACTGAAATAGAAGATTGATCGATTTTATCATAAGAAGGTTGGTTTAGTTTGATTTTGCTAGTTTGGCTTTGTTTAGTTTGGTTTGAACCACACTCAAATGATGATTTCATTCTTTACATGATATTTTTTAAAATTTAATGCTAAATAAAAAAACGGATTAATATTCAATTGCAAAAGATAAACTTTTAAAGTGCTAATAATAATATTGATTAAATAGATAATGCCTAAGTTAGAGAGTTGAATTATTTATTTTAATATTCAAATCATATGCATAAAATTACTATTAATTATCCATAATACGTTTTTTTGGACCAAAATACCAAAATAATATGAATAAAACAATTGAGAAATAAATATAATATACCATAAAATCACACACACACACACACATATAATCAAATAGAGAGTAAAAATTTGATAAATCTATAATAAAACATATTAAACTAATTCAAACAGGTCTAATTCGATTTGATTAAGTTTCAGGAATGCAAAACCAAACTGATGGATCAAAAAAAGAAGAATGAAATAATGCAAAACCCCAATCAATTATAAAAGATAAAAAAGCAAAATTAGACCTTCTTAAAAAAAAAATCGGTTTGGTTTGATTTGATCAGGTAGGTAAGGTTTGATTCAGTTTTTGAACACCCTGCCATAGAATGAAATTGCAAAATGTTTTAATCCTAATTTGCAAACATTGCTCTTAAGTGGTTACTTATTTATTTATTTCTGGCCAAATAAGTGGTTTTATTAAAATAAAATTCTCCATGAAATAAATCCTAGCCTTGAGAGTTCGGTCTAGGGGATCATCTGTTGGCGGGAAAACACATGTCTGGGGTGATCATCTAAACGGCGTCCATTCATTAAGAAGAGCGCCATCTCAACCGCTAACTGGGGACTAATCCTGACCGTTGGTTTATTCAGGGGTTGCCCTCATTCTGGTCCTCAATGCCTCCGTTCGCGCCTGAGACTGAGAACATCAAATTCTGCTCTAGTTTCGGTAGATATCTCCTGAGTACATTTAATTTTCTGCTCGCTGGCGACTTCTTCTGCTGACATCTCATCCAACGTGCACCCCCTAGGGAACTTAGTTTTGTGTTTTTAACAGAGATTTCATCCCTGTTGCTGGAGCTGCTAAGACTAACAGAAAACCTAAAATCCTGGTTGGCTTTGCTAATTCAATTTTCTTTTCTCATGGTAATTGATATCCCACTTGCTTTGATTCGCTTGGTTTCATCTTCATTGGCAAGGCAAGTTCAGGGATTTGCCAAACCCTTTCCCGGTATGCCTCCGATTCTTTTGCTGTCGAGAAGGATTGGTCATTCCTTCAATTGGCAGAGTTTTCTTCCCCGTTCGAATGGAATTCAAGTCCAAGCAAGCAACCAAACACACTTGTCATGGTAATCCTGTTTCCATTCCTTTATCTGCATTGTGTTTTCTTGGACATCGACCAATCGGGAGACCAAAGACTTTTATGAGCTAAGCTTTCAACTGAGTATATGGCTGTATGGTCTTCTTTTACAAGAAGGTTTTCTCTAAGGCACATTCAACTTCTTCTTCCTCGCACACTTCACCCATCAAATGTCACAGCCACACCTCACCATCTCTTTCAGGCTTTTCATGAAACAGTTTCGCTACCGTCTCACTCCCTTAAACCTTCTTTCTCCTATCTTTCTCAAGCTATCAAAGACCCTATCGACTTCATTGCCGATGAGTTCCATTTCCATGGGGACCTACGTAACCCAGTTCTACACCAGTTCCTTGAATTGCTTAGAAAGGTTGCTTGTAATTCATCAGAAGCAGAGGCCATGGCCTTTCTCGATGAATCAGGTATCGAAGCTAATAGAGATTTAATTGGTTCGACGATTTGGGAACTGAGGGAAGAGTGTAAACCTGCCTTTTTTGCATTTAGGTGGGGCAAGAAGTGGGATTGCAATGATGAAAATGTTTATCAATTGATGATATGGGTTTTGGGCCATCATCAAAAGTTTTCCACTGCATGGGGTTTGATTCAAGACATGCATCGGTCTTCTCTGTGTACACGGCAGGCAATGCTTATTATGATTGATAGGTGAAATGGCCTTTGCTCTTGAAACTCTCTCTGGCTCGTACAAGGTTTTGTTGATCCCATTAACATGGTTAAAATGGAGAATCAATTATAAATTTTCTTTTGCACCTATGTCAAACATTACATTTTCAATTTTGATAAATGGAATTTTGCGAAATTACCAGCCTTGTTAGAGATTTTCTGGGCTGCATTCAGTGAGAATATGACCACAACTTCCAAATATTCTGGTTCTGTGAAAAAATTTTAGTCCCAGTAGTTCTTTTTAATAATATATTTCATGTAAGCTTATCAAAATGTGGAATGGAACTTGTATTATTATGTTAAGAAGTACCCCATGATAGGAAGCAACAGATTGATTTTAGTTTGACCTCCTTTGAGTGTCTATTATTTTGCTTGTTTACTTTCATTTTTAGATGGGCATTACACCAATTATCAAATCATATTCAGGGTTAAGAAGTCATTCCTTGTCTTTGCTATTGAGTTAACTAGTAATGCAGGACTCTTTTGTTGTGATCTTCCTTATCATTTGAATATTAGATTTTTATTGTGCATGTGCTTGCATCCAATTAATCAACCTTATCTGTCTGTCTATTTTTATATGTTCCTGGTGATATTGTTTTAGTACATATATGAACTCGTGTTAGTGGCATCTCAATTTCATCAATAACTTTTGTTCTTTTGTTCCTCTTGTGGCACTTTGCTTCGATTAGATATGCATTCGGAAATGACTCAGCCAAGGCTATCCAAACATTCAACTTCATGGAAAAGTTCAGAATGACCCCTGATCATGAAGCAGTTCATGCCTTTTTGCATGCACTTTGTAAGCATGGGCACATTGAGGAGGCTGAAGAGTTTATGCTTCGGAATAAGAAGCTCTTCCCTCTTGAGACTGAGAGTTTTAACATTATTCTGAATGGGTGGTGTAACATATCAGTAGATCTATTTGAAGCGAAAAGAGTTTGGAGAGAAATGTCGAACTATTGTATAACACCAGATGCTACGTCATATAGCCACATGATTTCTTGCTTTTCAAGGACAGGAAATCTCTTTGACTCGCTTAGACTTTATGATGGGATGCAGAAAAGGGGTTGGATCCCTGGGAAGGAGGTTTACAATTCTCTAGTTTATGTTTTGACTCATGAAAATTGCTTGAAGGAAGCCCTGAAGATGATGGATGAGATGAAAGAAGGCGGCTTGCAGCCAGATTCTGCCACTTTTAACTCAATGATACTTCCTCTTTGTAAAGCAAGAAAACTAGCACATGCAAGAATGTTATTAAATACAATGGTAGAGGAGAATCTTAGACCAACCATCGAAACCTTCCATGCATTTCTTGAGGGAACAGATTATCAGGGAACACTGGAATTCCTGGGTAGGATGAAAAGTGCTAGTTTAGGACCAAATGGGGACTCCTTTCTTATAATTCTTGAAAAATTCTTCAAGCTGGAGCAACCTGTAAATGCATTGAAAATTTGGCAGGAAATGAAGACTTTTAAAGTACCACCCAGTTGTATGCATCACAGAAGAATGGTAGAAGGTCTTGCGACTTGTGGGTGGCTAGTTAAGGCTCGGGAATTTTACAAGGAGATGATATTAAATGGATGTTCGGAAGATCCAAGGCTAAAGAAGCTCTTGCAGGAAGAAGTGGTGGATGGTTGTGATGGAGATAAACAGCATGTTAAAGTGACCAAGAGTGGTAAAGGATTCAATCATTTGAAAAGCAAGATGAAACGGAAGAAGAATCCATGAGAAGCTCAAGAAAGAAGACGATCTCAAACGAGGACTGGAATTACAAAAGCTAACATGGTTTATCTTGCTAGTCAACCTTCTTCTGTGGGGTAGACCATAAGTGCTGACGGATGTTGGTTTCTTTGGTTTTGGTGCTGCTGCATCTTTGCAAAAGGCTCACATAATACGTACATCCAATGGTTGAGATTGTTATATTTTTTTTAATTCTGTTCAATAAAATGATATAGTTATTATAGAAGAGGCGGATTCAAAACTATGTGCACAGCTACCAGATTCGACCTAGTATTCCCGTATTTTGCCCTCACTTTCCTCTCCATCAAAACATAGTTTATAGATTAATAAAATTTTAATTTCCTCCCTCACCCCAAACCTGGAAAATTCTGATCCTTTATCTGAACCTTTATAGAATAGAGTTGTGGGCTTTACTTGGATTTTAATAATAGTGCATTACTGGCATGCACAACAGCGACGAATTTTTCCTCTTCTTCTTCGATGAATTTTTGTGGTTATACTCTGAAATTATCCCCTTGTTCTTGCTCTGAAAATTTTTGCAGAAATTTTCCCCTTATTTTTTTATCGACTCTTACCTTTTCCTTTTTGTTTTGTTTGTTGAGGATGTTGATTTAGTTTTTTCTTTGTTGATCTGGCTTTGATGAATTGTGGATTGTGGATTTTTCTTCTAGATTGGGTTTCTTTTTCAAGATTGGTTATCGAACATTGAGGTCGTGTAAGTTACGGACACTTGCATCTTCTGTGTCGTTGGATCGTAGGTCTCCGGGTTCGGTAGGATTATCAGTCAATTTTCCTGCCCTTTCTCTGATATCTTTTTAGGAAGCGTCGAGGACGACGATGAACAGGCTCGGCTCAGTCTGGTTGCAAATATGAGAGGAAACGTCGAACGCTTCAATGTGAAAAAAATGTGGGAACTTAACCCCCAACCTCGTTCGATCTCCTAAGACGGCCATTGTATCGTCCTCAACTTCACTGCCGTTCTTCAGGATTCTTATTTTTTTGTCCTTCCCCATGTCCATGTCTGTGATTATCAACCGTAGGGGAAGTTGTCGCGTTTTCAGATGTTTTTGAATGCATATGGGTGTTTTATCTTTTGGGCATTGATTAGATCAACTGAGATAGGCTCGGAGACGAGAGAGAGAAGAGAGAGATTGACACGAGGCACTTGTCATGACCTGTAACACCTCAAAGGCTCAAACAACACAGTCAAATACTGAAACAAACTATTTCAAAAGTCGCGGCCACAAATTATCAAAATACATAATCAGTTTAAATAAAACTCTCTTCATATCCCAATATTTTAATAAATAAAATAAAATATTAAAATTTTAAGGTCATGACAAATAAAATGACATAATATGTGCTCTAAGAGTATAAAAGAGCCTTTAAGGCTTACTCCATAGGTTTCATCCCTTACTCCCTACTAGAACAATCATCTAAAAAAATAATATATAGAGATGAGATTCCACGTCTTAATAACTACTGATAGTTTTTAGTGTACACAAGTAAACCACATATGGTTTAAAATAAAGAATTGATTACATATATATATTTGCATGTACCATAATCCTCATACAAAACAATTGCAAATCTAATCATTATACCAATCTATATTTTCATCACAACAAGTATAATTATGCAATATGCAACCTCCCTCATATCAACATCCATACTTATTCCGCTAATTGGAGCCAACACATAATCCAACAAAAACTCATTCATTTGAATGGATTATCCAAAACTCACCAGTTCTTAAGATATACACCAGTCAAAGGTGTAGAGCTTAAGTCTGGACTATAATTCATCTCCTTAAAAGAACACAACTAAGGAGGTATCATATGTCCCATAGCTCTAATGCATCGACCAAAGGAAAACATGTCATCCATTGTGCATCGAGTGATAACATACCATGTAATAAAAGATCTCATCACACAAATTCCTTTCTACTCCAACCCATCACAAATGCAACTGCCATGACAATTATATTCAATCACTAATAAATATAATATCATTAAAAGACAAGGTAAAATAAATCATGCCTTCATACATATCGATGAATTTTTGTGGTTGTACTCTGAAATTTTCCCCTTGTTCTTGCTCTGAAAATTTTTGTAGAAATTTTCCCCTTATTTTTTGATCTACTCTTACCTTTTCCTTTTTGTTTTGTTTGTTGAGGATGTTGATTTAGTTTTTTCTTTGTTGATCTGGCTTTCACGAATTGTGAATTGTGGATTTTTCTTCTAGATTGGGTTTCTTTTTCAAGATTAGTTATCGAACGTTGAGGCCGTGTAAGTTACGGACACTTGCATCTTCTGTGTCGTTGGATCGTAGGTCTCCGGGTTCAGTAGGATTATCAGTCAATTTTCTTGCCCTTTCTCTGATATCTTTTTAGGAAGCGTCGAGGACGACGATGAACAGGCTCGGCTCAGTCTTGTTGCAAATATGAGAGGAAACGTCGAACGCTTCAATGTGAAAAAAATGTGGGAACTTAACCCCCAACCTCGTTCGATCTCCTCCGACGGCCATTGTATCGTCCTCAACTTCACTGCCGTTCTTCAGGATTCTCATTTTTTTGTCCTTCCCCATGTCCATGTCTGTGATTATCAACCGCAGGGGAAGTTGTCGCGTTTTCAGATTTTTTTGAATGCACATGGGTGTTTTATCTTTTGGGCATTGATTGGATCAACTGAGGTAGGCTTGGAGATGAGAGAGAGAAGAGAAAGATTGACACGTAGGGGTGTTCATCAATTTCCCGTCCCGACCTTCCCGTCCCGATCCCGAGTCCCGTCTCGAAAATTTCGGGATCAGGAATGTGATTTCGGGATCGGGAAAAATTCGGGATCAGGATCGGGATCGGGAATGGGACTTCCTGATCCCGACTTTTTCCCGATCTCGAAAATATATCTATACACATATATTTTTTTAAAAAATATTTAAGAAAATAAGACTAAATGTAAAATAAAATGTGAAAATCTTTAACACCCTTAAGATAATATCTATTCTTTTAGTTTATTTAGTTAATTTAATTTATTATTTATTAAATAGTTCTAATTTTTTGTTCTTGTTTTTATTCTTTTTACAGCTGAATCGACAACTTTAAGTATGTATTGGACTAATTATATATTTATATTAGACTTATTTGATACAATATAATATTAAACAAATTATATATTTATACTAGACTAAAGGAAACACAATAAAAAATTTAATATAAAGATTTTTTTTAAAAAAAAGAAGCAAATCCGGGATCGGGAATTTCCCGATCCCGATCCTGAAATTTCCCGATTTTCGGGATCGGGAATGAAAATCATTCCCGAACCCTTCTCGGGATCGGGATTAGGAATGGCATTTCCCGATCCCGATTCCGATCCCGAACACCCCTATTGACACGTGGCACTTGTCATGACCTGTAATGCCTCAAACAACACAGTCAAATACTGAAACAAACTATTTCAAAAGTCGCCGCCACTAATTATCAAAATACATAATATGTTTAAATAAAACTCTAATCATATCCTATATCACAATGTCAAATTAAATTCTTAAAATATTTTAATAAATAAAATAAAACGTTAAAGTTTTAGGGTTATGATAAATAAAATGATATAATATGTGCTCTAGGAGTACAAAAGAGTCATCAAGGCTTATTCCATAGGTTTCATCCTTTGCTCCCTACTAGAACAATCACTTAAAAAAATACTACCTCCGGTCTTAAATATATGACATAGTTTGTAATACAAATTACACTATAAATTATGTCCTATATTTAGGAATGGAGGGAGTAATATATAGAGATGAGATTCCATGTCTTAGTAACTACTGAAAGTTTTTACTGTACAAAAGTAAACCACATATGATTTAAAATAAAGAACTGATTACATATATATTTATGTGTACCATAATCCTCATATAAAACAATTGCAAATCTAATCATTATGCTTATCTATATTTTCATCACAACAAGTACATTATGTAATATGGAAAATACGACCTCCCTATATATGCAAAACTCATTCATTTGAATGGATTATCTAAAGCTCACCAGTTCTTAACATACACACCAGCCAAAAGTGCAGAGCTTAAGTCTGGACTATAGTTCCTTTCCTTAAAAGAACACAACTAAGAAGGTATCACATGTTCCATAGCTCTAATGCATCAGCCAAAGGAAAACATGTCATCCATTATGCACCGAGTGATGACATAACATGTAGTAAAAGATCTCACCACACAAATTCCTCTTTACTCCAACCCATCGCAAATGCAACTGCCATGACAATTATATTCAATCACTAATAAATATAATATCATTAAAAAACAAATAATAATAAATCATGGCTTCATTCATATCAAATATTATCATATATTCAAACATGTCAAAAAGGAATCAATAATCCAACAATACATTACTTATAATTAAATTATTAACCATGTGAATAAAGTGAGTTATAAAGAAATTTACTTGTAACATTACTTGCTTGAGAATTTATAATACATACACATATACATATAATTCAATCCATTTTTTTTAATAAAAGATAGTTATTCACAATCATACACAATTTACAAGTATATAGAACAATATTCAGAGTTACCTGCTACTCCCTAACTCACAGATAATCATATAAAGTCACTCCAAAGCTTTCAATGAGAGTCTACAAAAACACAAATATAATATCTAGGGTTAAGGGAGAAAAATACCCATAAACTTTTCTCAAAAGTGTATACACTACCATAAACTTTATTGGAATGCAAAAATATCCAAGAACTTTTAAAAGGGGGGAAAAGTGACACTTCTGTTAAAACTAACTAACGGTCGTTAACTTCAGTGCAAAAATGCCAAAATACTCCTATCTAAAAAAAGTTTATGATGGTGGACGCATTTTTGAAAAAAAAAATTTATAGGTATTTTTGTACTTTTGAAAAAATTTTATGGGTGTTTTTGCCTCTTAACCTTGTTTTTAAATAGGGGTATTTTGGTACTTTTACAGTGGAGTTAACAGTCGTCAGTTAGTTTTAACGGAAGTGTCACTTTTGCCCCCCTTTTGAAAGTTCATGGTTACTTTTGCACCCAAAAAAAGTTTATGGTGGTGGATGCACTTTTGAAAATATCTATGAATATTTTTGCCTCTTAACCCTAATTTCTATTACTCCATTCGATCTTAAATATAAGACAAAGTTGATTTTTCTGGAGAGATTAAGTTAATTAAATTACTTTAAAATATTGATATTTGTCATTTTTTTTCTCCAAACTATTTTGCCTAACTTATAAACTGATATATAATCAAAGAATACACAACATATGATATGATTAAGTAACTTATTTAGCTTATTTAATCTTTCAAAAAAAGTCAACTCCGTCTTATTTTTAGAACATAGGGAGTAATATTTTATGAAAAGCTATTCTATAGTTTCTATAGGACTACTCTAAAATCACTCTAAATCCTTAAGACTAATCTATAAAAATCACTATTGTAAATGTAAGTCTAATTATACTAACGTAGATATTTCTATTTTTTTTCCGACCTGATTGATTGAGATATTTCTATTAAATTTTTTTATTGGTTGAAAGGGAAAATATATTATATATATAACAATAGTCTATACTAAACTAGCCAACCTTTGATCTGCTCTATGGTTGACCAGAATTTTAATTAGAGGGATTGGGGGGGGAGAGAGACCATCCTCTCCATGACAAACTCTTTATAGCTTCTTAGGCAAGCCAGTCTGCTGCCAAATTACAAAAATGAGATATAAAAGATAAGGTAACATCTCGATTCATCTTAAGTCTACTAGTAATTTCTTCAACCAGTGGTTGTGCTCTCTAGTCTGGACAAGGAGATTGAGTCAAAATAACATCTACCAACGGCTTGTAGTCTAATTCCACATGGACTTTCCCCAAATCAACGTCCCCTACACTTTTTACAGCTTCTAGAAGAGCAGTCGCTTTACTAAAACATGGTGAAATTGCCTCACAACACGTTGCACACAACTTAATCACCTGACCTACATCATTTGGTAATACAAAGCCAATACCACCAAGATTGTTAGATTCAGTAGAAGCACCATCAATATTTAATTTAAGTTCACCCATTGGACGTACACTCCAAACAGGTGGAGGAGTTAAAAGCTCTAATATTTCTTGGTTAGTTTGATTCCACCCTTTCACTATCCATAGATCATTCATAGCAAAGGAGGCTAAGCTAATTATCCAAGAGAGATAAGAGGCTTTATGCTCATACAATTCGCAACATCGACTTTTCTAGATATGCCATAACAAATATGCAACTAGCGCTTTAGCAATTTCATCATCCTTAAACTGAGTCATAACCATCAAAAACCAATTCACAAACTTATCTATATGCAATTCAAACACAGTTAGTCCTAAAGGACAAGCATACAAGACTCTTTTAACCCATTCACACAAAAGCAACAGATGTTCAATAGATTCAACAGATCCACAACAGTGAAAACAAATAGGCATTAAGGTACACTTTCTTTTAAATAAGGCTTCCATTATTGGTACTGCTTTATTACAAACAATCCAAAGGAACTGTTTTACCTTTGGTTGCACTTTTAGATTCCAAATCACTTTCCATATTTCATAAGGAAATAGATGAGAAGAGCTTGGCACATTAGAGGTCACCATCATATCCCTAGATTTTACCCATTTGTAACCCAGCTTGACCAAGTAAATACCATTTGTACTTCCTAGCCAATTTACTCTATCCTTGCCTCTTAACCTAGGATTTGAAATTTTTTCAATTTCGTTCTTAATAGGATCTTGAATGTTCACAGCTCCTAACTCCCACCTCTTGTCTCTAATCAAACTAGCAACTTTACAATTCACCATAAGTGTCAGAGCATATTCACTAGGGATTTGGTTTAGAGGAGTATTAGGGATCCACACATCCTTTCAAACATCTATGCCATTCCCATCTCCAACTTGCCAAAAGATATTATTTTCTAACACTATCCTCCCAGCTAATAAGCTGCTCCATGCCCAAGAAGCTCTCCCTCATTTCTTTGGGAACATGAACGAACAATAAGGGAAATAAATCCCTTTCAACAATTTAACCCATAATGCCTTAGGTTCATTTAGGATTCTCCAACATTGTTCACCAAAAAGTGCTAAGTTGAAATTCTGGAAGTCCCTGAACCCCATTCCTCCCTCCATTTTCCCTTTTGTCATCATAGCCCATGATTTCCAATGAATTATGTTTCCTTTATCAGTTTGTGCCCACCAAAAGCCAAAAATTATACGATCTAGTTCCTGACAAGATTTTTTTGGGTATACTAAAAGTATGCCGTTAAATATGTAGGGATTGCATTACCCACCGCTTTAATAAGTGTTTCCTTCCTTGGCTTGGACATAAATTGTTTATTCCAACCTGACACTTTTTTCCTCACAAAAGCTAATGCTTCAGATTTAGATATTCCCTACACAATTTGTAACCTCCTCACCGTAATTACATCCGGATTATGAAATTTAAGTGAAATAGAGACCAATAAGACGAAATAACAAATTATAATCCCACATCTAAGAGATGGGGTATTTCAAAAATCAATTCAAAATGCAATTATTTCTGGTCTTATATTCACGGGTGGATATAACTACTTGAGAAATCAAATCACATAATAAATATCAGAGTGCGGAAACTAAAATCTCGGCAAACCCCGGGCTACTTCATAAATATAATGGGTTTAAAGTTTTCCAACAATGAGGATTACATATTCAAAATATTCATTTACATCTCATATACACTTCGTAATCCCAAAACCAAAACAAAGATAACCAACTACCACTAAGCCTCAAAGTAATCCTAGCTACTCCTGGTTGTCTGCTTCCTTTTCGAGCCACTCGCCCTGTCTGAAAAGGTTAGTCATTTGGAAAGAATGAGATTATAAAGAATCCCAGTAGTAACAAATTATTCATACCATACGTAATCACATAGTATGTAAACAAATTGTCTCATAATAGCAACACACAAATCACATTCCACCCTCATCCCCTTTTACCGCCGGGAAGGCACACCATCCTAACCCGAATCGTTGTTGGTGACTCAGGGACTATTGGCGTGGCAGCGTATACGAATCGCCTTACGGCTTTCACAATTGGCCCGTCGGCCTTCACAAATAGCCTTTCGACCCACATAATCACATACAACACACCCTAACCTCATCCCCTTTTACCTCTAGGAAGGCACACAGCCCTTACCCGAACTATTGTTAGCGACTCAGGGACTATTGGTATAGCGGTGCTCACAAAATTTTCACAAAACTTGCAACATACGAAATCTATCTCATCACAATGATATAGTACATATACAATGTATCACATAAGGTATAAAGAAAGAGTCACTACCTGTATCTTTCCTGACTGGCTCCGGTACCGTGGTCTCACGAGGGCGACAGATGTCAAATCCTATACCATATTAGGGACAACTGATTAATTTCTTTTCCAAGTTCTTAATTTCATAATACACTTAGTTGGTTATCATTAGGACTCTTTAGGTGACCACTAGAGGCCTAAACATATGCCTAAAGGGTTAGAAGACACTACCCTAAAGACCCCTTTTTCGAAGGCACAACATTGATTTCTGACAGCCTCACTGGAGTGAAGATGACCTCACTCGAGTGATGAGAGACTTGTACTCGGGTGAGGACAACTCTCACTCGTGAGTGCATGACAAAGAGCAACCTACACGGCCAGGAATTGCTCACATCACTTGAGCACCAAGCTCTACACTCGGGTGATGACCCAAACTATGCTCGAGTCCTCGAAAGTGCTACATCATGAGTGACAACCCGAGAGCACCAACCACACTAGAGGCACCAGCTCACTCGAGCATGACCCCCAGTACTCGGGTGTGACGACTATGCTTGTGAGTGTCAGAGCACACTCTTGGCATCAACCAGCGAGTGAAAACCCGAGAGCATCCCCAACTCTGGGTTCCCACCATCACTCGAGCAAACCCAAGCTCACTCGAGCATGTACATCCCTCACTCGAGAATAAAGAAGTGCACTCGAGCCTCATTCATAGAACTCAAGCAAAACTCAAAGCAGGAAAGGGAAAAATGTACACAGCACTCGAGCATGTTCTTCCTCTGCTTGAGTGTTGTGCATCAGAGACCAAAAACACAGAAAAAAATCAGAAAATACCAGATGGTCAAATTCTCACCCAATGGTTCCCAAACTCTCCTAAAAGCTCACACACACTTAGCACTAGTTAGGGAACACATTGGCCACTTCAAAAACACTCCCAAAACCAATTTGACCACAATTATACTCTTAGGTCTCTATAACACAACAAATGTCCAATTTCCCTTAACACATTTCCAACATTCCAAACTAAATCCACTACTCAAATATCTTCACAATATATCATTTCCAATAATCAAATACAATGAAATCCATATGTTCAACATTTGGCATAACTAGGGCAAATTTTCCAGATTTTACTAAACTTATCAAAAAATCACAAACAATATATCCAAATGCACTAAATGCCTACCTCTTCACTTTGCCAAACTCAGAATCTTGATTCTCCCACTTCTAAATTCGACCAACACACAGATCACCACTTCTCAAGATTCTACAACCACCACAATGGAGCTCTCAATGAGATACACAACATTAGAGAAGAGGATTTGAGCATAAGAAGATTATTACTCACCCAAAATCAAAGCTTTATCCTTCTCTTTTTTGCTTGATTCAGCGAAAATGGAGAGAGAGAAGAGAGAGAAAATGTGAGATATGGAGCAAATGACGATGATGCACACTTCCCTCTTCCCTTGCCCATACTAGCCGAATAGGAGAGAGAGAATGAGGGAAAAGTGGTCCTTTGTCCTCTTGTGGCCTCGTTCAACAGCCACCACAATGCCACATGTCACCATCTCCACACTTCCACTATGAGCTCACACAATCGCAAAGTATAGGATTCCGACCCATAATCAAATAATCTCAACTCTTGATCTTAAATACCACACATATTCATACCAAATCCAAATTGCATTAATTCCCGTAAGTGCTTAATTACACTAATTACAATAATTATCAGAGTCATTAGCCCTAATCATAAATCAGGATATTACACAATTGGCAATCTCAAGTAATTCCAGGTGAATCATCCCTAGATATGCCTAAGACATCACAAATTTCATTTTTAATCCCATCCAAGGCTATAGTTAACACAAAGACACAAGATTTATCTAAATTTAAGCGCTAACCAGAAGCTTGACAATATTCCTCCCAAATGCTCTTAATGGTTAAGCAATTATTTCTGGTGGCATTGAAGAAGAAAATCGAGTCATCTGCAAAAAAACAATGGGACAAAATAGGACAATGCCTAGTTAACCTAATTCCCTGGATGTTACCCTTAGCCACATGAGTAGAAATCATATCAGAAGGAATATCAACCACTAATGTAATCCCCTGCCTTAATAAGCATAATTATAATTCGATAACGCATAACTAAAATGGATTGGAGACCGACGGATAATTTATAACTCATTTTAACTCCCTCCTTATGGTAGGGTTTTCACAAATTCTTTCAAAATGTTTCCCTATCCTGGTCTCAAGTTCATGTTTTGAATATAATTATCCTGTGTAATTATATCACATTAATACATATCAAAGTGTACAATAAAAATCCTGGCAACCCCTGAGTGTCATATATGTACTAAGAGTTTATAAGATTCCTTTTTTAGGGATTACATAACTATATCCCAAAATAATATTTACAATCCAAAACTATACAGTAATCTTAAATCCAAAACTATATACCCCTACAAGATCTTAGCCGCTCCTGGTTGTCCGTTTCTCCTTGGAGCCACTTGCCCTGTCTATAAGGTTAGTCAATGGAAAGAATGAGATTCAAGAGAATCCTAGTAGTAACAAATCACTCATACAATATATAAACACATAGCATGTAAGATCACATTTAGCAGCAACA
Source organism: Inga leiocalycina (assembly GCA_963242795.1). Classification (NCBI taxonomy): domain Eukaryota; kingdom Viridiplantae; phylum Streptophyta; class Magnoliopsida; order Fabales; family Fabaceae; genus Inga; species Inga leiocalycina. The sequence goes on from OY725320.1 coordinate 28,446,077, forward strand.
TAATGGTGCATGGCTCACGCCCTATACGACAGCACTCACGACTGTATAGACAATGCGACAGCTTTCGCTATAATCTCTATGCTCAATGCGACAACTTTCGTTGTAATGGTAGCAGTATCTTAAACCATCATAATGTATGACAACATACATACAATGTTTTATATACAGTATAAGAGAAAGAGTCACTACCTTGTTCTTTCCGAGCATGTTCAGGCACAATTCGTTCACGATTAGGGCAAATATTGAACCCTCAACACCAAAATAAAAAATGGCGGATTAATTCTCTACTCCTAATTCTCACTTTTAAACACTTAAAATAGGTTATCACCTGAGTCCCTTAAGTGACTATAATAAGCTCAACAAAAACCTAGAGGAATTGGGAAGTATTAGGTTGAAAACCACTTTTCAAAATCACAAAATACTGAAAATAGGGGTTGGCTGCAGACAACGAGGACAGAAGGTTTTTGGTTGTAGCCAAGATTTCCTGGCTGCGGCCAAAAAGTGCACAGAAAGTTTTGCATTGCAGCCAAGAATTTTGGTTGTAGCCAAAGAAACTTCAAAAAATAATAATTAATTCTAGAAAAATCAAAATGAGGTGATCTCAAAGCCAAATGAAAGCTATTTAAGTCCTCTTCATAGGAAAAATATGAACCATTACCAGAAATCATCACACAATTCCATAATTACACAAAATTTCACACTGCTCTAGAATTAAGTCCAGTTTCGACATCAACCTTTGGGCAACGAGAACTCCCAGCTCACAAAATGAAATGGTACAAATTATATATCCATTTTGAAGCTTGGAATGTGAACTTTAAGACTGGAAAGTTTCAAAATTTTTAGACACCATTACCCATTCAAAAATTCCAGACAACCTAACTTCCCTATACAGAGTTTTAAGGGACAGAATTTCAGTTTTGTGCAATTTGCTTCCAATGGTTCCAAATTCACCACAAATGCCATTCCACACCAATTTTCCACAAGGAACCCATTGGAACCCCTAAAACCACCAAATTCCTATCACACAAACATATTGTTCTGTTTTGGGCAACCATGAACACACAATGCAAAATTTTTCTAAATTTTCCAATCAATGATCCAACCCAATTCACACTAATTTCATTGTTCAAATCATGCAACAAGACACCTATTCCAATACTAATTTACCATACTATACACAAGACCCTAATGACATGAAAATTAGGGCAAAAATCCAAGAATTCCAAAGTTTAAACAATAACCACAATGAATATGTCAAAATGTGCCAAATTCTTACCTCTTCCTCTTCCCAAGACTAGTCTCTTGATTTCTTTTCTTTCAACTTTCTTCAACCACTCAAACACCGCCTTTCAAAATTCTGAAACCATAGCAATAAAGCCCTTGTCACCATGAACAAGATTTAAAAAGGTGAGTTGAGCATTCAAGGTCATACGGAGCACCTACCTTAGGCTTCTTTCTTTATCTTTCCTTCAAGCTCTTGGATGATAATGGAGGCTAATGAGAGAGAAATGAGATAGAGATTATGATCAGAATTTTTTGGCCTTTCAATTGCCTCTTGGACATCCAAAATGAGAGAGGGAAGAGAAAAACACCTTTTGACACTTTGACCATGATCCATGGCTCTCATGAAGCCAAGTGTCATGATCTTGTTCCTCTTCCCAACTCCTTCCATGTTCATGCAAGCATATGATCACTCTATGATAATCTCTTGACATGTAATCCCAACCATTGATCTACAATTTACCAATGAGTTGCCTCTTTGGTAACTGACCAATTGGTCAGTAACTTTCCCATTTTGCCCCTGATTATCGCAACGCTTACTAAATCACCACCAACACCTTTATCTTGCCATTTCTCTCAACCATGCGCCCTCCCCTCCATTATAATATAGTTTAGATATTAATCTACAATTGAACTTAAACATAGGGTTTAGGCACTAATTGAAACACATTCACATTGAATTTAGCGATAATTACATCATTGTTAACATAATTAGCCCTTAATTCCAAATTTGGTTATTACAACTAAGATAAACAAGTAGGGAGTAAAAGGATATGATAAATATATATTTTATAATTAAATAGGTATATATTTTGGATATATCCACTGGATTTATTAATATTTTATGCCTATTTAATTATCTTTTATATACTTTTCTATCTTTTTGTTAATGATAGGATAATAAGGAATTTTAACAGAAAATCTACTCATATCCGATCCTATTTTATTGTGCAGGAGATATTATATGAAGAAAGAGAAAAAAGAGAAATCAAATGACATAAATATATATATATATATATATATATATATCTTTTAAGAAATTGGAAGGATATTAACCGCGGACCCCACATGAAGCAAAGAAAGGAAATAATAGATTAAAATCAATCCCCACGTTATGCTCCGTTGAGAAGATAATATAATATAATATAATATATTATCTTATATTGAGATGATAGAGGATATACAATTAAAGAGACGTCAAGAACAGCACCCATGGAAGGCATATATATCATATATGTGAGTGGGAGGAGGGCGGACACAACAGAGACACAGCTGGGACGGCAGAGGCGAGAAGCAGAGTCAGGATAGAGCCTGAACAAGGAAAGCAGAGCTGAGATTAGGGAGCGGGTTTGAAGATTCCAAGAGATTTGGAGCTTTAAATTTTGTTTTTCATTAATTTTCTTCTCTCTTTTTCTTAGTTTCTGATATGAATCGAATTATTATTTATGGTTTTAATTTGTTGATGAACATGAGTAGCTAATTTTCTCGTTCTAGGATTTTCTTGAATCTATTTATGGATTGAATTATTTATTTACTCTCTTTTTGCATCAAATGGAGTTTTTGTATTGATTTTATCTTGCTCTTAATGCCTCTAAATGCCTGATCACCATTTAGTTGTCTTGTTTATTTAAATTAATCTTGAGAAAGATAATTTAAGTGTAGAACTTGGGTAAAATAATGTTAGACTTGAAGTTTAGGTATATTAAATGGATGGTTTGTTAGTATCATAGAGATATAGTTACTAACCTAGCATTGTCAGATTAAGATTGGTGTTTAAAGTTAGTCCTTATAAATTAATACAAGAGATTGATTAGTTTATTAGAATAAATATTTGGTTTTGACTCGAGAGAGCGTTATCAAATACTTTTGAAACTTAGACAAATACATATCTTCGTTTGATTGCTTATTGAGGGTAAATTAATTAGTTTATGAAATAAATAGGGGATAGATAATCCTAGATTCCTCCTGTCTTGAAGTTCTAGATTTGATCAATTAATTCTTAAGTATACAATTTCTTTCAAAATGGTCTCACTTAACCTGATTGGTAACTTAATTAAGATAATTAATTCATTTTTGTTATAGTCCTCGTGGGAACGATCTTTTTATATTATTTGCGACCCATACGTTTGCGGTAAAGCTAGATGGCTAACAGGATCCCCTTATCTAAGTCCCCTTTGAGGCAAAAAAGTATATATTGTTCTACCTCCTAGCTTTACAGAAAACTTCACGCTTAACACACATTTCATAATTTTAGATACCCAAGAAGTTTCAAAATTCAGTTTCAGGAGTATTGCTTCAAGGAAATCCCATTCAACTCTATCATATGTTTTGTTCATATCGATTCCAACAGTGGTATCATAATCATTACCCCTACCACTTTTTAGGAAATGGAAAGCCTCATGCACCATGAAAATATTATCTTGAATCAATTTACCAAGAACAAAAGCTCTTTGTTGTTTAGAAACAAACTATGGCATAATACTCTTCATCCTGTTAGCTATAATTTTAGAAATAATTTTATAACAAAAATTGCACAAGCCAATAGGACGAAAGTGGCTAACAGTTTCTGGGCCATCAATCTTGGGAATAAGCACTAGGTTTGTAGTGTTTAACATAGTAACATCTAACCCTTCATTAAAACAAGACTCCACCATACTAGACAAGGAAGGTCCAACAACCACCCAAGAATGCTTATAAAATAAGCTTGGAAAGCCATCAAGCCTAGGCACCTTGAGGCTTCCCAATTCAAAAGCAGCTGTTTGGACTTCTACATCTGAGACAGGCATTAGGAACTGATGACTATCTAGATCTATTACTAAAGGTTCCACATAGCTCAAAACAACCTCAAAATTGCGTTCAGTTGGACTTGCAAATAAATATTTATAAAATTGACTAAAGCATTCCCCAATTGCTTCCTGATTATCAATCCATTCTTCATTGGCATTTTTCAATCTAACCACTTTATTTCTCGCTCTATGACTCTGGTTGTTTTATGAAAAAACTTTGTGTTAGAGTCACCCTAGTTCAACCAATTAATCCTTGACCTTTGAAACCAATATTTTTCCTCTCTTTCTTATAGCTTCTCAATCTGACTTATTATCTTATTAACTTCCCTTACACCCTTCTTAGTCCACTCCCATTCATACCAAACTTTCAGATCATTTAGTAACCCTTCTATTTCTCTTTGGTTATTAGGGAATTCTTTTTTACTCCATTTGATTAATACTTTCCTCACACGGTCTAAGCTTCCCAAAAAACCCTCAAGAACCCCCGCATCATTTCCCCCCTCCTTGTCCCAATTACAGGAAAGAATAGAATCATAATCATGATGATCCACCCAAAAAATTTCAAATTTAAAATCTCTTGTATCTTTTCTTTCCAAAACATTAGGATAAATTAGAAGAGCAGAGTAATCAAAACCTATAGGTTCAAGGTTACATACCTGAGCAGTTGGGCATAATTCTCTCCAAGCTCTAATGTATAATGCTTTATCCAGCCGTTCTTTGATGTTTGCTTCTTGTTGTCTTCTATTCGACCAAGTTAATTGAAGCCCTTTAAAGCCCATATCCATCAAATTACAGGCCGAAAGAAACTGATAAAAGGGTTTAAAGGATTCCATAGCTCTAGTTCTTCCTCTTTTCTTCTCAAAATCAAAGCAGATTTCATTGAAATTTTCAAAACAAATCCATGGGATTGATTCCCCAGGATTGAGGTGAACCAAGCTTCTCCACCAACTTCTTCTATCTTGTTCAACTGGCCGACCATACACTAGTGTTATGTAATCCTTCACTGGATCAAGCCCGCTTATCACCTTCAAATGAATGAAGTTTTTATCAGCCTGCAGAACCTCAATAGCAGCACCATCGCTCCACCACACTACTAACCTTCCACTCAAACCTTCAGGTGGCACATATTCCATGTTGTGAAAGTGAAGCTTATGTCTCAGCTTGTCTACTTTTTTGAAGCTTGCCCTGGTTTTTGAGAGGGAAACAGATTAGGAATGTATTTATTACATAGAAATTGGAGGTTCTTGCTTATTAAGGGATACTGTCAGGGGTGACCCTATCCCCTGATAGTTCCACCATAATAGACTCATGGCTCTTGGGTGGTCATTGACGGACGCCCACTAGACCTATCTTCAGCTAAAAACACGTAATCATCTAGGATCGAAGCTCATAATTCAAACCTGGAACCAGTTTTGATTTCTGTGATCGGCACATCCACCAGGTTATCCAATTTAAGCTTTCCTTTACCATTCTTCTTCTTCAACTTCCCCTTACCCTTCATGTCTATAAGGTTTTTCGCTTCTGCCACTTTCTTCACTAAATTCAGGTCCTCTTTAACCTGTTTAGCTCTTGGCAATGCCCAATCCCCTTCTATTCTCCTCTTTAGTGACACCTTCTCTAATTTCTCAACCAAAACTCCTTTATAAACCTATTGTTTTACCGTAATGAGAGCCATTTTGGCCCCCTTCTCCTCTTCATCCAGTGTTTCCATAAAGTATGGTTCCCTACCATTTCCCTCTCTTTTCCCTGGGCTGTTTGAGAAGAGAACTCTTTTGACTTCACTTACACTAGACACTTCCTCTATTTCTCTCTCATTATTATTACTCCTATTAAGAAGAAGTGGCATAGCAGGCTTCAGATTGAAGGTACTAGGATTAGGTTCCCCCCTCTTGTCCCTCAATAAAATTAAACTTTGATCTTTCTCTACCAGCAAGCCTTTCACTTTATCTTTGGAAAATCTACTAGTTGAACCCCTATTGCTTTGATTGGGTTCAACTGTTTCCCTATTCCCAGCTTCCAAGATACCTATCTTAACTGGGCTTATGACTTCCTCTTCTTCTCCTTGGGCCTTAGGTTTGTCTCGGTCTTCCTTCATCATATTCTTTGAGGTTTCCATTGTGTCTTCTGTCATATTTCTTGAGGAAATCATCCCCACCAGATTTGCCTCTTCATGACCCTCTGTTTGCATGCTATCCCTATTAGTTGTTTGGTTATCCCCAATACTTTACATAGAGGATAAATTTTCTCGAGCGACTCAACTTCTACCATCCCTTTTGGTCCTCCACAGATAGTGACTATTGTCTATTGGTGCCACAACTCTTATTGGCCTTACTTCTATCCCTGTATTGTATAACGACTACCCAAGGTCTTCTTCTGACATTACTTGTTCTAAAGCATACCCATTTTGTTCATGTCTTATCATTCCACAGTTAAAACAAAAGGCCTGCAATTTCTCATATTTCACCCAAGCTCTTATTCGATCATGATCTGGGCGAGACACCTTGAAACCCACATTCAAAGGTTTGGTAATATCAACGTTAACTCTCAACTAACAAACCCTCTGAAAAGTGAATCATTTAGCTTAGGGTCCTTAAAACATACCACCTCACCTATTCTCGCACCCATTTTCAGTAACATGTTTTTAGACATAGTTGCTCTCGACAACCTATGCACTTGTACCAAGAGCAAGCATTTTCCCATGTTAACTTCCTCAATCATAAGCCATGGGGACCATCCTTGAAGATTTAGAAAGGAGCTCAATATAGTTTATGGGTTGTCTCTCAATACTCTTTATAGTCCTTCTGAAGCTCAAAGTTGAATAAATAGAGATTGGTACATGATGGGTTAATCTTCACTTTACCCTGCAATGACCGTGCTCTTCGAAACAAATCCTCAAAGGTGCCTCTGTTCACAGTACGCGTTGTGATCAATTTCCCAACTAGCAGCCATTCGCCCCCTAGCTTCCCTTTTGCTTCATCTAATTCGGATTCGAGCTTCACTTCATTAGCATCAGCCATATCCAACTCCATTGCTACTCACGTCCTAAAATCTTCACCAAAGATACTGTTCACCAAATCCCTAAAGACTCAAAAAGCTGCTGAAAGGCTACAGACCTACCTTCATCATACACACTCGAGCACCACAAAGTGAGACTCTATCACTCTTTAGTTGCAAGATCAGACCTTTAAGCCATTTTCATCAGTGACAAAAATGGGTTTGCTCTCTCACAAGGAGAGGTTTTTCTCGTAGATAGTCGAGAGTTTTCTGTAAGAGAGAATAGCTTGTTTTTATTAAAGTTTAACTGAGAATATAAATTATATATATACATGCTATTTGCTGAGGTCAGTAGGCCAGTAGATGACAAATTAATTTCAAATTCGGTATAAATATGATTAACTAATTTAACTACTATCTTTAATTTATCTAAAATTAGGTAATTATGTCCTATAATTAGAATCAAAGGGAGTATTATTTAAGGAGGGAGATCCCATTATTACCACGCACAATGAAAAAGTTAAAATAAATAAATAAATAAAAATATGCCCCTTTTTATTTGCACATGTAAGAAAACGAATATCAAAGCAAGACTCACAAAGGGCTTGAAGGGAGAACCGGATAAAGAGGGGGAGAGAAAAATATATATGTGTGTGTTAAGGTGTAAAAATACCCACTAAATATTTTTAAAAGTGCACTCACCATCATAAATTTTTTTACGTACAAAAATAATTATAAACTTTCAAATAGAGGATAAAAGTGACATTTCGTTAAATTTAGAAAATGGCTGTTAACATTTCTAGTGGGTCTCAATATTAAAAAAATAAAAAATACCTAAGCATTTTTAATTTCCTTCACTGCCCTTTTGTTATCCTTTCCCTCCGTTCTCTGTCTTAAACCCTCCCCTCTTTCATCCAACTCACATGTTTCTTTCAGATTTCGGCGACAATAGCGGTGTCATCCACAAAAAATGACGCCATCTTCGTTGCAACACTCGGTGAGAGGAGTATGGTGACGCCTCCAAATCGAGGGCGTGGTGGAGAGAAGAGAAGGCGGCGATTGAGAGTTGAAGAGAAGAAGGAATTGTCACTGGCGATGAGAGACAATTGATGGCGAGGGCCAAAATTTGGACAAGAACGAGTACGGAGGGCTAGGGGCAAATTTTGTTATGTTAAGGTTCGAATTTATACGCCTAAATCTATATTTTCGCAGAAGTTGCGGACCAAACAATTGTGGGGTTTTAAGGGAGGACGGGATTTCCAATGGTGTCCTCTCAGAGGGAGACCATTTTTTATGTATGGGGTATTTTTGTGTTGGGGGTATTTTGGTACACTTACACTATTAACATATGGATGCCAATTTAAAGGATATGCCACTTTTGCACTATTTGTTACTTTTACACATAAAAGAAATTCACAATGGTAAATGCGATTTCAAAAATAGTCCGTAAGTATGTTTACACTTTAACCCTATATATATAAGGGTTAAGATGCAAAAATACACATGTGATTTTCTTCAAAATGCACCCAACACCAAATGCTTTTTTTTAGGTGCAACAGTGACTATGTGGTTATAAAATAGGTGTAAAACTACTCGTTGACCGTTAGTTTGACTTTTTAACTCTGAAAGTGATGACATGTATGATGACATGGACGCTGAAGTGATATTTTGGAAAAAAAACGGTGACAGGTGAAGCTTTACAATTAATATTACTCACATTTCACTATTTTAGTGCCGCCTTTGCTGAAATAGATTCAAATATGAATGCAGAGTGCTTAATTCACTCAGCAGAGTTACTGCCCTAAAGAATATACTGATTGCTCAATTTTTTCCCAACACTAGATACCCAATATTATTAAATTAAAATTATTATAATACATATATTATATTACTAATTTTTATTAAATTATATGATTTATTAGGAAAATTTGATTTTCAGCAAGTTTTTTTTCTTCAAAATGTCACTCCGGCATCTATGTCATCGTGCACGTCATCACTTTCAATATAAAAAAGTCAAGCTAACGGTCAAAAAGTCAAATTAATGGTCAAATGATAGTTTTGCACATATTTTATAATCATATAGTCATTGTTGCACCTAAAAAAACATTTGATGTTAGGTATACTTTGAAAAAAATTACATGTGTATTTTTACACCTTAATCTTATATAGAATCTTGATAAAATAAGTCATATGGAGGAAAGATAGAGTGGGTAAATAGATCCACACACATTTGTGGAAATCTCAAATCTGGAAGCTGGAAGTGAGATAGAAAGACAATTTGTTTTGAACACACACACACACAGAGTGGAGGAAAGTATAACCATAGAGTGAACAAAACATGTATATTTACTTGCACTCGCTGGCAGCAAAGTTGATGGGAGGAAATTGGAACAACTGTGTGTGTGTACACACACATTGCAGCAGGGATCTGGCTGCAGTCCGCTGTCTAGCGGTCCGCTGGCAGTCATTTTCTCCCAAACCACACCGTTTTGGTGTAGCTTTGGGGTAAAGGGGCTGGTTTTTTTTTTTTTTTTAAAATAGAATATAGTATTTTAAAATATTTTTTTAAAAGTATATAATATCTTAAAATATTTTTGAAGTAATATGTGGTATTCTAAAATAATTTTTAATACTTTAACCCTTTAAAATTGGGATTTGGCTGCGGTTCGCTGCCTAGCGGTCCACTGCCAGTCCTTTTCTCCCAAACTATACCGTTTTGGTGTAGTTTGGGGGTAAAGGGGCTGGTTTTTTTTTTAAAAATAGAATATAGTATTTTAAAATATTTTTTTGAAAGTATCTAGTATCTTAAAATATTTTTTAAGTAACATGTAGTATCCTAAAATAATTTTTAGTATTTTAACCCCTTAAAATATGTTTTCAGTTGTATCCAGTATGTTAGTAGACTGATTGCAATTTAACTCTTAATGTATTTTAAAGAGTTAAAAGCACCAAAAAATATTTTAAAGGATTAAAAACACCAAAAAAATATTTTAAAATGATTCTTGGAACTGAAAAAATACATTAAAGGTTAAATTGCAATCAGTCTGCTAACATAGTGGGTACAACTGAAAAAATATTTTAAGGGATTAAAGTATTAAAAATTATTTTAGGATACTACATGTTATTTAAAAAATATTTTAAGATATTAGATACTTCCAAAAAATATTTTAAAATACTATATTTTAATTTTTTTTTTAAAAAAACCCAACCGCTTTACCCCCAAACTGCATCAAAATGGTGTAGTTTGGGAGAAAATGACTGGCAGCGGATCGCAACCAGATCCCTCTTTAGTTCCTTCCTTTTGTTACGGTGTGCGGGAGAGTGTGCCTGTATATTTATTCATTTTTTTCAAAACAGTCCAACCCTCCTTCCTTCCTGCTGTAATGGGTACACACACACACACAGTTGTCTTATTTTCCTCCCATCAACTTGGCTGCCAGAGAGTGCAGGTAAATATACATGTTTTGTTCACTCTATGGTTATACTTTCCTCCACTGTGTGTGTATGTGTTCAAAACAAACTGTCTTTCTATCTCACTTCCAGCTCCCAGATTTGAGGTTTCCACAAATGTGTGTGGATCTATTTACCCACTCTCTCTTTCCGCCATATGACTTATTTTATATTTATTTAGTTTTAAAATTTTCATCGTGTGTTTATAATGTGATCTCCCTTCTTAAATAATACACATACACACATATACCAAGTTTGAAATTAATTTTGTCGCCTACTGGCCTACTGACTTCAGCAAATAACATGCTCCGGTATAAGAAACTTTCTCTCATGTGGGTTGGTTCTTTTTATAAGCAATTTTTATTTTTTCTTTGAAAATATAATCTATCTATTATTATATTATATATTTGTGTGTATTAATATCTAAATAAAGCCGGACCTTAATTAAGTGTTGCGATCCTAGGTATGGAGTATCTTAAGTGATTTGATATTACAATACGTCTGTATATTTTGGAATCAAAGATAAAGGTCAATTAAGATATTACCATCGTTGGCAAAAAAAGAAAAAGAAAAAGATATTAACATCAAAGATCACGCGATACATCTAATTTTAAAATATAGTATTATAAGAATATATTAATATTTATCATTTAAATAAATATCACAAAATCAAAACAGATAAATTCAACTAATAAGTTAATGATCTTGAGGTAAAAATTATAAAGGGTTCAGCAGTAATTTTGCCCTTAAATTATTTTTTAGTAGCACTGAACACATTAAAATACTTTTTTGAGTAATGTTTTCCTTTTAAAGTAATTTCTCAATAGTAACGGGTAGTCTAAAATATTTTTCGGTACAAACTTAGTCCCAGTGTTTCGTTTTAAAAATGGGTCACTCTCCCCCTAATTTAATGCTGATATAACTTTCCCACCGGTCTCATATTTCCAATGTTATGTAATCCGGATAGGCCGGTTCATCCCGAAAACCGGTGAACCGGCCGATAAACCGGTCCAATTCCCGGTTACAATTAATTTTTTTTTTTAATTTTAATTTTAGAATTTTATACTATAAATCTAAAATCTTCAATTTTTCACCGGTTTGGCCCCGTTCTGACCCACTGACCCTTAACCCAGTATCCCGACTAGTTCAATACCCAATCCGGGTTTTAATACCTTACATATTTCAACTGTGTGTGTGTTATTAAGCAGTAATACAATTAATGGCAGATGCACTAGTTACCGTGAGTTTGACGTCTATAATGCTAGTGAAAAACCATGGTTTTTCCCCTTAAGCTATTTTTTTCTATTTTTTTAAAAAATATTTTTTAAAATCTATTGTTTAAAATCATTTTTTTCAGTTTTTCTCCCGTAGCTATTATTTAAAAGCAAATTCAAACAAACCAACCAAGGAACATCTGGGTATAAGCGTAAATATTATTAAAAACAATGCTAAATTAGTCTTTATATGCTTGAGCTTGCAGACTAGACCGTAAACCTAAGCATAAGCCTGTGGTTTGTATTGTATAAGGCTTAAGTGTTTGTGTATGATAGCTTAATTTTAGCTTATAAGTATTTTTTAATCATGATTTATGGTATGAGGTTAGTATGTGAGAGGAGTTTTATCTGGATTTATGTAAAAAAACACTTATAAATGCTTTTTAAGCTGTCCCAAACAAAGGCTCAGACTTATGGGTTGTTTGGTTAAAGAGATTTGGAGGAGAGTGGAGGAGAAGGAGATTTAAAAAACAATAGGAAAAGTAGGGTGATAAAATTGGGAAAATGATAAAAAAAACTTTGAAATTGAAAAATGGCAAATAAGATTTGTTACTAAGAATGGATAAAGTAATGACGAGACTTACAGTGTGTTCGGCAATTTCAACAAAACCTAGATTTTGATTCAAAGGCTATGTTTGGTTGACGAACACTCAAAAGTTTTTCAAATTTAGGTTTTGATTTTAAAACCTAGGTTTTGGGAAAATCTATTTTTTTTTTACTTTTTCTTTTGTGTGGGCCCCATCCTTTCTCTCTCTCTTCTTTTTTATGTGGACGCCACCCACCCCCCTCTCTTCTATTTTTTCTTTATGTGGGTCTCACATCATGAAAAAAGAATTATTCTGACCATAATACCCAAACACTCTCATTTTATCAAAATCATTTTTTTCTCATAATTTATTCTGTTCAGAATCTATTCTCCAGAAGCTATTATTCAAAAGCTAATCCGAACACAACCTTGATAAGTAATTCTCAACTCAATTTATGAAAATACCTTACTTAGGATTTTGCAATTTCAAATTTTTTTTTATCACTTTTCCTATAAAATTGTAATGAAGGGGATGCAAAATTAAAAAAAGAAAGTTTAATTAAAAACTTATAGTCACACTTCTCTAATTTTTTTTAAATCCAATCTAAAAAAATCTCTTCCCCAACCAAACAGTCACTAAGGTCTTGTTAAAGGCTTGGCCTAGTTTAGTGTTCGTTTGGAATAGTTTATTTTAGGCAATAAGTGCTTATAAATTGTGATTTACGGTATACGAGGTAAGTATGTGAGAGGAGTTTTATCACGGCTTGCGTAATAATGACTTATTGTCCAAAAATAAGTTATACCAAACACAGACTTAAAGTCCTAGTTAGACTCTAAATAGACTAAAGTGAGAATTAGTTAAAAAAGACTTATAAATAGGATCAGAATGATATTTATCTAAATAGACCAAACAATAGGTCTGAGCCTGACCTATTTACTAAAAAGGCTAGGCCAGGCTTGACTTGTTGTAAGCTAAGTCGTAGGCCCCTATTACGAGTCTAACCTATTTACGCCCTACTACCAAAAGCCCTATAGAATGTTCACCTCCTCACATTGATTATCTATGATGTAAACTCATTACATTATATAAATTAGTTTGAAGAAAAATAATAAATCAAAATGTTTTAAATAATTTGCTTGGCTTCATCAATTTTTCTAAATTAGTCAACTGCGTCATATGTTAAGTAACTTTATATTAAGATATTCCTATATAATTTATATTAAGTAATTTTATATTAAGTAATGTGTCTTTGTGACTGTGTGTAGTATCATCTAAACATAGCCAAGTTATCACGTTATGGGTAGTATTACCATACAGACCTTAATTAAGTGTTGCAATCCTAGATATGGAGTATCTTAAGTGATTTTATATTAAGATATGCCTATATAATTTGGAATCAAAGATAAAGGTCAATTAAGATATTAATATCTAAGATCACGCCCTACATCTAGTTTTAAAATCTCGTATTATAATTTATAAGGATATATTAATGTTTATTGTTTAAATAAAAATGATAAAATCAAAGCAGATAGATTCAAATAATAAATTAATGATCTTGAGGTAAAAAAAAAAGGATTCAACTGTAATTTTGCACTTAAATTATTTTTACAAATAGCACTCAATACATAAAAATAAACTCTAGAGCAGTTTTAGTCTTGAAGTAATTTTTCAATATAAAAAAGCAATCTAAAGTCTAGTCTTTTTTTCCTGGGATGCGGATAGAGCCGGGAATTCGGACCAAGCCCGTCGGACCAGCCCGTTTAAGCCTGAGCCTTTCAAGGGCCGGGCTTATGATTTAGAGATTAAAAAGATAAGCGGGCCTAAAAGGGCCGGCCCTGTAAGGCCGCAAGCCCTGTAGGGCTGGCCCTGCAGCCCTGAGGGCCGGCCTTTTTAGGCCCGTTTAATATTTTTTTTAAAATAAATTAATAAATATAATATCATTATATCAAATTATCAATATAAGAGACATTTAAGTACCCAATAGAGTATTAATAACAGACAAACACTATTTAATTGGTTTGATTTATTTTATTTTCTAGAATGATTTATTAATTTAAACTTTAAAAAATAGGCTAATTTAGACATTAGATGATTATTTTAACTAAAAATTTATGAGTTTTAAAAATAATGCATATCAATTTAAAGCAAAATAATAAATAAATTGTAAAACTTGAAAAAGAAATTTTTTTGAATTAAAATGAGTTTAAGCCCGTTTAGGCCCGAGCCCGTGAAGGGCCAACCCTGTAGGGCCGAGGGCCTAAAAATTATTGTACTTTTTAGCAAATGGGCCTAAACAGGCAGGCCCTTATTCCCTGGTGTCGATGTTTTGTTTTAAAAGTGGGATCTCCCCCTAATTTAACACTCCCCCACTTATCTCGTATTTCACAACAAACCAACATTGTGATCGCCATGCGGGGAGTTTGTGCATATTGAAGTATTTTTCTATTTTGAGAAAATTTTAGAAAAATACATTTAAAAATTAGAAAAGATAAATTGGTGCTGAGAATTTATAAAATCGTAGATCAAAACTAAGATAGGAATATGAGATTTTCAATTTTGACCAAATGACTAAATCGCCCTTAGTTCAGTTATGAAACATGAAAGTGAAATCATTAATGAAAATATGATGTCGTTAATATAGATATAGATATTATTGACCCTGAAACTTCAGCCTTCAAAATTATCCTTACTTTTTGAGACATGAAGTTGTAAAACATGAAAGTAAAGTCGTTAGTGTAAAATATTGTACTCTCAATATAGATACAGATGTTGTTATTGACCTCTGAAACTTTTACCATCAAAATTATCCTTGGTTTTTTGGATATGAAGTTTTAAAATATAAAAATAAAGTCGTTAGTGTAAAATATGATACTTTTAATACAAATATAGATATTGTTATTGACCCTTGAAACTTGGGAATTGAAATAAGCATTTTGGTCATTTGGTCTGCAAGTAACTGAATTGTGGACAAATTTTTTTCAATTAAATTTTAGGTCTCTTCTTATCTGCTCTTGATCCATGATAATTGCCGTATACTTATTTACTGTTTTACATTCATATTGTGCGACTGAGTAGTTGGACAATTTTTTCAGTTAAAATTTATTTTTGTTGTTACCAACTGCTCAATATAACCATTGCTCAACCAAGCCAAACATTTGTTGTTACTAACTATGAATTTTGCATGTTACTTGTCTCTGCAAGTAACTAAATTCTGGACAAATTTTTTTCAATTGGATTTTGCTGCTACGACTTGGCTGTTATGTGTTAGTTTTTCTGTTACTAAATGCTCAATATAACCATTAAATATTTGCATCAATCTTAAAAAGAAAAATGACAGATCTGAATATTTGACAAAGAAACTCATTGTTCTGTTTATGTCGTTCTAAGCAAAACAAATGTCTTGTTATTGACTCCTTGTGTGAATTTGAACGAGTTGGAAATCTGACTATGTTGCTATGTTTGAAATCATTCTTGACTGCACTAACCTAACTGATCTTGCTGTCATTAAATTCACTTGAGTATTGAGTAGCTTGCTGGTTCTGAACTAGTGCATCATTGCATTACTCTCAATTTCATACTGAATCTAAAATCACCTTAGCAAAGTTGATTATTTGTTGGGATTAGTGCGCTGTCATATGTGAATTTGATTGTGCTTGCTTGATGGGGTTTTTTGTCAAACAATTTCAAATTTGAAATGTTGTTTTCTTGAAAAGTTTTGCCATTAATTATGTGTTTGACTTGAATTTGAGTTTAGCTTTCATAAAATGGCCCGACAACTATACGTATTAATTGATCCCACCTTCCTGCAAGCCATCTCCCTGGGTGGCAGAGGCATTAATGACTTATTGAGTCACCTGGTTCGGCGGCCTTGCACTGGCGTTACCACTTAAGTTTCTTTCTCTGTTTAATATCTTCATCCTTTGTAGATTAAGTTCAATTAGAATTTTAATTATTTTTCCTCTCATTATATGATATCCTGTGGCTGTTTAACTTGCTTATTTTTGCATTTGTGTTGCAAAAGCTGCCTTGAGATCTGAGTGACGAAGCTGAGTATATTATGTATGACCTAGAACCATTTAGCAGGTAAGAATAACATGACTAATTATAATAGATTTATTATGATTAGAATTTGAATTTTAACATCTTTTCCTCTCATTCGTTGCAGCTACAACCATGGCATAAGCAGCATTGAAAAATGTTTCACTGCCTTGTTGCAGAAGGGGTTGCCTGACTTGGCATTTGCCACTCCTAATTTTCGTCTGTCCAATGTCCTCAGAGGTGTATCTGCTAGGGTTAAGATTGTGGAGGCTCCTGCGGCGGCGCCACCTGCTGCTGAAAAGCCTAGAAAAAGCGGAGGCACAACATGCTGCAGGAAAGTTGAAGGGTAAAGAGAAGGTGGAAAGGGGCGATGTAATAGACCAGAGTAAGGTAGAGGCACAGCCAGCTGCAGAAAAGTTGAAATCTAAAGAGAAGAGGAAGAGGTGTAGAAAAGGAAAAGGAACAAGGGGGACGATGAAACTGTCTCGTCTTCTGCTATGGAATGTGTGATATATGTGAGGAGGGTATGCCGAAAGAAACAGAAGGGTTATGACCTTTACATGTTATTAGTACCCGATAGACAATCTGTGGGATTCATGTGGTGCCTATTCAAATCTTTTATGCTTTTAATGGAGTTGTTGTCAGAGTTGAATTACTTTGTGCTTTATGATTGGCAAAAAAAATTCGTGATTAAAGTCACTGCCCCCCTTTGCTCCGTCTTGCTTTCCCTTCAACACTTTTCTTTTGTTGCCTTTCCTCAATAAAATATTTTTAAAATATTTTTGTGGAAGTATAGTATTTTAAAATATTTTTTAAGTAACATGTAATATTCTAAAATAATTTTTTAGTATTTTAAACAATGTATTTTAAAGAGTTAAAAGCACCAAAAAAATATTTTAAAATAATTTTTTGGAACTGAAAAAATACATTAAGGATTAAATTACAATCAGTCTGCTAACACAGTGGATACAACTGAAAAAATATTTTAAGGGATTAAAGTACTAAAAATTATTTTAAGATACTACATGTTACTTAAAAAATATTTTAAGATACTAGATACTTCCCAAAAACTATTTTAAAATACTATATTCTATTTTTTTTTAAAAAAAACCCAGCCCCTTTACCCCCAAACTACACCAAAACGGTGTAGTTTGGGAGAAAAGGATTGACAACGGACCGCTAGACAGCAGACCACAACCAGATCCACTAAAAAGAGGACAAGGAGTCAACATATATTAATCAACCCTATAGACCTACACGCACCTTTGATTGCCAAGACAGATCATGGAGGAACTATTGAGGTAAGGCAACAAAAGAAAAGTGTTGAAGGGAAAGCAAGATGGAGCAAAGGGGGACATGGGCAATGACTTCAATAACAAATTTTTTTTACCAGTCATAAAGCACAAAATAATTCAACTCTGACAACAACTCCATTAAAAGCACAAAAGATTTGAACAGGCACCACATGAATCCCACACATTGTCTAGCGGGTACTAATAGCATGTACAGGTCATAACCCTTTTATTTCTTTCGGCATACCCTCCTCACATATATCACACATTCCATAGCAGAAGACGAGACAGTTTCATCGTCCCCATTGTTCCTCTTCCCTTTCTGCACCTCTTTCTCTTCTTCTCTTTAGATTTCAACTTTTTTGCAGCTGGTTGTGCTTCCACCTTACCAGCCTGGTCTGTTACATCGCCCCTTTCCACCTTCTCTTTACCCTTAAACTTTCCTGCAGCACATTGTGCCTCTTACCTTTTGGGCTTTTCAACAACCGATGGGGCCGCCATAGGAGGCTCCACAATCTTAACCCCAGCAGATACACCTCTGAGGACATTGGACAGACGAAAATTAGGAGTGGCAAATGTCAAGTCAGGCAACCTCTTCTGCAACAAGGCAGTGAAACATTTTTCAATGCTGCTTATGCCATGATTGTAGCTGAAAAGAATGAGGAAAAGATGTTAAAATTCAAATTCTAATCATAATAAATCCATTATAATTAGTCATGTTATTCTTACCCGGTAAATGGTTCCAAGCCATACATAATATCCTCAACTTCATCAATCAGATCCCAAGACAGGTTTTACAACACAATTGTAAAAATAAGCAAGTTAAATAGCCACAAGATATCACATAATGAGAGGAAAAGTAATTCAAATTCCAATCGAACTTAATCTATAAAGGATGAAGATATTAAACAGAGAAAGAAAATGACCTAATGGTAACGCCAGTGCAAGGATGCCGAACCAGGTGACTCAAGAAATCATTAATGCCTCTGCCACCCAGGGAGATGGCTTGCAGAAAGGTTGGATCAACTAATACGTATAGTTGTCGGGCCATTTTATTAAAGCTAAACTCAAATTCAAGTCAAACACATAATTAATGGCAATAGTTTTCAAGAAAACAGCATTTCAAATCTGGAAATGTTTGACAAAAAACCCCATCAAGCAAGCACAATCAAATTCACAAATGACAGCGCACTAATCCCAGCAAATAATCGACTTTGCTAAAGTGATTTCAGATTTGGAAGGAGATTGAGAGTGTAACACCCTAATTTTTATTCACCAAAAATATATTGTAATTAATTGAATAATTCAATAAAATGGTGAATATTTGTGAAGTTGGACCTTGCGAATTTTGAAATATTCATATCCATAAGGAAATGGCCAAATTAATTCAAAAATTGAATTAAATTACAAAGGGGATAGCAAAATCATAATTTTGCCAATTTAGCCCAAGATTAATTATTTTCCAATTAATTGGAGTTAATTTCAATTAATCAAGGAAAATGTATAAATTGAATATTCTTAGTGGAATAAATTAAGATGTGGGATAAGAATTTCTAAGATATGAGCACATGTTTTATTAGAAATAAAATAAATAAATAGTTACACACTTGACCAAAGCAATTACATGAAACCCAATTTGGTTTCTTAAGCACTCTTTATGCGTGATGGGCTGGAAGGAAAGAAGAGGGAAAGTGTGATCCAAGAAGCAAGATGAAGGTGATGTTGACAAAGCTACATGCACAATTCAATGATGGCATAAGGTTGAGTGAGTTGGTAGGTTAATGTTGAGTGTAAGAATGGGAAGAAAAGCTTGAGTGTAGGAGTGGAGTACTTGGGTGGTTAGAAGAGGACACATGATTGCATGAAGAGCGTGAACATAGAAAAAGAAGCATGGACTAATGGAGAAAAGAAGGGGAGATGACGTCTTTTTTTTAGGAGTAAGCAAGGGAAGACAATGATGCAAGTAATGGCCAAGTCAAAGAAGAAATTATGAAGAAGAGAGGGGTGTGACAAGTGTCACATTAGAAGCCCTTGATCAAATCAATGGCCAAGATGAAAGATGACAAGATTAGTACATATTTTCCCTTCCTCCTTTCATGCACCTCACGCACAAGCCATCGAGAAAAGAGAAAAAAGTGAGTTTGTGGGGCTCTTGAAGCTAAAGAGAGAGAGGAAGAAAAGTCAAGGTAAGGTGGTTTCTTTGGTTTTCTTTTATTATGGCATTTTCTTAGATTCTTCTCTAAACTCTTGTTTCTCATGAATCTATGGTGGTAAAGAGACATTTTGAGACCAAGAAGAGAGGGAGGAGGATCCTAAATTAAGAGGAAACCAAGTAGCCAAAGAGGGTAACTTCATGAACTTGCCTCCTTGAGTTGTTATTGATAATTGTTGTTTGATTTTTTTATGATTTTTGAGTTGAGTTGTAAAATTAGAAAATCCATAACCCTAAGGGGTTATGCTGCCCAAAATCCTTTGAATCATGTTTATGAAGTGTTTAAATAGGTTAATCAAGGATTAGAAATGGAAAAGTACAAGTTTTGGGAGCTAAAACATAACCCCATTTTTTTCCATTTTTCCTTAATATTTTGACCAGAACCAGAACCAGAACTGGTACAAGGAGTTGGATTTTCATGAAATAAATGGTTCCATTGGACTCAGTGAGCAAAAATAGGTGGGGTTACAGTTGGGCACTTTTTCGGTAGAGGCCAAAAAAGCATAATTATGAAAACACCATGAAATTACTAAATAGGGGCTGTAAAGGTATTTTCGTAATTTGACCGTGAATTTGGAAATTTCGAGCCCGGAAATGGATTCCTTGGGCGAAAATAAGTCAGAACAGCCTTAGTCAAAATTTTGGGAAAACGTGCCATCGGGCCGAGTACGGGGGGACCGGGTTCTCGGAGGCATTTTTGTAAATTTTCACCATAGACTAATATAACCACAATAAATACTATGGAATAGTCTAAAATGATACTTGGATAGGTTATGACATATTTCTGGTACATTTAATATTTTAAGACCTAGTCGAACGCCGGGACAGCACGCTTTACGAGACACTATTAAATAGGGGATATCAAAGCGTTGAGGTAGTGACATTATCCTTTATACACTATGCCATAAGTTATGTGATTGTATGGATGCCATTGTTTTGCAAATGCACTTTATTGATAACATGATTTACCTAGAGAAAGGCTATTTGTGCCATAGGTTCACTTACACTGGAAGTTGGCAGAAGTCCAACCGGTGTAGATTGTGGGGGTGGGCCCTACTCATGTATACATGATGATGATGTGTTTATATTGTTCATTAATTTGTACATACCTTGACGCAGGACATATTTATTTTTTGCATTTTCTATAAACGATATTATGTCTCTACGGAGATTCTCCGGAATCTCACCCTATTTTGAATTAAACACCTTAACGGGTACCAGTGGGAAAAAGGGTAAAGACGTTGGCGCTGAAAAGTGAGTGGCACATGTCTCGAGGCGAGGATATGAATGTGGTTATGCTTTAGTCTATGCCTTAATATTTTGGATAAATTGTAAATATTAAAACTTCCGCTGTATTTTCTGTTTCTGTCAACGAACAATATCGGAATTGTAAACGAACGACGTTGGGTTTGTGAACGAATATTTTTATCAGTATAATTGTATTTTTTTGTATGCCCATTGAATTTTGCCTTTATTACTCTTCGATTATCAAAATGGAAACGGGTGTTGACATTTTTGCTATCACAGATAATAAGCGGTTCTGGCATTATCAGAAATGTATAATGATAAGATTTTGTTTACATGGCGACAGGATATCATGGACAGACTAAGAGGACCGATGATAGACTATTTCGGTACTGGCGGTACCAAGCTACGATATTCAGCACGGAAGAGCGTGCCAATGCTGCCTGTCCCCATACCACAGCTGAGGCCGGAGACTCCACTTAGGTCAGAGGTTGGAGAGTCGGGGCATCCGCTAGGATATGACCCAGAGGAGGATCTCGTTGAGCTGGATTCGAGTGAGGGCTTCTCGAGGATAGAGGTAGTTCACATCCCGTACGATATGTAGACAGACGAGGAGCTAACTGATTTCTTGTGGGTCAACCTGAGGCGGGCGAGACGAGTATGGCCTAACCCGGAGGATTACTACTTGCATTATTTGGGTTCCGTTGAGATGCTGTACAACCAACATCTGTTGGCCCTTAACTTACCTGACCTGGATTCGCACCACTATGAGCTTCTTTCCGGCTAAAATTTCTTCTATCTGCTAGTAACCTATGGTTGCCCTAGCCCCAAAATATGTGCCGGTACCTCCCGGTCACACAACATATGGGTCGGTCCCACATCACTACTCCCAGTCCAGGCACTCCCTAGTGTACGTTATGTTAGGTCCCTCCTCGACGATGCTGATCTTCCGGTTTCAAAAAGGGGTATCCGGAAAAAAACTCATAGTGGTGCGAATCCAGGTCAAGTCAGGTAAGTTAAGACCCAACAGATATTGGTTGTATAACATCTCAACGAAACCCAAATAATGCAAATAGTAATCCTCCGCGTCAGACCACACTCGTCTCGCCCGCCTTAGCTTGACCCACAAGAAATCAGTTAGCTCCTTGTCTGACTGCATATCGTACGGGACGTGAACTACCTCTATCCTCGAGAAGCCCTCACTCGGATCCAGCTCGACAGGATCTTCCTCTGGGTCATATCCTAACGGATGCCCCGACTCTCCAACCTCTTACCTAGGTGGAGTCTCCGGCCTCAGCTGTGGTATGGGGACAGGCAGCATTGGCACGTTCTTTCGTGCTGTATATCGTAGCTTGGTACCGCCAGTACCGAAATAGTCTATCATCAGTCCTCTTAGTCTGTCCATGATATCCTATCGTCATGTAAACAAAATCTTATCATTATACATTTCTGATAATGCCAGAACCGCTTATTATCTCTGATACCAAAAATGTCAACACCAATTTCTATTTTGATAATCGAAGAGTAATAAAGACAAAATTCAATGGGCATACAGAAAAATACAATTATACTGATAAAAGAAAACCAAAGGAACCACCTTACCTTGACTTTTCTTCTTCTCTCTCTTTAGCTTCAAGAGCCCAACAAACTCACTTTTTTCTCTTTTCTCCATGGCTTGTGCGTGAGGTGCATGAAAGGAGGAAGGGAAAATATGTACTAATCTTGTCATCTTTCATCTTGGCCATTGATTTGATCAAGGGCTTCTAATGTGACACTTGTCACACTCTTCTCTTCTTCATAATTTCTTCTTTGACTTGGCCATTACTTGCATCATTGTCTTCCCTTTGCTTGCTCCTAAAAAAAAGACGTCATCTCCCCTTCTTTTCTCCATTAGTCCATGCTTCTTTTCCTATTTCATGCAATCATGTGTCCTCTTCCAATCACCCAAGTACTCCACTCCTACACTCAAGCTTTTCTTCCCATTCTTACACTCAACATTAACCTACCAACTCACTCAACCTTATGCCATCATTGAGTTGTGCATGTAGCTTTGTCAACATCACCTTCATCTTGCTTCTTGGATTACACTTTCCCTCTTCTTTCCTTCTAGCTCATCACGCATAAAGAGTGCTTAAGAAACCAAATTGGGTTTCATAAAATTGCTTTGGTCAAGTGTGTAACTATTTTTTTTTATTGCTAATAACACATGTGCTCATGTCTTAGAAATTCTTATCGCCACAAATCTTAATTTATTCCACTAAGAATATTCAATTTACACATGTTCTTTTATTTTACTTGATTAATTGAAATTAACTCCAATTAATTGGAAAATAATTAATCTTGGGCTAAATTGGCTAAATTATGATTTTGCTATCCCCTTTGTAATTTAATTCAATTTTTGAATTAATTTGGCCATTTCCTTATGAATATGAATATTTCAAAATTCACAAAATCCAAATTCATAAATATTCACCATTTTATTGAATTATTCAATTAATTACAATATATTTTTTGTGAATAAAAGTTAAGGTGTTACAGAGAGTAATGTAATAATGCACTAATTCAGATCCAGCAAGCTACGAGTGAATTCAATGACAGCAAAATCAGTTAGGCTAGTGCAGTCAAGAATGATTTCAAACAGCAAAATAGTCAAATTTCCAACTCGTTCAAATTCACACAATGAGTTAATAACAAGACATTTGTTTTGCTTAGAAAAACATAAACAATGAGTTTCTTTCTCAAATATTTAGATCTGTCACTTTTCTTTTTAAGATTGATGCAAATGTTTAATGGTTATGTTGACAGTTAGTAACAGAAAAACTAACACAGAACAGCAAGTCATAGCAGCAAAATCCAATTGGAAAAAATTTGTCCAAAATTCAGTTACTTGCAGAGACAAGTAACATGCAAAATTCATAGTTAGTAACAAATGTTTGGCTTGGTTGAGCAATGGTTATATTGAGCAGTTAGTAACAGCAAAAATAAATTTTAACTGAAAAAATTGTCCAACAACTCAGTCGCACAATATAAACGCAAAACAAAACAGTAAATAAGTATACGGCAATCATCATGGATCAAGAGTAGATAAGAAGAGACCTAAAATTTAATTGAAAAATTTTTTTCCACAATTCAGTTACTTGTAGAGAGAGGAAAATGAAAAATTAAATGTGTAATGTAAACTTCAAAAACAATCCTAAAATCATACCACAGATCTCACAAGAATGTGTAATGTAAACTTCAAAATTAAAACGGAATCATAAACAGATAATCTCACATGGAGATGAAAATCAAACTTCAAATTAGTACCAAACAGCAAATCAAAAAGACTAGAAGAGAAGAGTAGCATAAGAATGTAGAGTTGCGAACCTGAACAGGAGATCGGCGAGGAGAAAATTCTAAAGGAACAAAATGAGAGAACAGAGACAAAGCTAAAGAGGCAGAAAAAATAGAGAGAAAAAATGGAAGAGAGTAAAACCTGAAGCAATGTGGAGAAAAAATGAGCATGATTCGGTGTCTCAGGAATATATAGGGAGGGCGAGAAAGAGGCCGGAGGGAATGAAGAAACGCGCGTTTTAGAGAGTGGAATTTTTTTTGGGCTGAAAACAGGAATGATTTAGGCTAGAACGTTCACATAGAGAGTGGCAATTTAATAGTAATGTATAATATATATTTGGGTAAAATGTAAACTATGAATTTTGTAATAACTAATTTATATGAAAATTAGTGCTTGTTGCCAACAAAAAATAATAGAGCGCTTAACCCAACGAGGCGGAAGGGAATGAAGAAACGCGCGTTTTAGAGTGTGGACATTTTTTCGGCTAAAAAAATGGAATGAGTTAGGCTAGAACATTCACAGAGAGTGGCAATTTAATAGTAATGTATACTATATATTTGGGTAAAAGGTAAATCATGAATTTTGTAACAACTAATTTATATGAAAATTAGTGCTTGAAATTAAATGTTGGCAAACAAAAAAATAATGAAGAGAGCTTAACCCGAGAGGAAGTATCAACCATACCAAGTATCGAACCCGAACCCCATAGAACGTCGATAGAGAACGTGCCACAAAGCTACCGTCACGTGAGTTTGCTGTCAGTGCGGGTCTGATCCGAGGCGTGGATCTGTAAAGTTAGGGCTCTGAAATTTTAGAGCCATGGCTAAAGAAGAAGGTGAAGGAGGAGGATTATGGGGCGGGTTTGCTAGCTGCGGGGTCAAATCCGAGACAGGATCTGTGGATTTGCAAAAGGGTTGGGGCTTTGCGGCACTGACTATGAAATTTTAGAGCCATGGCTAAGGGGGAAGGTGAAGAGGAGGATTTTGGGGCGAGTTTCCTAGCTGCGGGGTCAAATCCGAGACACGATCTGTGGATTTGCGAGAAAGGTTGGGGCTTCGCGACACTGACTTGTAAATTTTAGAGCCATGGCTAAAGGGAAGGAACAAGTGAAGAGGAGGATTGAACTCCAGGGAGAGGGGCAGATCCGGAACTGGAAGCCGCCGCCTCCACGGCTGAAGTCGAAGGCGGAAGAGAAGTGTGTGAGGGACTAGGTTCATGAGGAACTGAATGGGGTTGGTAAAGGTTATATTTAAGCTGTAGTTAAGCGGGTTTGGTGAACATGGGCCTCGGGCCCCCGTTTGTCTACCCACAAAAAACCACCCTCTGAATGATTGTGCCAGTAAAGTAACAAAAAGCCCACCATAGATATTATATACATGGGTGTTACATCTCAAAAAACTAAAAAAGACTTGAGCTGGATTGAACCAAACAAGTTGGTCTCACCCCTTTGTCCCTAGTCTAGTGCAATCCGAAGAGGGCAGTCGGGTCCGATCGGGTCCATTTTTGTTTCGGACCAATTTTGTTAGACAGAACCATACCAAGTTCCTTCAGGTTAGACTGGATGATTCAAATAATATTATATCCTATCAATGTTATTACAATTAAAAAATAATATAATGGTCAAAATATAAAATAAAAAAAAAGTTTCAAACAATAAGCCAACCTATATACTCCGTATTAGCGTATTCCTATGGGATAATTTGAGTTTTATGCTATTTTCCCTTTTATAAGGAACAACTTGAAAATAAGGATTAGAACAGTAGAAGTTTAGAAATATAACATGTATTTCCATCATAAAAATGAACCAGAAACAAAAAAAATATGATCTTGATGAATCAGAACAGCATAAGTCCAGAACAATGACGAATTGGAAAATGAACCAGAAATAGAAAATCAGAAAATGAACCACAAATAGAAAATGAACCAAAACAGGAGAGATGAGGGACTGACGGAGAGACGACGGAGAGACAGGGCGGCCGTAGGAAGGACCGAGGTCGATTAACGAGTGACGGCTGTGGACGACAGACGAAATCGGGGAGTGAAAAGTTGTGCCGTGCGCCTGTGCGAGATGCAATGCCTGAAAGAGGAGAGCTGTGGTGTCGCTGCCCTCCGGTGCCATCGTGGAGTTGAGGAGGAGGAATGACCGAGAGGCGAGAATGAAAATGAAGAATAATAGGGTTAGGGATTTCAGAAGAATTGAAGATGACAAAGTGAGGAAAAAATTTCAACTTCAAAAATAGACTTACATGTAATTACCTATCCTTATTTGATTTTTTTTTAAAATATTTTAACAGGCTTAAGTCGATCTGACAGGCCTGTTAAGCCTTGTTCTGGCCTATTAAGCAAAATAGGCTTTTGATTCGGCCTTAGCCTAACCTTTTAGCCCGACAGGCCAGGCCTGAACAGGCCTATCACAGGTCAGGCTACGGGCCCCTGACAGGTTGCCTGGCATGTTTCCACCCCTATCCACTATCTTAACCCCAGCAGATACACCTTTGAGGACATTGGATAGATGAAAATTAGTAGTGATAGATTTTAAAATGAACAGTCTATTATTTTCCGTCATGAGTAGATATTTGTAACGACTTAAATCCTTTATTACTATGGTAGAGTTTTCAAATGGTTAGTTGAACTCTTTTCTACCATGACAATTATTTGAAAAATGAGTTGTAATCTTTTCTACCATGGTAGACCTTCGGGTTTAAGTTTTTCCCTTTTATGAAATGGTATTGTTCATTATGAGAGGATTTGATTAAGCGTTTTGAGAATTGAGTTTTAAGGAAAGGATTTTACAAATTTCGCCTAAGAAGTTTAAAAAACGGTGCAATGTCAACCCACCATTACCGTTAGAAATGTTAATTTTGACTAATATGCACATGCGGCACTTAATACTCGCTACCTCATCATCCTACTTAAACAATTATGGCCAACTTGCCCATCACCCCCGTCACCCTCGCTTCCCTTTTCTCTTCCATTTCTGATTTCTGATGTGAATGTGAAGGGAAATTACTTTTAGATGTTATCTTTTTCAGATGTTGCCCCGTGGCTCTGATTGAAGAAAGCTTATAACGGAGGAAAAGGATTCAGAATGATTAAAGCAACATGAGGGGTCAAAACGTAATCTTGATCTAAATCTAGACATTTGAATTGACGAGGGCAACATAGCGGGACTGAATCGGAGTAGAAATTTTGGTGATGAGGTTCTGTGCCACGTGTTGACGGGGTGATGAGTGAGTTGGCCAGGATTGTTTAAGTAGGATGATGAGGTTGCGGGTATGAAGTGCCATGTGTACATATCAGTCAAAATTAACATGGGAGAATGACATAGAGGTCTCAAGGACCAAACAAAATCACAGTAAAGTTCTTGCGAAAAGTCAAAGAATAAAAAAATAACTCAACATGTTGTAAAAACACTTTAACGAGTTGTTATTTCTTTTCGTAGGGATTTTGTTATGATTTTATTTGGTCTTTGGGACCTCTACGTCATTCTACCAATTAATATTTATAACTATGGGGCGATATTGCATTGTTTTTTACATTTATGGGTTGAAATTGTCCTTTTGAAAACTTCCGAATATCCATAACTCCTCGGTGAAAACTTCTGAAACATTTTTGTCTTAATAATAATAATGTAGGATTTCAATTGGCTTAATTACCTAGAAATGTAGGACTCTAGAGTCTAAATAGGACTTTAAGCTAGGCCAAGCCTTTAACAAGACCTTAGGGGCAGTTTGGTTGGAGGAGAGAAATTTTTTTGGGTTGGATTTAAAATAAATTAGAGAAGTGTGGCTAGAAGTTTTTAATTAATTTTTATTTTTTTAATTTTGCATCCCCTTCATTAAAATTTTATAGGAAAAATGACAAAAAAAAAAAACTTTGAAATTACAAAATCATAAATAAGGTATTTTCATAAATTGAGTTGAGAATTGTTTATCAAATCTCGTCATTACTTTATCAATTCTTAATAACAAATCTTATTTGCCATTTTTCAATTTCAAATTTTTTTTATCATTTTCCCAATTTTATCACCCTACTTTTCCTATTTTTTTTAAATCCCCTCCTCCTCCACTCTTCTCCAAATCTTTCACCAAATAGTCCATAAGTCTAAGCCTTTGTTTGGAACAGCTTAAAAAGCACTTATAAGTATTTTTTTTACATAAATCGAGATAAAACTCTTCTCACATACTTACCTCATACCGTAAATCACGATTAAAAAGTACTTATAAGTTAAAATTAAGTTATCCCAAATAAGCACTCAAGCCTTATACAATACAAACCACAGGCCTATGCTTAGGTTTTCGGTCTACTATGCAAGCTCAAGAATATAAAAACTAATTTAGCATTGTTTTTAATAATATTTACACTTATACCCAGATGTTCCTCGGTTTGTTTGAATTTTCTTTTAAAGAATAGCTATCAGAGAAAAATTGAAAAAAAAATATTTTTAAAAATAGATTTTAAAAAATAATTTTTGAAAAAGTAGACAAAAATAGTTTAGGGGGAAAACCATGGTTTTTCACTAGCATTATATATGTCAAACACGCGGTAACTAGTGCATCTGCCGTTAATTGTATTACTGCTTAATAACACACACACACAGTTGAAATATGAGACCGGTGGGAAAGTTATATGAGCATTAAATTAGGGGGAGAGTGACCCACTTTTAAAACGAAACATTGGGACTAAGTTTGTACCGAAAAATATTTTAGACTACCCGTTACTATTGAGAAATTACTTTAAGGATAAAATTACTTAAAAAAGTATTTTAATGTGTTGAGTGCTACTAAAAAATAATTTAAGAGTAAAATTACTACTGAACCCTTTATAATTTTTACCTCAAGATCATTAACTTATTATTTGAATTTGTCTGTTTTGATTTTATGATATTTATTTAAACAATAATTATTAATATATTCTTATAATACTAGATTTTAAAATTAGATTTATCGCGTGATCTTTGATGTTAATAGCTTAATCGACCTTTATCTTTGATTCCAAAATGTATAGATATATTTTAATACTCGTTTGAAATAACTTATTTTTTACTTATAAGTGCTTATAAATCGTGATTTACGGTATACAAGGTAAGTATGTGAGAGGAGTTTTATCTTGACTTACGTAAGAAGAACTTATTATCCAAAAATAAGTGATGCCAAATATGCTTTAAATATCAAATCACTCAAGATGCTCCATATCTAGGATTGCAACACTTAATTAAGGTCCGGCTTTATTTAGATATTAATACACACAAATATATAATATAATATAATAATAGATAGATTAAGAAGATGCAAAGAATTTTGAGGTGCTACTATATGAGAAATATGGGGAGACCACTAATTAGGAAGTTCTATACACTGCAATTTACCCTCTAAATAACAATTGGAAATTAATAATTAATTTCCTAAGTACAATTGTTTATTTCTTAATTAACAAATTTATAATTAATATTGCTTTGTTTTTTACACTACTTGATATGGTTTCTTATTTTTTAATCAAATGGTCCTACCCATTAATTTATTTTTAAACACCTATTTACTATATATATATAGATACACACACGTTTGTGTATATATTTTAAATATATTTTACCAAATCCCTAATTAATTTGGGAAAATTGCAATAAAATACCTCATTAGCATAATATTTGCTGAAAGGGACCAAAGTTACAGAGGACCTGAACTGTCATTATTTTCTTAATAGTAAAAGACTTAAATGCCCTTATTGGATTAATGAAGAAAGAAGGGAAAGAAAGTCTGAAATTTTGATTCTGATGGTGCACGAAGTTGAAGAGTGAAGGGCAGACGAGGTGGAGAGAAGTGGACAAGGGTTTGGGAGTTGCTGGCAGGGGCCAAGTGTGGGGTTTTACAGGGGTGGCGGAGTGTAGGTCTTCGCGGCGGCGGTGTTGGCTTGGTCTCTATGGTGGCAGCGAGGCGAGGTCTTTGGGTCTATTCGGTGGCGGGGAGGTGTGTTGGTCTTTACGATGTCGAGGAGGTGTTAGGTGTGGTGGCGACGGCAGCGGCCTTTCCATGTAGTAGCATGGATATAAGAGGACGGTGGTGCTCTTAATGTAGGTGCAGTCTTGGTCCCTTAATTGTTTCTTCTCCATCTCCCCAATGCGTAGTTATTTTAATTTTTGTGATCATGCGATTCATTAATGGGGCATCTTTTCCCTAGTAATTATGTTTTTGGATTTAAAAAGTAGCATATAGTGTTATCTATTTATTGTGTCTCTGAAGCTTTCAAATTGGCAAATGCAATCTCTTACTAACATACTATTTTTTAGGGGTTGCTGTTGGGCTACAGGTTCTGTTGGTATGTTGCTATGGTGAGCTAGATGTATCTTAGATGAATTAACTTGAACCTACACTATATGATATATTACACTCAAATTTAATTTGTTTTGATATCATCTAAATGTGTTTTAGAAGTTTCTGTGTCTATCATCGTGCACCTATTTTGGCTTGGATAATCTAGACTTGTTTCATGATACCAAGTGAGATGCAGAAAAACAAAAAATTTCTCATACTTTATGTGTTAAACTTTTGCTTGGTGAGCTCTGTTGATTGTGACATGGTGCAATTAACAAATGATTTTTAGCTTGTTTCCGGTGAAGAGTTGACGTAGTTATAGTATAGTTTGTTTGTATCCACTTTAAGCTGGTTGCTTGAGTACAGTTTCAATAAGAAGCAATTTTTATACCGTATCAAATTGACCCTGTTGTTAATGTAGTTGGTAGCATTTAATTTCTGGTCAACTGTGGGAATATCTCAATCTATATTTTAGTTTAAAATGATTTCCATTTTGACAGTTAAATTTTTGTCGTTGATTTTAATCCTTAAGCATTTGGGTTCTTGCACCTTCATCGAGTATGCCCTTCCTGATGGCATATAGAACATTTATACACATTCTTGCCTTGGAATTGAGATTCCTGTCTACTTGTGCGTGGTCTCATAGGCCGATAGCTTGTGGTGGGGGGCCACAAGAAGATCTTATTCTGATAATCATTGAATCGCAAGTCATTTAATTTTGACATGTCATGTGTATTAATTGGCGTCATTGTTTTATTATATATTTTCTCTTGTGTTAGACTTAAGTAACATTCTTTCACATATCATAAACATTACCATTCACATGTTTAATGCATGCACATTCATGTGGGTATGGTATACCACACATTTGCCAACCCTTACAAGTATATCCTTTAAATGCAATATTTACAGCAACACGAATTTCTCTAATTTGAATTTCAAATGTGTGTCAAGAATGTTGCAACACCAGCATCCCTTCACTATATAACACATTCTCCTTTATCTTTGCTTCTATGTTAGGTCCCACTCCATTTTTCCACAAGGTGATTGCATTCTTGCTAGCAAACAGTTTCTTCGCTAGCTTCTGTCTATGCTCATTTATCAATGTCAACACATGATATTTCCTCTGTCTCACAAGCCATGCATTATATGACTCTACCAAATTAGTGGCTATATTCTCCTACCTTTTGAATGGGAATCATGACAATGCCCAACGGTCAATATTAACATGGTCTTCAAGCCAAGTTAACAATTCACAATTAAAACATCACATATTGGCTAAAGCTCTTTCGAAGTCACAATCAACTCTAGTATATGCAATCTTATCCAACATCTTTAAAGTATCATCCTTCTTGATTTGTGTATTTCTTCTTTGGCCTCTTAAACCTTTGAATACTTTGAGCTAAAGTTCTCTTTAACATGCCTATAGCAATAGGCATGCCTCTCACTCTTGAAAACATATAAGACAACATGTATTATTGAATTATGTCTGTCTGATACAATCCCTACTTTAAGAGAGTTTAAAATGTCTTTCACATTTTGCATAAACCATGTCTAATCATCATTAGTCTCCTTACCCACAATGGTATAGGCAACAGGATATAGTTGATGATCAGCATCAAGCATAGATGTAGATAACATTGTCCCACAATATGGCCAACTAAGGTGAGTTTCATCAATATAAAGAATTGGTATGCATCCTCCTAAGAATCCTTCGACGGAACATCCATATACGATAAACAACCTATTAAATGTATATATGGTCAGCACATGCTTCCCATTTTGCCACTATCTTTGGGTCTACTTCAATTAGTCTCCTGCAATACCAAGGAATCAACATGTATGATAGCTCAGGTGATCCTTGTATCTCAGCTAGTGCTTTTTCTTTACCTTTCTACGCTTGATCATAAGACATTGATAAACCATATTCCCTATAAACCTCACGTCTTATCTCATGAGGTGGTTTATCTAAACAACCCCCTCAATCCATCTTTTATTATAGAAGCAATCATGCTGGAGGTCAATTTGCAATGTATGATCAGTTTATCCTGTGCTGAGTAATTGTGCTTCTCCATACAAGGTATGCATATGTAAGAAGCTTGACTCTTCCTCCCCCACTTGATATTCAGTAATTTTCCATGGACAACCATCGACGTTACACCTCACTATCATCTTACTTGCACAATTCTTCACAAATTTGTATGTAAATTTATGTACCAAACTATACTTGTATAATGATCCTTTAAATTCAACAACATTCTTAAACCTCTTATGAGAACCTGAAAGCAATTCCTTCCACTTCTCAGTACCATGCTTAGGGATAGGTGCTGGTGTACTCTGAATTACATATGGCCTATCTTGTGATATCCTACTTGATGATGATTCACCAATACATAACCCATGCGATCTTTCCAAGGCCTCCGGCCTACATCAAAATTTATTGTTAATTAATCACTCATTCTTTCCTACCACTTCAAAACACTTAAAAAGTACATGTAACTTACCTTTGTGACATTATCATGGGTTGTTCTTCATCTATCAACTCACTAGCATCTTCAACTATATACAAATGTGCACATTTGTCATTAAATTTTACTTTTTGTTTCACTCCTTCATCATCCTCTATGTCTACAATAGTGCTTTCATCTAATGATGACAATGTACACCTTAGCTAAAATGTTTTCCCTTAAATACCAAGACATGCATATATTGGTTTTCTAAGCTCATTAAGTGACATTTCTTCTCTTACTATTCTTCCATTTGCTCTCCCACCAACATATTGAGTACTCCCTTGATTAGTGAAAATCTTCCCACTTATGTGGAAGAAGCAATAAATTTCTTTTTGTGCTCTATTGCTCTATTCATCACACTAAATATAAACCTGTAATAAGATACCTTTAATGTCATATAAACTGAATTTTATAATGTGTTTGACCTACTATAATAACCTAATCAATATCTCATATAGTTAGACTGTGAGTTCAATTAGGTTCTACTACAAATTAAACGATCGCATATGCTACTTTGTAAACAACTCAACATTGGATACAAATATATCTGCTACAAAGTAAACAAAACCTTGATCATTATGGAGAAAATCAGAAAACGTAATGAAGCCACAATTTTATTTATTTACTACTTTCTTTCTCAGTAAAATAGTAATGAAAAAACCTAGGTTTGGAGGGAAAATCCAAATGCAAATCATCAGCTCCATTAAATACTGAACTATGATTAAGGCCTTGACAAAACTCACCTCCCTAGCCTTTACTAATAGGTCAAACCTCCGGCAGCATCCATGGTGAACGATGGCCATAAGGGAGGACGTGTAGCTTTGAGCAGGAGAGGAGGAGGAGAAGGCTTGACTTATTCCACATCATTCACTTGTTCTATTCTTTATCAATTCGCTGGTTCTGGTCTTTGTCATAGGGTGTGTTTGAAACAGCGATAGATAATTGGGCTTGTTTTAATTGGACTTGTTGTAATATTACTTTTAGTAAAAGCTCAATTATGTAATGTGATTTATGTTTGGATTGGTGATTGTCAATTTAGCTTTTGCAAAAATAAAAACTTATTTGGATTGTCTTAAGCATAAGGGCTTTTGTAATAATGGTAAGAGAGAGTGGGTGGAAAAATATTTTAAAAAATCAAGTAAATATTTAAAAATTACATTAAAATATTAGGTGTTACTGGAAAAATATTTTAGAGTGGGTGGAAATCAATAAATCAGTGTTATAAGTTTTGGGTGCTCTTTACTACTAAAAAAAATATATTAAAGGTAAAATTGTAATCGATCTCCTAAGACTAGGTACAACTGAAAAATTATTTTAAAGAGTTAAAAGCACAAAAAAATATTTTAAAGTAAATTTTGGAGCTGAAAAAGTACATTAAAGGTAAAATTGCAATCAGTCTGATAACACACTGGAAACAATTAAAAAAATATTTTAAGAGGTTAAAAATACTCAAAAAATATTTTTTGAGTGGGTACAACTAGAAAGTGGGTAAAATTACAATCAGTCTGATAATAAACTAGGTAGTTGGTACAACTAGAAAAATATTTTAAGGGGTTAAAAATACTTAACAAATATTTTTTGATACTACATACTATTTAAAAAATATTTTATGGGAAAAATCAATATCATATAAATAATTTCCAGACAATTCAATCTAGTATAAAATGCCATTAGCTTTTAACAAAAGCTCCATTCTCTAGCTTCTCACAATTGAGCTTTCACCAATTGGGCTTTAACAAAAGCTCAATTGTCAATAGGCCTCTCCAAACACTAAAAAAAAATTGTTGGCTGCCAATTGAGCGTTTGCCTCCTCCAATTGGGCTTATTGACCTCCCCAAACACACACATATAGGGTCCGTTTGGTTCGATCCCATTACACCCTGCGGTGCAGTGCAATGCGATGCAATAGTAATGCAATGCAATATTAATTACAAGGGTAGTGTTTGGTTTGATTTTTAAGTAACGTGCAATGAGTTAATATTTTAACAATTATTTAAAATTAATATATTACACAAAGTCTATTTTACCCCTTAATATAATCTTTGTAGAAAAAATAGTTATAAGCAGGCGACGGCGGGGATGGAGGAGGCTGTGGGCGGTGGCGGTGGAGGAGGAGGTGGTGGCAGTGGGTGGTGGGCCGGGGGCGGCGGCGGTGGCGGGGGTGGAGGAGGAGGTGGTGGGGGTGGCGGTGGCGGGGGTGGAAGTGGTGGTGGGCGATGGGTCGATAGCGGTGGCGGCGGTGGGTGGCCGGCAGGGGTAAGGGTGGTGGGGGGTAGAAGAGGTGGTGGTGGGCGGTGGGCTGATGGCGGCGGTGGAGGTGGTGGCGGCGGCGGCGGGCACCAGGGTTGAGGGTGGCAGCGGAGGAGGAGGTGGCGGCGGTGGCAGCAGGCGGAGGGTCGGTGGAGAGGCCAGGGGTGGAGGAGGCGGCGGGTGGAGGTGACGGCGGTGGAGGAGGTAGTGGTGGTGGCAAAGGGTGGAGGTGACGGTGGTAGAGGAGGTAGTGGCGGCGGCAGAGGGTGGAGGTGACGGTTGTGACATGATGCGGCAAGTGAAATTAGATAAGTGAAACAAAGACAAGGGAAACGAAAGGGTAAATTGGACTTTTTAGACCTTGCAATGGGATGGTAATGAGGATTCATAGGGGGGAGGTATGAATGAGGATTACCAATTTTTTAGTAATCATCATTACCATGGTAAACCCTATTACCATGCTAAAGAGCAACCAAACACTCTTCTCTTGGTAATGCAATCATGATTATCATTGTAGGCATGCAATGTGGTTGAACTAAACAGGCTCATAGTTTTACCTTTTCTCATTAAGGGTGTTTAAGTCTTTTACTCTTAAGAAAATAATGACAATTCAGGACCTCTATACCTTGGTTCCTTTCAACAAATATTATGCTAATGAGCTATTTTATGACAATTTTCCCTAATTCTTTTGGATAAAGCCAAATGCCCAAATCCCTAATAAACTTTAAATTTGAAGAAGATAGCGCCCCCACTCACCAAATTTCGCTGCCTTTCCTTCCTCATTGCTCACTTTTCCATTCTCACGTTGATCATTCTCACTCATCTGACTTCACCTATCGCTCTTAGACTTTAGAGATTAAGATTGCAGACTCAGACTCTTCTCACGCAGGCTCTCATCCTTCAGCCGTTTGCTTGCCACTTTAATCTATCTCTCTATATTCAGGTTCGTCTAATCCCCCATACGCGTTAGATTTTGGGATTTTCATTCTCTTGGATTTCTAGTGTTTATGGCTTAGATTTAGGGGATTTTTTTTTAAAAAAAAACCAATATAATGATTTTGATTCTTCCCCAACAGTAATCAGCTAATTAGTAAAGAGATTAAGGGAATTAAGAAAAGATGATTATGTGTTTTAGAAAAAAAACACGTCAAATTAACTAATTTAACAAACTTTCTAAATCTAATCAATTTACACAAATAAATAGGAGTGTTAAATTAGGGGGAGATTGACCCACTTTTAAAACAAAACACCGGACTAAGATTATAGCAAACCCTCTGTTTCAAAATACATCTTGTCGTTTTTTTTTCCTTTAAGATACACTTTAGTTTTCTCTCATCATTTAATATATTTTTTTTAAATTTTACCCTAATTAATTATAAGTTCTTCTTATATCTTTTTTCCACTCATGCTCTCTCAATTTTTCTTTGACCCATCCTTTCTCTCAATTATCCTCCAACTCATCCTCTTCATAAATAAAGGTACATGTTTTACCTATTTATTATTTTTAACCAATTTTTTGAATTACGTAAGTTAGTTATTTGGAGCCTATATTTTGAACTGGGGTAGTATTTCAGGGTGCTTAGAATTACTTTAAGAACATTTCACTCCAAAAATCATTTTAATGTGTTGAGTGATACTAAAAAATAATTTAAGGGAAAAATTACAGCTGAATATATTACTTTAAGAACAATTTACTTCAAAAATAATTTTAATATCTTTTTTCCCCAGAAGATATTAGTATCTTAATTGACCGTTATCTTTGATTCCAAAATATATAGACATATCTTAATATAAAATCCCTTAAGAATTAAGATGCTCCACATCTAGGCTCTTAATCAAGGTCTGGCTTTATTTAGATATTAATACACACAAATATATAATATAATAATAATAGATAGATTAAGAAGATGCAAAGAATGTTGAGGTGCTACTATATTAGAGGTATGTGGAGATCACTAATTAAGAAATTCTATATACTCCTACTTGCCTTCTAAATAACAATAGAAAAAGTAATAATTAGTTTTTTTTAAGTATAATTGTTTATTTCTCAATTAATAAATTTATAATTAATGCTGATTTATGTTTTATTTGGTATTGTTTCTTATTTTTTAATCAAATGTTCCTACCCGCTAAAGGTAGGCCTCAACCTAAGGTCTAACATGTCCGTACTGGCTTTGGCTTTGTTTAGATATTAAAACATATATATATATATATATATATATATATATATATACATATATATATATATATATATTATAATATAATATAATACTGCTAATAGATATATTAACAAGACGCAAAGAATTTTTAGGGCCTCCTCTCATCCCACCCACCTACGTGGAGTTTCTTCTCCATGTGAAGACGACTTCCTTCTGCATCTCCTTCTCACGGTATTGTTCTCTTTCATAAAGGGTATATATGGGTATTTCTTGAGCATCTGTGATGTGAATAAGCTTTCCTTAATTTGCATGACGCTTTCCTTGCGGATGAACTCTCTGTTGAATACCAACTGCCTTGCGTTTTCAAAATCCTCCCCATACTTGAGTCCTTGAAAGTTCTGAAACTAGATATGCTTCGTCGCTTCTCAGTGAAGCTTCCTAAGATGAAACTTGCTTCTCTTGAGACCCTTTATATGAAAGGTATTGTATCAAATGGTCCAATTGACGAGTGGGTTTCTCAGAGTTTCCCATCCTTGAAACATTTATCCCTCATTTATGTCTTCGTGAAGAAGAAGGATGTCATGAAGACAAAACAATGAGGCCTCACAATACGAAGCTCATGCTTGGAAGATTTAGTCATTCACCGTTGCTGCTGTTACAAGACTTTTAGGCCCTGTTTGGTGTTTGGTACCTGGTATTTGAGGGCAAGGAGTAGGATTGGATTAGGGATTGAGTCAGAATGTGTTGTTTGGTATGAGAAATTATAGGTAACCAGGGATTGGGAATACCACGAAAGTGGGATTGCTGCAAAGCCACCTCTTCCTTGATATTGTGTTTTGAATCCCGAGATTGCAAAATTGTTAAGACAAAAATACCCTTAAATAAAATATTTTTAGACAAAAATCACCCTAATCTTAACCTAAAATCCCTCTCAAATATTCATTGCCTCTTTTTTTCCCTTCACCATCGACGTCTCAACTTCACACGGTTTCCCTCACCGCCGCTCACTCCGTCACCTCAGCACAGATCACTTTTCCCCTTTCTCTCCACTGACCTCACCGTCGCTCACTTAGTCGGCCTCACCACCGACACCTTTCCCAAATTTTTTTTCCCAACGAACAACCTCCGATTTGAGGTGTTGTGTCTCCTCTTTTATTTTCTTCTTTTATTGTGCTAAGATCAAGTCTTTTATCCCAAAATTGTAATAATCGATTTTGGAGGTGCATGGAAAGAATGAATATTATCTCAAGCTTCTCGGTTAACATTGATAAAATCTTCTTTCTCTACTGTCAATCTCTATCTTCTTTCATGTGTACGTCTACAAGCCTATATATGTGTGCTTCATAGTCTTATTTTATTTATTTATATTTATCTTTTATAGTGTTTTTGCATTGTCTTATAGTGTAGGTTTTAAGCTTTAGTTTTCTTATAATTGTTTCATACAATTTTCCATACTAGTTTGCATACAAAAATTTTCTGAAAACTCTTATAAAGAATTTTGTTTTGTCTTATTTTCATTTTCATACATAGGTGCATTTATATACTTACCATTGCATATACACTCATCATTGCATTCCATACTCTTTTCTATTGTCAGTTGAACTTCATTGGCTATGAAATTCACCTATTTCTTGTTCTATGAACTGAAATCACTCAGCTCTACACCAGCTTGCTCCTTAGATTCGTTATGGGCTCTGATTCATAACTGTTTTGACATTTATTTGCATGAGCCTTTGTGTGTCATTTTATGCCCTGCACCACTGCAAGTTGTTAGAACTTGAATTTGCTAGATTATATTGACTGATTAGAAGCTGAAATTTGACTGGATTTTACTAGATATGGCTGTGCAAATCAGTGGTTTCTTGCTGTCAAAGTGCTATCATATGTTTCCCATTCCTGTTATTGCTTGTTGAACTTTTTGGGTTCTTTCACTCTCTTCTGTGATTAACTTATGCACCGGGAAAGTATCAAATAGTACATTTGGACTAAAGCATGCTATGAAAATTTCTTATGAAGTCTAGTGCCTTGCTGATTTTCTTGGTCTTGACTTTGCTTAACATGAAAAAATTGATTTCTGAATCTTTTGGACACTCTAGCACTAGTTTTACCTCTGAAATTGTGTGACTAATCTGAGTCCATATAGGTGCAATTGTTGTTATTTTGCACCCAAAAAAAAGAAAAAAAAAGTTTTGATTGACGCTATTGATTCAGACTTGTGTGATCCTTGCTGCATTTTGGAAAAATAAACTAGCTTCTATGGTAAAACTTTGAATGAAAGTACTTTTGGACAAAATCTGAAGTACTTGACTTGAAAGAGTGTTTTGAAATCTTGCTTAGCTGTGTTGAGTCCATTATTCTGGAATTTGCCATTGTTTGGATCAATTATTTGCTGGAAGTTTAAATTGGATTCTATGAAACTGTCTGTCACATTGGGGTCTTGGTTGCTATGATTCTGTGCCATCATTGACTCTTGAAATTACATTTTAATTGCTGACTATTGGAATTTTTATTTGTGCTATACTTGCTCCTTTTTTTATTTAAGCTATATATGTTCTTCTTTTATGCATAATTTATGTTAGGTTCTAACACGTCTTACAGTTGACCAACATGTCAGAAAAATATGGAAAGTCGGATATTCACAAATGGACAAGTGTAAAGGACGAGTTGTTAATCCGTTTCGTGCTAGAATTGCATGAGAAGGGTGATCTTATTAGTGAAAATGGTCTTAAGCCTAGTGTCTTGAGCACATCGAAGGACAAATTTCATGAGACTATACCTGGATGTCAAATTCAGGCACATCCTCATATCCAATCTAGATATAAAATTTTAAAGGCTCACTATAGTGTGGTGACTGACCTTCTCAACTTATCTGGGTTCGGTTGGAACTCTGAAATGAAATGTGTGATAGCTCCTAAGACAGTTTGGGATGAATATATAAAGGTACATATGATTAATTATATCTATATATATAGCATTTATTGTTAATCAAACTTACTTAGTCCTGACGTCAATTTTATGTAATGTCCTTACAGGCTTATAAGAAAGCTGCAAAGTTCAAGCATATGTCTTTCCCTTATTATGAGGAGTTCAGCCTTATATTTAGTAGCATTCGATTGTTAAAATATCAGAAAAATACTCTCCCAATTTTCCTTCACTATGTAGTAAATGATACTCACAATAGATGTTCTGAAAACAGGGAGTTTTTATGACTATATACCTTGCATCCGCTGGAATGGAATAATCATCAGTTCCATGAAACGGAATAATTGGGGGCAAGAGAGGAATGGCATCTTTGTTACGTGGGTCATTAGCTTTGACTTCAGGAGAAAATTTCTCCAATGATTCTTCACCTTCCATTATGAGCAACTGTGGTTTACTCAAATCAGATGCTTATTATGCTGACATTATCACACAGAAAAGACTGCCAGCCAGAAAGTTATCCAAGATATTGCAGCGTTGTGGATGCTATATATACAATGCTGAGTATAAGTATGCTAGCACGGCAACAACATCCTCTGCTAAACTATGGCCATTCAAAAGCCTATTATATGGTTCATCAAGGTAGATAGCAAGCATGTTCCAACCATTACTTATAATCACTAGAGAAGCTTAGAAGGCAATTAGAGGATTGCGTCACAAAGATATGCTCTTCATATTCAATCTTAAAAGTCACTAACTTCCATTCAGAGAAAGGGTTTCTGAATCCATTTTCATAATCTAATGCCTATGACCACAAAAGTAAAAGTAGTGAAACATTTGAGGTTTAGTTAAATAATCAGCAATGGCAACTTGCTGGCCACTACTACAAGGAACTAACCCTCATAAAATATCAAAAATAAAAGAAGCGTAATGTCAAGGTAAAACCCAAGCTTATGTGACTATCTTTAGTTTTCGCTATGAATTTCAAATTTCCATTTCATTATTGATATTGAATAATTGTTGAAATTTGATGGGAAAAGAACAATAAATTGATAAAGTAATTTGTAGAAAAATACAAGGAGAGTAGGAATGTTACAATAGCTGTAGCAGAGCTATAAGAAAATTGCAATCATAGCAACATAGCAGGCTATTAATAACTATCTCAAAGCAAAATAGGCATTTTAAGAAGTTAGAGACGTTCAAAACTTTGTGGCGATGTTCTTTTCGAGCCTTAAATTTCTTCTTTCTTTTGTTCATGTCACGAAACTTAGACTTTTGAAATCTAGATCAGTTGGATGTAGACAGTCACTTGGTCATCATCATATGTAAACAGAATAAATTAAGAGCAACAAAGAAAGAAGAGAATTGCATACCCTCCTTGGAACCTTCCTCGATTTGGATTATTTTTGAAGTTTTTGCTAGGTAAACCTTTCTAATTAGGGTGCCACAGAATCAAAGGGAAAAATAGCTCAGTGCATTCTGATAAAGGTGCCATATAATATAGCCCAGAAATCGCAACATCCACCACTATCTCCTGCGTTTTTCCTCTCCGATTTTCTTAGAGCAAACCAGAAGCTTCTTGTCAGTGAAGAAGGCACTCTAAGCATTCTTCAATTCCTTCATACCAAAGGTTCTTCTGTCGACAGATCTTTTTTGGCTAGGGGTCGGGGAGGCTTGTCGTCATCGGGAAAACATATCGATAGTGACGATGAGTTCGACGAAGATGACGTTGATGAGTTCGACGCTGATTTCCCTGAGGACTTGGTTGATCAATCAGGTTTGGGATTTAGGGCAGGGTATTTGAGTCTTTTTATAATTAGTACTTGTTTATTAAATAAGATTAGTAAAATTATTCCCTCCATTAACACCTCATACCAAACATATTTTTAAAGTATCAATCCCAATCCCAATCCTAATCTCAATCCCTATCCCAATTCATCAAAATTCAATACCACGTACCAAACAGGGCCTTAGGGTTATCACAGAAAACCT
This sequence comes from Inga leiocalycina, assembly GCA_963242795.1. Lineage (NCBI taxonomy): Eukaryota > Viridiplantae > Streptophyta > Magnoliopsida > Fabales > Fabaceae > Inga > Inga leiocalycina. The sequence goes on from OY725320.1 coordinate 28,488,651, forward strand.
ATGAGCCTTGAGTTACACTATATGTGCACCTTATCATTGCGCTCATGGGGTTGATGAAGATGAGCTCTCACTTGTGATCTCTGTGCCTCTTCTACAAAGCTTAAGCTTAGAAGGTTTTCCGGAACAGCTTTGTTATGAAGGAACCTTCAAAAATTTGAATATCGCCTCTCTCACTCAATAGTTTAGTCTCTCTTCAACACAGCTGAATACCTACGAGGAAGGATTGTCTCAGAAGCTTTTATCTCAGTATCCCTCAGAATCTTTTAATCAGGACCCTCCAATTGATCTCAAAGGCTCAGAAAAAAAAACATCATGCAGTTGTTAAAATTGCATCTCCATCGTTGAATTTGTTATAATCTGGACTGTCCATTGAAGTCCTCAAATCCCCAAGACCTCTCCTCTCTTCTTCAAAATTTTCTCAACGCCACTCCCCCTTCCCATCTTTACCCTCATTGCCCTACATACACTTATGTAGCATACCACTCTTAAATAAAGAAGATAAGTGATGAAGGATAGCAAGGAATTGTAAGTTCCTCGCCTTTTGTTATAATTTGTAGTTTGGCCGGAATTTCTTTTGGTGAAATTTTATGAAAATCTTTAGGGTAAAGGGGAAATGGTGCTGTATTTTGTATTCTTATTGCAATATTTTCCTTTTAGGTGAGAAGAAATTATCGAAGGTAATAGTACCAAATAAGTGGAAAGTAGGCGCTTGCAATACTGCTGAGGGTGGTGGCTGCAAGATCAACGAGAACAAGCTTCTCTTGAAGAAGAACAGGTGAGTGAACATTTTCAAGTTTATATTTTTTTATTTTTCCTTTCCTTTTCATATCGGGCATGCTTGGGCTCTTTGATGATATTACTTTTAATGATCAGTTGATGAGTTCTAAGTGATATATATACAAGCAAATTAAGTTTTTTTATAAAAAATAATTCCCTTGTGGTCTTTGCTATACAATATGATCTTCCTGTTGTGTTTATCATCATATGACATAATTGTCGATATGTTTGTGTGCTTTAAAGCTTAGGATGCACTTGTATTTCACTTCCTTTAATATCATGTATTACACCATCTCTAGCATCTTTGGTCCATCTTTTCAAAATATATTTTTCTAGAAGTTTCCTCACTTCATTTGCCTCATATTTTTAAAGCATGACAACACAATATCCCAATAGATTCAAAATGCCTACAGCTACACCATACAGAATAATTCTTCAAATCAAATGTCAATGTCCACTTTTTTCCTTCATTAACCATGGTACTAGTATATGTGAACAATGGACCTTTCTCATCTTGAGTGGAAATATATGTGGCAAAAAAGAGATCAAGTTGCTCTTGGAACAACTCTAACATTGAGGCAGTGTAAATCTCAGCAACTTGACATAAGATAGGTGAACTTTGGACTATCAATCTTGGCTTTTTCTCCCTTGCTTCATACTCACATTTTATCTCATTGCACCTTTAATCTCCAACAACCCGCTCAAGACTTTTGAAGAATTCTCCAATACTAACACTTGGGCTTGTAACACTTTTGATATGTGCATCAACACTTTCACTTATTTGTGTACTACGCATACCAAGAGTTGTATAGTGCTTCATATAACTCCATGCTCATTTCTCTTTGATTTCATATATAAACTTCAACCATGAGTTGTCCTCCACATTGAATGATGATAATAGAGAAGCCCATGTTTCTTCAACTTGTGACTTGTCATCAATAACAAACATGCACTCATTAAAGTCATGCAAAAAATGTCAACCACCCTTCATTTTATTTCTTAAGTGTTTTATTCCATTTTGCTCAATATGCCATGTGCATAATGCATGCTTCACTTTAGGGATAACTTCACGTAGTGCTCTTGCCATTGCTTGATCTTGGTCAGTAAAAATGGTTGCAGGTTTCTTTTGCTTGTTTGCTTTCAAGAAAGTTTCCAACAACCACTTGAATGATTCTGTAGTTCCATCGTATAGCAAAGCTGCACCAAAAATTACAATTCCTCTATAATGATTGAGTCCTAAAAATATTGCAAGGGGCCTATGATTATTTTTTGTGCAGTATATGGTATCCAATGAAATTACATCCCTAAAATAAGCATAATCTACAAGCATTCGAGCATTTGCCCAAAAGATATTTGTAATTTGATCTTCCATATCCAATTGGTATGAATGGTAAAATGAAGGGTTTTTTGTAATCTGTTCTTTAAAATAATTCAATAAGCACCAAACTTCCCCATCCACCAAACTTCCTCGTCGTTTAGTCATCAAATAATTTTTCATATCCACTCAAGTGAAGCCAAGATTAGCTCGCCTACCTGCTTTCTTACTCATAAGGTCAAAAGTTGCTTTTTGTTGAAGTCCAGCATCCCTGGCCAAATCAATCTCATCTACTTGTGCATTACTTATTGTCCGTTGAGACCTCATCATATGCACTGTTTCTTGAAGATTAATGGATGGTTATGCTTTTCTATAAAGTTGGTGATCTTGAATTTACCTTCTACTAATTTAACTGTCATTCCAACCTGATAATCAGTCCTAGTCTCAGAACGATGGTTGGTGGTTGGGGTGCACCTTTTATTTGATCTTCGTTTACCCTCTTTTGAACATGCATATCTATAGCTAATAATTGTCTTTTTATCTTTCTTACTCTTTGTCAACCCATTTTTCCTTGCACTAAAGCCTACTTTACAAGCATATTGTTTCCAAAATCTCCATGCCTCATCTAGATCATCAAATTCTTTTCCTAATTTAGGAGCCAAATCAGCTTCCATATATTGAAACCTACAAAAATAAATTTATGCAACACATAGCAAAATCTTCTTAGAAAATGAGAAATTACAAAATTTTAAGAAATCATTGCAAAAATTTTATAGAAAATGACTATACTTGAATGGATAACTAAAAAAAATAAATGCTAAACATTATATAACACAAAACGATGAAAAGCCTTCTTCAACGTCATCTATAGACATTCCTAATGCAACCTTTTGTAAACTATACAACTACAACAAGGCTCTCTCTTTTTTGTCATATCTACAACAAGGCTCTCAATGACTATGGCTTTGACACTCCAAGCATTATATCAAAATTTTCCCCTTCTTTTCTCTCCCTTTAAGAGGGAGAATGAAATTGGATATAAAAAAAAAATCTAAAAGATGCCATCTTTTATTAAAAAAGGAGATACTTTTATCTTATCCATGCCTCTTATAACGAAGTTGATGCTTTTGTTTTTTCTTATCCCTTCAAGAGCAAGAATGACATTATATATGAATAAAAAAATCTAAAAGATACTATCTTTTATATAAAAAAAAATATATCTTTTTATCTTACCTTGCCTCTTACAATGAAGATAGCAATGGTTGAACCCCTCTCTTCAAGAATGGATGCTTCTTCACTTGGATGACCTTCAAAAAGAAAAGTAGAACCTTGCTTATTGCAGAAGTAGTCTATTGGAACAGCAATTTACCGTCGAACCATTAATCTAAGCATATCTATATAATATGTAGATGAAGCAAATTTCCCCTATGACTTGCGTGAAGCTTTCACGCCTCATTCAGCTATGAAAAGTCGACGAGTTCCTGGTTCTAATTCTAAAGTGGCAGATATATATATATATATATGTATATATATATATATATGGGCGGCTGGGATTAAAATGAGATGAATGGTTCTGATACAATTTCAAATAATTAATGACGTGTTGTAGGTGCTCTGATGGATTGGATGGCTAGGATAAAGGGATACTGAGAGATGAGGAGAAATGGGCTACTGAGGGTATCTGCTCCCGAATACCTACATACAATTAAGTAAAGCTTTACATTGGGGCAGAATACTGCATACAAATGTGCGTGTGCTTGAGGTAGGTTCACGAATTTATTTGATCTCTATTTTATTTATACTTTACACTGTCTTCTATGCTATAAAAGTGAATTTAAAATAAATATGAATAAATATTACTTCATCTATTTAAGTAAATATATAATCTAATGATACACAATACATATCATAATTGAGTAATTTCTCTTGAAAAAAATTAAGTCGGTCGTATATTAAGAATCGGATGAAGTAACTCATACAGACCCAAAAAAACTGTTTCGGTTAGTTAATGCCCTAATTTTTTTCTTTCCTAGCTTATTCATAAATCATCTCAAGAGAGAGTTCCAATAATGCATCGGAAACAAGCGTGTTTTAATATTTTCTTAATGGCAGTTTAGGTGAAAAATTAATTAATTTTAGCATTCCGTAAAATGCGTTATAAATTAAGACAATATATATATTTATATATATATATATATATTTATTTATATATATAATAGTGAAGGGAGGTAGTAATATAAACTAAACTATGAAGATGGAGTACATTATGACTTACAAAAAGTGAGCAGTATTGGCCTATTGAATTTCAAGCATCAAAACTTATCACTGTATGTTACGAGATTTCTTGGTTATTACATTCATTTTTTAAGACATCACAGTGATTTTCCTTAGTCTTTTTATCATGCACTTTTTGGATTCAAGAATATGTTAGTATCGGTAGGACCTATCATAATAACACAACATTGGAATATTCGTGGAGTTTCAACCCTGAACCCTCTATAAACGTATATGAAAAATTAAACAAACTTGTTTATTGTTTTTTTTTTTTAATTTTGCTTTGCAGAGTTTATATAGAATTAGGGAGACACCATTTTCATTTGAAAACATTAGGCTCGTCCAAATACAGATCTCAAGTTGGCAGGTTTATGATTATGATATGGGTGATATTGTAAGTAATTTCTTGGAAAGATCACTGCCAAATTTAGAAACTCTCACCGTCATGAATGCCTCGTCAATAGAGATTGATGAGGAGGTATGTATGTATATATGTTGATTTGGCCGTTATACATTATATATATGCTTCTGATGTGAATCTTAATTAGTTTTGAGTTTTTTCAGGTACATAGATTTGATGAGGATATAGTAAGAGTGTGTGGGCTAGCTCAGAGGAGGGAAATAAAGAGATTGAGGAAAGTGGAGTTCATAATAAGAGAAATGAATGAGTGGATGGTTTTTCTAATGAGGGAGTTAAAGGAATGGTGTGCAGACTTGGAAGAGATGATCCTCAATTACCCACCTCGTTATCACGAGTCCATAACTCGTTATTTGGAGAGTTTTGATATGGCTTCTAATTATGCACCCCTTTCAATTAATTTCCTTCCTGAAGATAAGGATACATCAAGATGAGATATCTTTTTTTTTTTTTTCAGATTATCAAATTTTTTGCTTTATTATTATTTAAAATTGTGCTAAAAGACCTATGCCTGTGATTGTTTAGTTGAGTTAAGGTATTTTTGGAAAGACGGGTAATTCTCAAGCGTGAATTAATTTTTAAAGTTACCTTGGTCAACCCATAAAAAGTTTTAATTTGGTTGAAAGTTAACATCCTTTTATTAAAATTGAAAGAATAATCAAAAGAACCGTAGATATAAACAAAAGCCATCCTGAACAAAAATTAACATCTTTATTATCTTCAACTATTATTAAAAGCTTACTATCCTTTCCATCCTGGTGCAAAAGTAACATTGATGATGGCAAATACAATACACGTTTATGTATACAACAGAACTTTACCAACATAAGCACCCAAAAGTTCACTGACATATATGCAGAAACACTGCACTGATTATCAAACTTATTGATGAACTCCAGAGGAAAGGACTACACACACAAGTTGTAAAGATAGTTTCTAAGATTAAGGTTTCATTTCGACTTTAATGGCAGCAACTAGCTGATCATAAGCTACTCCCCATGCATTCTTCATGTCTGGTGACCACATTTCTGGTACTGCTTCTTTTATGGTTTCCAGAAGTGCAAACTTTGTAACCTTAACAACATCAAAGAAGATTAGGTTGTATGTACATTAATCTTACACAAAACAACTCACTAATCACACAAGTAGATTCTTGGGTCCATATGTTCTGTTTCTAGTTTCTACTATCAACAGGGACGTAAGCAGAAGTGAATTTTATATGTTGAGATGCTTATGAATGATTTAATAGCTATCAGCTGAAAAACTTCATCTTTAACTATTGTAAACTTCACTGATAAGTAAATTGTTAATAAGTCAAATACCTCATAATGCTCATTCACCACACCGGTTTTGAAATGGACAGCACCTAATCTTTTCAAGGTTGAATCTTTTACTGTGACTTTTCCAGCCTTCCGCAGCTGAACTGCAGATTCACACGTCTGCAATAAAAAAATCCAAAAAAGATAAGAAAAAAATATATCAAGGAAAAAAAAGATATGATGTAAATGTCATACTAGTTTCATCCTTATAGTAAAAGAGTAAAGTTGATGGAGGTCAAAAACAGAGTAAGCTTACCATGACAAAGACATTCATGGCATGAGGCTTGAGCTTGGGATTCTGCTCCAAAGGGACTTGTGAATCTCTCAAGAAGGAGAACAGTTTCTGAGCCGATGGGGCAATCTCAAATATTCTAAATTCAAACAAAAAAAGAAAAAAGAAAGCATATATAGTGAGTAAGAAGGCAGAGAAAGAAGAAGTGGAAATAAAGCGAAGAATTCGGTAGAAGGAGATTGATACTTGAGGAAAAACTTGAGACCCAGCTCTGCAGAATTCTTCTTCATGACTTGCCATGATTTGACAACGAGAGCTTCTTGCTCTTGGGTGAAACATATTGATCCCTCGGATTCGCCCATGTTTGATGTCAAGTGATCGCAGGATTTCGAAGATGTTGAGAAATTACGGTTTGGTTGATTGATGGGAGGTGGGAGATTGCGGTGAGATTTAAGGAAGATGAAAATGGCCCTTGAGGACAATGGGGAGCCAATTCTCACAAAACCGTAATTGATTTGATTAGCTGCACTAATAAAAAAGTTAGACCTCCCAAAATTTCTCAAGTAATTTGCAAGTCATGTTGCCTTGGAGATGAGAAGCGGTGGCCCGTAAGTGGGAAAGTTGAGAATACTTACGTTAAGCTGGTCAAAAAATATATATTTATGTTAAAAAGGTGGATTCTAAACCGGGTGCTGCTGGCGGCGAGTCAAAACGGTGGATTTGATCGTTGACTCGTGGTTGCGTCAGCCAGGAACTCAGAAATTCATGTTTCTGTCTCCTTATTTTAGACGATACCAACCTCAGCATGACCAGAAGTCTAGAAGTACTTTTTTATTGTGGATGGGAACACGTTTCTAGATTTTAAATGTTAACCCAGTCGAGTCCTACATCCATTGTATGTAATCCCATACAACATGTCATAAAATAAACGAAAAATCATTACCACCGTTTTAAGCATCAATTCACAATTTATAACTCAACAACAGCTTAATAAACTCTCTACAATTTATAACTCAACAACATCTTAATAAACTTTTTCTCTACTATATTATTTATTGCGTTGGATGAACATTCACCCATTGCTGACATTTCACATAAACCTTACCGAATTTTTAATCACAAGTGTTATCTTTATTGATGTATTCTCCCCTCTTACTTATCAGCACATAATGCACGATAATGGCAGAGAAAAAGCCATAGGAAGTCCAACTGGGAAAAAAAAAATCTACCACCATAATTGGACATGAAAAATTATACAATCATCGATCCCACTTCGCTCAAACAATCACGACCTCCTGGCTAAATATAGACTAACCAAAATCATTACAACTGCATGCCAGTGAAAAAAACATATGAACAACAGTAGGGTAGAAAAGGAGAGTGAAGCACAACATGACCATTGTAACTAACCACACCCATAGTTTATATCTGGCTTTGCAGCAATTGCTGAAAATGGAACTTCAACTCTCTCTTTCACAACACACCGAACTTCCCCATTTTCTACCACTGGGATTCTCCCTGGTGGACATCTAGTTCTTGATCTCTCATCCTCACTTTCTGGTCGATGAAGCAGGCCTTGAATGTTGAAGTTCGCACCTATCTTCCCCAGATTAGGTCCAAAACCAGACAAACTTATAATGGATACCACGCCAACAACAGTTAGCACAGCTTTGGCTGCAGAAGTCACAAAATATCCCAATCCTTTTCTTGCATTTTTCACCCCATCTTGGACATGATTTTGCTCTTTCTCGCTCAGAATCTTCCTTGATTGGACCTTGGGATCATTTGGGATGAACCCATTGCCAACAGAATCATGCATCATGGTATAGGGAGGACGACTTGGATATGGAGGAAGAAGCAGATCATTGTTGTGCTCCACTGTTTCGCTAGCAAAGGTAGAAGCTTCTTGTATCACTTCCAGATCCTTACCTTTGTACTCCTTGAGCTTATCAATTAACAATTTGCGGCTTTGCTCAATCTCAGAAAGAGCAACTTCTCTTTCGTATTGCTGCTGGTGTTGCAAAACCTGGGCATTGCCACAATAGTTAAGAGTTCTAAGTCATCAATTAAGAATTCTAAAAACAGAGTAGAAGAAACTAATAAGGATGTTTCAACAATATGATCTTTCACATCCTATGCCAACTGATAAAATGAACTGAGACTGAAATAAAGATAAAACGGCATTCATTAAGTTATATGAACAAAGTACGTCTCTAGGCAAACAACTAATTCAAACAACAGTTATACATCCTTGTAATGACAAAAAGCATAATGGACAAGACTGGAGCCACACCAATCATCAGTTTCAATGAGTTTCATTTGACAGGCGAAGAACATAAAATTTATTTAAAATAACATGCTACGGGACTGTGTTTGTAATCAAACATTAACATACACACCAAGTTTATCTTGACGACAAAGAAGAAATTCTGCCATCCAATTTGGTATAGATATGTTATGGATTATCCACAAGGATAAACTCTTTCTACCTAGTATAACTAGTTCTATTGTTGCTTCAAACATATGAATACATATATATCTAGAGAGAAAATGATGTAAAGCAAACAAGTCCTTTATCATTTTGGAAACTGTTTTAACACGCACGCACACTAGAAGCATATAAAGTTTTCAAAACTTTCAGGAAGATAAAAGGTCACAATCTCTCCAACTTAGACATACCATAAACGTTATTGCTCGTATACTAATTGAATCAAAATGGGCAACGTGAGATTTTTCAATAGAAATTCTGATGCATAACTGAGCTATTTGTGCTGCAAAGAGTAGAAAGAGCGAAAATAACAATATTTGGAGAAGGATACTGGATTGAATTCCATGAACATGCATGCACTGTACTTACAACAATGATAAAAAAGGTTGGTGAAGTTTGATCATTTATGCTAAAAGACACGTGGAATATGATGGATTTATACAATATAAAAAATTGATGGCATTGATATGCGCACCATAATTACAATGCAATCACGTGAATCTCAAATCAAGTGATCAAATCACTTGATGTGAAACTCTGGATTAACTTCATTACCATTAAACAAATTAGGTATTACAGGGTCAGCTTCTCCACTGTTACTAAGTCACAGGTTCATCGTAGAGATGAATCTCTTTTTAAATTGACATTACCATGATAGAGGATAATGTTTCCATGGAATCAAACATTTTGCTGGGCTTGGCACTTTTTCCCCTATTAATTAATGGAACCGAGGGCGTAAGATGGGATTTATTTCTAGAACTCTTGTAGCATTGAGTAATCGGCGTTCCTGTGATTAGCATATTGCCATGTACTTTAATTTGTTCTTTTGGTCACAGCCATGCAATCTAGTTTAAAATCATGGCTAAGTTAGATCCTGGATTATAGGCAAGAATTGCTTATTTTTGTCAAAATATGAATGCCGGAGTATTTACTATTCTAGAACCATGGAAGTATGCAAAATATTTCAGTAGAATGGGTAGTTTTTTATTGAATGGGATTACCAAGGTACATAGAAGAAGTTTGGTTCCCAAGGCAGAGAGCTTCAGAAATTTAGCTTTCAAGGGTAGCAGATTGCTTCAAGAGCTTTTAAGAAAAGGAGAAGCTTCACTAGAGTTCAAGAGGGGCATGCATCCCACTTCCTCTGGCCCTTATCCAAAGAAGCATCACAGGCTATAATCCTAAACAGAAACTAAGACAAGTGTTCCGAGCTTTTGTTCTATATGATCTTTTTTCACCTGTGCGCCTTGAGAGATGGAAAGAATTATTTAAGCTTATCCAACCAGGAAAAGAAACAAAATGCATAGAAAATTAGATCATGCAATGCCATACGATTAAAAAGAAAAATATCTTGCAATGAAAAAACCCTAAAAAAAAGAAAGAGGCTTAGAGGAAAACCTGCAAGGAAGATAATTGATTCTCCAAGGATTCCAGCGCATCGCAAATGTTTAATAGCCTTTCTGTTTCTTCATCATTATCGTCATCTTCGGCGTCATTCACTTCTTGGTTTCCATCAGAAGGTTCCGTCGCTAGTGGGCCATTGGGAGCGGAGTGCACAGCAAGCGAGGCTGTGTGGATGCAATTGCTGATCTTCAATCTAAGTTCAGTAGCTCTGGCCAATACTAACCCTATTCCCTCGTCTTCCATTTTAGGGTTTGCGAATTCTGACCTAGGAAAGAATCACTCACTGTTTCATCTTTGATTCTCAGTTAACCGCCAAAACGACTTCTCTCCTCACTATGTTGAGCGAATTCTAGTGATTCTGGTGATCCCCCAGCAGATAGAAAAGAAAGGGTTACGGTGTAATTTTATTAATGAGGTTTTGGTCGAGCAGCGTGTGACATAAATATTTTTTAGAAGGGGTAAAAATATTAATAAATAATTAATAAGGGGTATTCACCATAAAAAACGTTAAATCCGTATCAACGTCGTTAGGTTTTTCTTCTCTTATAATTTAACGTCGTTAGTACAGATTTAACGGTTTTTGTGGTGAATACCCTTTTTAATTATTTATTAGTAGTTTTACATTTTCTAAAAGATATTTATGTTAGATGTTCTTTGGATAAAACTCCGTTGATAAATTTACATCTTAATCCGAAAAGAAATTATGAGCAGCGGATTCTGTCTTTTTTTGCCTCACTTTATTTGTCATCGCTTTCAATGAGCTAACAAACAATTTGTTTTCTTTGTTTTTTTCCCTCATGAAAGAAAAAAATAAAAGCCACCGATTTCATCTTTTCCTTTTTTTTTCAACTTTATTGGGATTCAATATTACAAACAATTAGGTCGGTTTGTGACCCAAAAAATATGATAAATATACTACTGGCCCAAAAATGTTTGATAAATGTACGCCATACAAATTTATTTTTTCTCTTCTCTTGTCCATATTTAATTATACAAGATGCATTTGCCAATTAGATGTACAGAATTCAAATCTGTTTGAGCTTATGGATATATTAATTTTACTTATCAAATATCAGCTTACTGCCCATGCATCTATACACCTGTTTAGTCTCTTGCATCATCATCGCAAGAGATGAAGATTCCAACTTTGATTTTGAGACTTCCAAAATTAACTTAAAAAAGGAACCATTCACTATGATATACAATAATAAACTAATCACTGTTGGAGGGCTGCCTGGTCTCTAATACAGAGCATGTTTGTTTTAGCGATTCGATTACTTATAAGTTGCTTTTTAATAATGATTTACGATGTACGAAGTAAGTATGTGAGAGAAATTGTGTCTCGATTTACGTAAAAAATAACTTATAAGCAATGGTAACGCCTAAACAAACATGCCTATAAACATCACTTCAATCGACCACTCAATTCTCTACAGCACTGAGAATCATTACAAAATTGTCACTAATGTTCTTACATATACTAGGAATGATAACTGAATCATAACCATGCCAATCAAACAAGACTGATGATTTACAGGCCTCATTGTTCATATATATGAACATTTAGGACATGTTTGGGACTTGAAGGGGAAGGGAAGAAAAGTACAGGAGAGGCAGGGATAGTTATTTTCCTTCTCCTTGCGTAGGAAGATTTTCTCTTCCAAAAATTTTCTGATTGGAAGAAATAGAGAAAATTTTGGGAGATTTTTAAAGGTTAGGGAAAATTCTCCATCGTCCCCTCCTCATTGTTGATTACTCCTAAACGAGAGATGTATTTGAATTAAACTTTTCCTTCCCTTTTTCTCTATTATCTTCGGTCAAATATATCAATACAAAAGCTTGCTTTCTGGGCAGCATCTTCCAGGCTGAACAGTTTCACTTCAGTCATGCAAAGAGACTCAACTGGTAAGAGTAACTCCAGTCTTGATTCCTTTCAGCATCAAGTCTTCTTTCTTTACCTTGACCAAGAAGGAACTAGGGATTCTTTTCTTTTTCATTATTACTCTGAATTAAGATTCATCTGTCATTCCAAGCTCTAATCCTAATATCTACCAAGGCAAGTGATTACCAAGCTAACTCCTTTGAAATCAAGTAATTGAAAGTGAAGTTATGAGGGATCAACTCAATGCCTTTCCAGCTTGCTTTCCATTGAAACTCCTGAATGATTTTCCTTTGAGAATCTGGAAGGTAGTTCTTGACCATCTCCATCAAACCAGAAACACCAAGACGCGTGTTTTTTGCAAAGAAATCAACAATCTTTGGAACAAGCACTCTGTGTTCCTTGGTCACAGGGATGGTAGACTGAATGTACTCTTCTTTTGCAGATTCAAGCTCCTTCAAGACACCCTTGGGTGTGTACAAACGCACCTGGGAATGTTGCAACAAGCAGAGATTTAGAGGTATGCTACTTTATCTGGGGAAGAATAACATTAGTTATATTCAGACTATAGAGAATGCTCCAATTAAGTGATCAAGAGCTACACAAAGTTACTTCTGTCTCCTTGAGTTTACACAGAGAGAGAACAAATATAAAGATGTGAAAGTGTACCGCAGGATCTGAATGGCTTCCAGAATTGAGTGCAAATAGCAGTAAAGGTTCCGGGCGGTGTATTGCGTATGCTTTTCTTGCATCTCTAACCTTAAGTTTTGTTTTTGAAGGGAAAAAAATCTGCAGCCACTGGGAGAAAAGAAAGGTGCATTAGTCCCATTTAATTTTTGTAAGAATCCTTTGGATTTTTTTGAAGTTTTTGCAGGGTTTTGAGAGAAAGTGACGCTGAGAATAAAAGTATATATTATAATTTTTAGCCCTTCCTTTCTTCTCTTTTTGAACTCTACAAGAACTTCAGAATAAATAAATCTAAAGGGTTCAGATTCCATGTACTACTTTGCTTGTAATGTAAACCAATGAGAAAAAGCTTATGTGAAAGTTTAAGGTTTTCAGAGTTACTTGTCCTGGACGAGGCAATCTGCATCCCAGAATGGAGTTCTGTATAAGTTCTACGCTTACATTATGACCCCCAATGTTATATGCAGCCTGAACACCATTATCAACCAGTTTAATTCAGAAGGACTTCAAATCATGCCAATGGATTTTGTCAGCTTATATTAGGGACCAACTCACCTTAAGTACTGTAGAAATTCTTTTGGCATTATTGGCTGAAATTCCATAAACTAATAAAGCCTGTACATGACAGACAACAATATGGTAGCTAGATTTGTCTTTGAGACTTGGAACAAAACCATAAATGAAATAACATTGGAAGTTCCAAAAGGCAAAAGTTTACATGCATCACTAGGGTGTTGTGCACATTGATCCAAAAAGCTAGCTTTTCTTCATGCTCCAGGTTTCTAGGATTAACATCTTCCAATCGAGAAACAAGTGACCTGCATAAGAAAGCAAGACAAAAAGGAGATTTTCTTAACATACTGACATAGTTTAAAAGGTGTGAATGATATGTCAATATTGAAATGCAGCTATTTGATTTAAAGGAGAAAACAAAGCTGAGTTAATTAATGCTGATTTCAGTTCTCCAGCTTAAACTATTAGCTAGACAAAATCCTTGAAATATTTATAACTCTAATCTAAGCATATATTAGTCTCTTGAGAGTGGGTTAAAAGCATCAAAATTAGATCATAATCCTCTTATCAAACAATGGCTCATGTTCAATCCTCAGAGATACATACATCTTAATGCTTCAAATTTCATACAAGTTATAATGTGTAGTTTCCTTGTTCAACGAACGAATCTCTCAAGATAAAAACTTATGGAACTTGGATTGCAAAGATGGCTCACCTAAATCTCCGTAGCATATACTCAACTTCTTTTAATTTCTCACTATCTCTGCTTAACCTCTGAATCTTAACCATTGAGCAATAAGGTCCACTAAATTCTTTTGATCCTTTGATGTGAGAAGGGTTGTTAAAGTTTAAATTGAAGGGTCGATGTTTCTTCCACCGCGAGGCCTGCTTATTTCCCTGGCCTTGTGAGGAAAACTCATATGCTGATGATGAGAATGGAATAAAGGATGAAGAATTATCATGACCAATAAGAGGAGGGTCTGCAAGTTCACAATATATAGCTGATATGCTCTTAATCATCTCCTCAGAAAGCCAGTTTGGAGTCTCTGGAACCATATCAGAAAAGCAACTTCCTAGATGCTCAGCCAGGGAGGTTGAACTGCAGTTATTACTCTGAGCTTGCTGATGAAATATAATTTGAATACAACACCAAATTAGAAAGCACTGAATTTAAACATTAAGCTACATTAGTGGTCCCAAAAAAGATACCACCACCTTGGATTTAATATATATCTCAATGTTTTAAGAAACTTGTATTATATCTAGTCTGAACATTAAATCTGTCAGCAAAATTTAAAACTGGCATTCATGGCTCAATTATGACTAAATAAAGTATATGCAACTTCATTGGGCAAATATAACAGTTGAGTCACCAAGTCAACTGCAAACATTCCAATTGGGCAAATTTAGGCTCTTTAGGCAACATTGTTGGTGTCAATACAGTTAACTGATACAATACCAAAATTCACTTGATGTACTCTTTAAGGCATTGAGACTAATATGTTAGTAATTAACCTTTAAGGACTAAAATTGTGGCAGTGGTGTATCTGAGGGACCAATAACTCAGTATAACAATATAAGGAAGTAAGAATTCCTTCTTTTAGTTGTTGAAACTTACCTCTAGCATTGACAATGGCAAAGAATGGAAAGTGTCCAAAGCTTTGGCCTGAGAAATTTCGATGGAGCAAACTGATTGTTGAGACAGTGTGGAGTGACTTCGATGAATACTTAAGTCCAAAACAGTTTCTGGTTCTAATTGTTTATTGCGTTCCTTAAGTGGGAAGCTAACTGAATTTCTTGGTGACAATAGATAGTTGGGAGAAACTGAAATATCCTTCCCATTAATTGATGAACTTCCTTTTTTGGTGTCTGAATCTGTTTCCAATCTTCTTTCCTTGGCTGATAGAGACAAAACTTGATGATCAAATCTTTCCCGATACAGCGAGAGAAGATATTGTTCCAAGTACACTACCTCTAATTCTAATACGGCAATTTCTTTAATTAGTTCCTTGGTGGCCTAAAATTGAGAAACAATAGATACATAATCAACAAAAAATATCCAGCAAAGTTAAAAGCCATTTAGTGCATCCATTTAAGTGTACAAGATATACCATTGGCATCGAGCTTTCTAATGCAGCATCTTGTGAGAAAGGTAGGTAACATGCTTTCTCTAATGCACTTCGTACCACAAATTGTTGATGTAATCGTTTTTGAAGCATTAGAATCTTCAAAGACATGAAGAAACACAGTATTAAAAGAACAATAAGCCAGATGTCTATGAATAAACGGCGAATTTATGAGCTTATCACTAGCTATCTCTCATAGTGGAACTAAACCAGTTGAGAATAGTACCTCTTGAGTCAAAGAACTCTGAAGATCAATATTATGGTATTGCCTTTTCTTGGATTCATTGCTTTCCATAAGCTGCCCCATCCCCTTTTTTTTTTAAAAAAATGAAGATTACTAAACCATCATACTAAAACAGAAATAAAAAAATCCGGGTAGGCAAAGCAACTGCAGGTGAGAGATATACCATGCTAGTGTGACAAGAACCTTCAATACTATTACCCCATAATCCATCTTCTCTGACTCTGGTTTCCATAGGATCACTGCTATTCACAATGATAAAGTTTCAGACTTGTTTAGGTAAAGTTGACTCTATGAATATGCAGTAGACAGAGAAAAGCCTTCTCACAGGACAATCATTTGTGGAATGAAGATGAGACAAGTATGGAAATTTAACCTTCTTGTTCAAATCAAACCACAGAGCATAGGACCCTTCAGTAGGATAATGTGTTCCTAAAAACTCCTATCTTCAGTTGTTTTGGTTTAAGAAGACAACAACTTCGAAGAGAAGAGATGTAAGTGAAACTCTTGAAGTAAAATTTTCAGAGTGAAAACCTTTTAGAGCGCTTGTGGCTTGAAAATACAAGTGTCGCGTCCATGAACTTGAATTCCTCGAATCCAGAATCGTGCTACTTTATTTTCATGCAAATGGTATTGTGTCAGGCCTGGGTTTTAAATCTTCAACGCTGTCAAAGAAAACACCAAAACATCATTAAATGCGTCGAATAACACCATCAGAAAAAGACAAAAAATGATAAGATACATCCAAAACGCATTAATTCTTTGCATTACTCTGCGTATTCGCAGCAGAAACTACACTATCATGGAACGAGACTTCTCAAAGAGACAGAGTTTCAAAAACTGGACCAACTTGGGATATGAAACTGAAAAGAAACTAAATGGGTTACTAGTTATACCTATTTCAAACCCATATACACACACTCTGTTCCCTTTTTAAACGCGTCAGGCAAATGCTTTAATCAAACCAGAGCTCTGTACGAAGAGAACAACCTAAGGTGCTCACAAGATTTATCTTTTGCAAAGTTGGATCTTTTGCGTTGCATCAAAAGAAGAAATTGAGGTCATGGCTTTTTGAAGAACATGATATATTTCAAAGTAGCACTTGCTTGGGGATAACAAAAAAGAAAGGAAAGGACAAGGCAACAGGAAGGCAAAACTGAGATATGTACAAGCAAGAGTATGCTACACTGTCATCAACAATAAATGGAAATAGTCAAACACTTAACGTGCATGTATAAAGGCCCATCAACTTTGAAGGCTTTTTTGCTGGTGAGCTTTTTCGCATTTTGCGTAAAAAGAAGTAAAATAAAAACTAGTGTTGCATGAGCTTTAATAAGAGTTTGTTAAAAGAAGAGATCTTCACCGTTTGGAAAGAATAGAAGTGACAAGGTGGGTGGCAGTTCCAGCTTCCACTCGTGCACTTGCTTTCTTTTCTCTTTTACATTCAAGAAAGCATGAGAATAGCATTTTTACTTTTTACATGGCTTATCTATATGTCCTCGTTTGGGATAATTTATTTTTAGATAATAAATGCTTATAAATTATGATTTATAGTATATAAGGAAAGTATGTGAGAGAAGTTTTATCTCGATTTATGTAATAAGTGCTTATTCTTAAAAAATAATCTAATCCAAACATGCTATAGTACTTTTAAGTTTTAACTCAACCATGGAGAATTTTTCCTTCTCACCCTCAACCACTAGCCAAAGAAAGTTTTGCGCACACAGTTTTTATTCTATTTATAAATCATTTTTATTAAAAATTTTGGTCTTTATTATAACTCCAATTACAATCTAATAAATGCGCTTTTTATAATTTTACAACAATTAATTACAATAAACAAAAATAATTTATTCATTTTGAGTCTATAAACCATTCATAAATGAGGGAAAAATTAAAAATTTAGCACATAATAATTAATGAATTAATTAACTCTCTTTTATATATGAGAGTTAATTGGAATTTATAACTAGGACCAAAGTGATAGATCAATGTGATAGCCCTATTTATAAGTTTATTTTGACCAAAAATTTTAGTCCTTATTAAAAATACAGTTTCAAAGTAATAAATGTATTTTTTACTTTTTTGCTCTTCTTAATTGCACTAAACAAAAAAAATTTATTCATATTGACTTTTGAAATCAATTATAGATAAGGGAAAAATTGAAAATTTGGCACATAATTAATGAGTTAACCATATTTCCTTGGTATATGAGAATTAGCTAATTTGAATTTATAAATAGGACCAAAGTGGTACTCCCTCTAATCCTTTTTATAAATAACTTTTTTCTTGATTGCTCCAAATTAACTGGCGGTTAATATTAGTTAAAAATAACAAATGTGTCAAAAATATCATATTTTTTCCAAATATTCCCATATTTATAAAAAGAACATAGGGGAGAGAATGAGGAAAAAAACATGAGAAAGAATGTGTAATAAATTATTAAATGAAAGATAGTTAGTAGTGAGTGAGGGATAATTAAATTTTGAGACACAAGAAAAAATTGCTTATATTAAATACCAGATCCAAGAAAAAAGAATTGTTTATAAAAAAAGACAGAGTAAGATTTCAGAGAAGATACCATATGCTTTCAAGTTTGCCTGAAACTAATTTTTCTTGCTTAAGGATTTGAAAGTCATTCATATATATATATATATATATATATATTGAGTCCTATACCGGATAACTACTAACACTTAGTTATGATAATATTAAGCCTTGAAATTCTCCAACCTTGCTAATGTCTTGAAATTGACGCTTCTCTTTGATCAACTTGTAAAAATTAATACTTCTATTGATTATCAACCCTCTGGTTATATAGTTTCATGTTTCACAATGATAATTGTTGAGCCTCTTTCTTTTTTTGATTATATCAGTGGCACGGGTCAAACCCGTGTGAGGGGAAAGTGGTCTCAAGTCACTTCAATGACCACGGCGCCTTTTTCTCTTAATAAAAATATATATAAATTAGGTTTGTACCCTAACCAAAACTAGAGCAAACCTATATCATTTCACATTAACAATAGTAAGATTCAAACTTGTATCTTTATAGGATACATGTTCATCCTCAACAAACAGGTTAATTTTTGTTGGTAAACTATATTGAGCCTTTGTTAGCTCCTTAATTACTTTCACCTCCTACAAAGAAGATGACTTTTAACTTAAAAGAATTAAAGACTCAACTCATCAACAAAGGTGAATTAAAAGTTCTAAAAATTAAAACTTTCTCAAAGATCATGTAAATAAATTATGGTTGATGCCTTTGAAAGTTATAAATATGTTTATTTTAAGGCTACATCCTGATCTTTTCAATGTTATAAAGAAGTTGTAAATTCGCTATTCACTTTAAGAAATATGAATAAGAACTTTAAAAAGTATCTTGAAGACAACATTTTAAATTTCAAAAGTCTTGATTATCATTAATAATATAAGTTAACCCATTGGGGTGAACGAACTTGGCCTCTAAATGTTATTCCAAATGTGAAGACAAGACAAAGCAAGTTCAACTACTGATTAGACTGCAAAAAAAGTGTTTGAGATGAGGGCATTTTTGTGACCAACAACTCTTAAACAAACTGATGAATATTCAATCTTGATTTTGGTGAAATTTGGTGGGAAAAATGGGGCCCCAACAAGAGAATGAATTTGGTGATGAAAGGGAAAAGAAAGGGGAAGGCGCACTTTGAAGAAAAAGCAAAAACCTCAAAAGGGGTGAAAGGTGATTTGTCAAAGGAAGAACCAATCCACATTGTTTTGTTTTGAGATGAAATGACTGCTTTTGGTGGGCTGTCTTTTTTGTCTAATCTATCTCTCAGAAACTCGGGATACAACTAATTCTGCATATTGAGGAGGCTTAGTCAATTAATTGGCTGAGAGAAAAAGTGACTTGCCTTTTCTTATTGGATGAGCTGCTCCAATATAGTGTACATTCATCCACCAGAGCGGTAGAGTTAAATGAAAGAAAGTTAATTGTATGCCAAAAAAAAATAATAATAAGAGTTTAATTTTGTGAATAAAAAACATATTAAGAGAGCTATCGTTTTTTAAATACAATAAGGAGGAGTTTGGTTTCACTTATTTTAAATAATTGTGCATTGTATAACAGTATGAGGTAAACATTGTAATGAGTCATACATTACATGGGTTTTCATAAAAAAAGGATCTTATAAGGTCTTAGGTTTCGACTTCAACAACTAGTTTTTGGGGTGGAATCCCAAAAACATGCCTGTTACAAACATGTGGTATAAGTTTTATCTTGTAAAGCATAAAAGTATGTCCTTTTTAAGCAGAGACAAACAAACACTAATACTCAAATACAAATAGAAAAAATTCTTTGTAATACAATTGATTGATTAAAAGAAAAGCAATTCATATTGAAATTGAGAAAAATGCACTTTAATTGATGTAATTAGGTAGATTAGAGATTACTTAAC
Organism: Inga leiocalycina; assembly: GCA_963242795.1. NCBI lineage: Eukaryota > Viridiplantae > Streptophyta > Magnoliopsida > Fabales > Fabaceae > Inga > Inga leiocalycina. Next base: position 28,508,754 of record OY725320.1, read on the forward strand.
ATCCCTTAATCTAAAAGTGGAGAGGGTGAGCTTTGATCCAGCTATAAGGTTACTGCCATGTGACCTGGAGATTACAAGTTTAAATCTAGAAAATAGCATCTTTTCTTATAGGGTAAGGTTGTGTACATCTATCCCTCCTCAAACCCTACTTAGTGGGAGCCTTGTACACTATACCACCCTTAATCTAAAAGTGGACTTGCATGTTTCCTCCAGTTAAAAGCATTTTCATTTGAAAGCTTTTGTGATTCATTTACACGTATTAGAACAATAAAAATGTTAAAACAAACATGCTTTAAATCTTTATTTTCACCTTATAAATAGGAAAAAAATCACAAAGAGAACTTAACCCAATTTAAGCCTTTAAGGTTTGTCCAAATCAATATTGAAATAATGGTGGTGAGTAGAAAAATGAAATTGTAACTTATTAAATATGACATTATGACCTCACTTATATGTCATTGTCATATGAATTCTTTTTTTTTTTTTTTGATGTACTATCATATATATTCTTATAAATAAAAATGTTTTTCCGTTACCCACTATTTTATTTATTCACTTTTATTCTTATTTCCTACTACAGTTATCATTGCTGTTATACTTTTTCTTGGTGACCATTGATGAGTGGCCTCATATTTCAGCTGCTTGCAATAGAAGTTAAAACCCCAAAAATGAATCTGATAACTTCATAACAGACGAAGACAATATTATAATATTCTATGAAGTGTCTTCTTCTAGACAGTTTGGTAATGGGTTGGGGTCAACTTTGAAAACCAAACCACCAAAAGATGCTTCAGACCAAGTCATAAATATTGATTCCCCAAAAGAAAATGACAGACATACTTGTGGGTTAATTAATGAAAAACCAGACCATGAAACAAAAAACCCTTCTCTGTTTCTATAAATACAGAGCCAACAAAGATTCTGCAGACTCCAAACCTCTGAATTAGTGCAAAGCTACAAGGAGCTGAGCTTACTACTTAGCCTAGGTTGTTAGTATCATAAAAATTATTGGAAGGTTAAACAATTGTAACAACAAAACAAAACATGTCAGAAAAACTTTACGAAGAAAACATACTCGTATAATAAAAGCGTCTTAAAGTTTGGTGCAGTCACAGAAATCAACAGACAAGGTTAAGGAAGAAATCATATTTGTAATGTTTTTTAAGAGTGTCATTAATGAAACCTTCCTTTATAAATTATAAGTAAGCAATGCATATTGGGGTTAGTAACGTTTAATATGGTTGTCAGAACGAAGAGGTAAAAAAAGGAAGAATCTTTACGTTGAGATTAGTGAGGCGTGGAAAACAAAGAAGAGAGAAACTTGGAAACAGAGTGTGAAAGTGTAGTCAATGGCAATGATAAGAACCTAAAACAGAGCATCTTCGGCTATTTCGGGTTTTGAAATAATGGATAATATAGGCATAGTTTTTTTTAATAAATGAACATGAGTTATTTTGCCTGGGGTGAGATTAAAAGTATAAAATTTTGCCTTTTCACTGTAAAAAATTGCAATTTGGGAAGAACAATCAACTCCTTATCTAGATTAAGCTGTATGGAGTATATCTTTGGATACTGCTCTGCTTCCTGTGGTTTGAGATCTGTATGTTATAAGCAATCGAATCGCTCAATCAAACAGTGCATGGAATTGATGGAAAATAAAAGGAATGAATAAAATGAAACAAAAAATCGACATTAAACTTGAACATAACAGTGCATGGTAGATTCAGAGTAAACTTCTTTCATGTTCATATTCTAACCTCTTCTCCAAACTAAGGAAAATTTTGATAAAATATCATAACAAATAATTGTAATTAGTTCCAATGATAATAAGTTCTTATCAAATTTCAGGTTATTGTATTTTAAAAAATTAAAACTATATATCCTTAATTTTGGGAAAGTTATTATCAATTTGTTAAAAAATTGCCACTAGGATTAGTTAAAAGCGTAGCTTTTATGAAACTTTATAGTTGATTTTAAAATTTGATTGTAAACTTTTGTCTCTTTTAAATATAATTTTCATAGAATTTAATTATTAACTATTCTTTTTTGAAATTTCTCATACATGTTAAATTACGTTTCAACTTCGAAAAAAAAAAACTAAATATAGGCTGTGAAATGCAAGGGACCACGTTGGAGCGCAAAATCACTATAATTAGGGTCCTCAATAATGTGGAAAAATGATTCTGCTCCCTCAAGCACAAACGTATAATGATATTATTGATTTCCCAGTGATTACTTTCAATGGTGCTATTCATTTTTCCTTTCATCATTTTCATTGGGAACGTGTTGCTTCATAGCTTAGGCTTTGTTTGGCCCAAGCAGGAAAACTGTATGCACCACTATACTTTCTTCCATTGGTTATGCGAATCATTAACGAATCTCACATAACCCCCTTAAGACCACACTCCAGATTATCTTGACCTTGATCGTCATACTTTAATTTTTCTGTTTTTAAAATACATTGTCTTCTTCGGAACTATGATAATTATTAGCTAAATTCATAATCGATTCAACTCATCCAGTAAACCGCTGTAGAACTCTCAAATACCATGAGAATAGACGAGCCACATCTTAAGTTTGTATTCTGATGACAAAAGATACGAAAGTCACATTGTTTGAAGTAATGGAGCCACCCTGACACAAAATGGGATGAATAAATTTATTGGTCACCATGCTCCAGTCAATATAAAAATTATGCATTTTTTTCCCTCAAGTATATAACAACCGCACACGTCACCCAATAATATGCTTGTTTGAAATAGCGATTAGAATGCTTAAAAGCAATTCTGCAATTGTGATTCACGGTATACGAAGTATGTAAGAGGAGTTTTGTCTCGATTCACGTGAAAAACAACTTATAAGTAATTCAAACGTCATACCAAACATGCCCAATATCAACCCTTTTAGATCAGTAGGATGAGTATTTTTGGGGCAATACACAGGCCAACCAACTACACTATATGCCCCTCATTGAATCAGCTGTACAATGATATTATAAGACTATTCCTCCTCTTCCAAATACTCCCTCCGGCCCTATTTATAGGAGGACAATAACTGAATTACGTGATTTAAAAAAACAATTAAAATTAGTTAAAAATAATAAGCATGTCTTGAAATAAACTTCTTTTTCCAAATGTCCCCTTATTTACAAAGGGTAAGTAAGAGAGAGAAATAAAATTGACACAAGTATCATCTACCATTTAATTAATGCAATACATATAATTAATGAGGGGCACAAATGAGAAAAAAAATTCATCAAATATTGAGACAACTAAGGACCAAGACAATTTAAATTTTGGGTTCTTATAAAAAAAACAGGAAGGGGTATCTTATGTGGAAGAAATAAGGAAGACAAAATATGAAAAAGCAAATATGCTTTCTGCAAATTACACAGATTAGGTCATTATGATAATATTTTGACTATACACCTCATTAAATCAGGCAGTCAGCACAACTAGTTAAAACTACAGTGACAAATTTTAGCAAACATAGTAAGCAAAAGAAAGACAGACAGTAACAAAGCCAGTGAGTCTCATAATTCTGCATGCTTTATGCAGAATGAGACCTAGAATCTTCTGTATCCATACAAGTTTTGTGTTAAGGCCAACAGTGCAGTTGCACACATCCGTAACTCACCGGTTTTGACATTAGGGATAGGCAAGCTGCTTGTTGAGAACCAAACTCTTCTCAAATCATATGCAAGTCCTAACATCATCATCATTGACAAGTTCATGACTCTATAGAATTGCTAAAAGGAGAAGCTTCCCTCTCCAAATTGCATCAGCATCAACTGCGTTCAAATGCTAAACCAGACGTTAATGGAAAATAAAAAAAACTCACACCTCCGTACATGACTCATGTAAGTCATTCCATTACTCTGTATATGCTCATCAGGCAAGGTAAAGACAGTGGAAGTGAACCAGAGAATGCGTTGCACTTGACATGATTCGGTCAATGAATAAACTATTGCTGTTTTAAGACAAGGAAGAACTAGGCAGTCTTGGGTCTCTCTCTGTTTTTTTTTTTGGTTTGCCAAAAGAGGGCAATCTTGGGCCATTAAATTCAAAATTTCAGCAATTCAAAGCAATACCAGAGCAATCCACAGAAAGAAGAGGAGGGGAAAAAAAATAACGGATTCATAAGAAAATGGCACCATATAAAATGAATGAAAGGAAAACCATTGGAGTGAGCTACTTTAACAAGAACCCTGGAGATTGTACTAAAGGGTGATGGAGTCAGTCACAAGTAGAAGGTTTACGTTTCTATTAGCCATATGTGCCGAAAAGGCCCCATATATACAATGCTAAGATTTGGCACCATTACAAGGAAGATAGGAATAAATAATTTCAAATTTTTCCGGAATATATCTCGGCAAAGAAATACCCAAAAGTAAGATATATGGGGAAGTAAACTAGTTGCGGGATATTCTAAAATGATTGTTTCCATCAAAGACAAGCAATTTGTTAGACCTGTACACTTGTATTTATATAAGGTCTCCTTCAGAGTCAATTTCTGTCTACAACCTCCGCTGGCAAGTTTAGATCAAAAAGGACACCACCAGCACCTTCTTTCCTAGCACGCTTGTGAGAAGGACATCCACTATCATCTGAACTTCCAGACCCAGAGGGCCGACCAAGTTCTGCTGTTCCAACTATTCTTGCAAAACACAAGAACCATTTTCAGTAACATTTCGGATGAGCAACGACTAAGCCAAATTGTAGGAAACCAAGTAATATGACAGTTACAATTAGAAAGCTACCTAGCATCTAAGCATTTATTATTTAACATTATTTTAAGTTGCAGCAAAAACAAATCAACAGTCAACACCATATTTTGTTCCAGAATTCTTTTCAAGTAAACTGAAAGAAATCGATAATTTATATTTTCAAAGCCAACAAAAATACAGTATTAACCAACATGATTTGAGGGCTTAAATAAGCACTAAAAGCCCAATGATTGTTCATACATGAAGTTCATAGGTACAGTTTGAAATGTCTTTTCCTACAAGCAAGGTCAACTATAAAATTTCCTTTAAAAAAAAAGAAGAAAGGTTATTCGAATGGGCAAGTAAAACGAAACTAAAATTAACTAGTTCCCCAACCCATTAACTTCTTTCCCAGACATTAGCAAATTTATACTTGAATATGCATGTAAGTAAAATGAAACTAAATAAAACAGATGTTTCAATTTGACAGAAAGGTGCAGTTACTAAGAATCCATTGCAGACACAACAGTAAATCATTGACACAATACATTTCAATAAATCCATCTCTCTAATTCACCATTCACAAGTAAAACAAAAACCCACGTTAAACATTTACCAGCATCATAGTTCCAACAAGTTGAAAGTTCAGATGCCCTCTCTATGCCCTTTGACTTGTATGGAGCAATACTATGAATGCCCAATTGAAGAGAACCCAATAAATCATTCTCAATGCACTCATACCTGCATCAATGATCAGAACTTCCCAATCATCAGGGTAAAATAAAAAGATGCATGAAAAGATTCGCCAAATAATAGCTCACATTTTCTGGCACAGATTGTCAATAATGGCTGAGAGGTTAATGACTTGAATCCTTATCTCCATGACTTTATCATCTGGAAACTGGTCAAAGGGTTCCTCCAGAATTTTTGAAAGCTTTTCAACATTAGCCTCAAGCTGTTGCTGCTGATCCTCAAATAAGTGCTGTTTTATTTCCCTTTGCTCTTCTGACATTTCATCCTTAAATAGCTCATCTCCAAACATATAAAATGCAAATGGATATGAATATGATAGGACACGCCTAGATCTGAAAAGTCTGGAAAGTCCATTATTCACCCAACTATAATCCCTGAGTGTAGAATCCCTCTCCTCTGAAATAGCCACCTTGCCTTGTATAGTCTCTTTCAATTTACTTTCAAGTTTAAAGGAGTCTGTGTGAGCTTTATAGCGATTGTGATAATGCATGTACCGATATAGATCTCGCTTTGCCCGCTCGGCTGTTTTCTCTAGCTGTTTGTAGCGACCACAGCTATGACCAGCTATACTAGACCAAGTATGCTCTCGCCCAGTAGCTCCACCACAAAGCCAACTGCACCAAAAGGGGGGAATTTTGTGAAGACATGGCTTATATTATTATTGTTCTTATTATTCTCAATCATTATTACCATTCTAAATGTATACAAATGAATGAAATTGTAGATTAAATGGGTAAGGGTATGCTTACCAAAATGCTTGACCACAGATACAGCTAACCAAGTTGCAACCGCCATTCTTCTCCACTGGTTTGTGGCATTTTGGACAAGGTTTTGTATGAACTGCTATCCAATTAACAGTTTCTGATTCATCTCGACACTTTTTAGCCCAGAGCTCCCACATCAAACAGGAGCATGGGGAATGCGTTTCTGACAAGCAATTAAAACAGAACTGTAGACCACATGAACATTCCACCTCACATAATTCGTCATCCTCAACACGTATTGCATTCCCACAATGAGGGATGCTGGGACACCATTTAACTCTTTTATTGTCTTCAATGTAGGATTCAAGAAGAAAACGATCAAATTTCTCAGCCATACCAGGGTTCTCTTTACTGACTAGACTTCTCACAACAGCTTCATCACAAATAGCATTACATTTGTGTTCCATGCACCTTATACGTCTACTTTGACCCTCACTTATCTTGACAATAAAGTGTGCTGTCCAACCTGTAAAGTAGACATGGATATGAAAAACAATTAAAAATGAAGTTTGTATTATTTTGCATCATTGTGCAAAATGATAATAAATATAAAAAGAGAAATCTTCTGATAATGCCTTTAATACTTTCTCAAAAATTAAGCACGTTCAAGAGCTAAATAATTATCATTATAAAATCAAAAGGCAGACACAGAACAAGATCCATGTAATAGTTGATAATATTGTTTAAAGAAGATTTTTAACAGTGCAACACACACACACACACACACACTCACAGCTGTTGCAAAAACAGTGCCCGCAGTCCATTCTTGTCACTTCATCACTGGGAACATCCTCCATGCAGATGTTACACGTGACTAAAGAAGGAACCGATGGGTCAGGATCACACTGTTCATCCACACTAACACCAGCTTCAGCAAACAAGGCAGCTTTTCCCCTGTCTACATACACTGCAAACAACTTCTCCACATCCCAACGATGATAAATAAGCAGGGTACGTGCATGGTGCTCTCTTAGTGATAGCATTTCCATTACTCGGCGCAAATCTTCTTTCTACATAAATGTGCATTAAGAACTCTCAGGAAAACCTAACCTAAGAGTGACATTTAATTGAATAATAAATGCTGTAGTAATTCAATTGTTTAGTGGTTTTCTTTTGTCTCTTTTTACCTGTGCAGCTAGAAGTGATTCCCTTGTAATCACCTGAACCAGTATAGTAATTCAGAAAAACATTATCAGCACAGGAAAACTACCATAAAGAATCCGCCTTTATATAACAGTACAGAATATAGAATGAAATATACTTCTATTTTATCAGTCATCCTCAAGCTAGTAATCAGAATGAAAAATTGCATCATGCCCAGCTGCCACTTTCCCAACACCAAATCATAAATCATAAATTCAATAAATTTGATGCTACAATACTCAGTTTCCAGCATTCTCATAATCCAGAGATTAATCAAGGTATCATTTGCCTCAATAAAAAAACTCCTGAATAGCAATACCAGCAGATTCCCACCGCCCGGGGGGGGGGGGGGGGGATAAAGCTTTGGCTGTGGCACTTGCCCCAAAAAAAAAGTCCAGCCATAAAGAAACAATTGATTAAAAAATTCATGGAATGTACTTCACAAAGATGACTAACAATTCGCAACCTAGAGGATCAAGAGAAACCCAAGAAATAGCAACCCCGGTTCGACGAGCAAAACAGTGAGAATAATATATATCTTACCACCCAAAGCAAACCAGAACCCACCAAAAACGTTTACGTTACCCATCCAAAAAGAAGAAACAAGCGGTTGAACAAAAAAATGAACAACAATTAGATTCCCTGTTTCCTGCTCAATTAAAAAACGAAAAAAATCGAGCAGCACAATCGAATACCAGGGTTGAGGGGCCCTTGGGAGTGACCAACTGAATATCAGGCTCGTCGTTTTCGAAGCCTTCGACGGAGCCCTGATCGGAGTAATGATATTCTTCATCGCTGCTCAAATAGTCGTTCATCCCTGACAAACGATTTAGTTAGGAAAGATTATAGGACTAATGTAAAACGGCGAAGATTAATAGGTTTTGGGGTATTGGTACGTTTGAATCGACAAGGAATCAATCAAATCCGGTAATCGGAGTAAATGAAGAATTGGGAATTCGGAGGAGGGTTGCTGACGATGAGATTGAAGAGAGCGTAAAGGGAAGAAGAAGCCTACAACAGCAACAAAAAGAAAGCAATTGGGGTCATAGGGGAAGAAAAAGGGTTCTACTCGCTCAGCACAGAGGATCACAGCACGGTGCTGACATCAAAATTGACATCCATTTCATTGGTCGTTGATGCTTATTTTCCTAAAACGCCGTCGTAGCCTACTAATTAAAGGGCATATCGTTCTCTTTCGGGAGAATAAGAATTAGGTCCATAATATCAGTTTAGTTATATATTTAGGTTCTCGATAAAATTTTTTTTAAAAATATAAAAATAAAAATTCAGACTATTTATAAATATTTATCTACAAATCATAATGAGAGGGTAAATTTTGGTTCTTCCCACCCAAAAAAATAATTTACCCCCACTCCCCTCCCCTCCCCTCCCCTCCCCTCCCCTCACCTCACCTCACCTCACCTCACCTCAAATCAAACACACCTTAAGGTCTTAGTTTAGGAAAATAATATTAGAAAAGTTTTATAGCTTATCAATGGTGGCTATTTCACTTATCATTGACAAATTATGGGACTTTTTGATATTATTTTTCTTGGTTGAACTTTGGTGTGATTTTTCCTAAATATATTTTAAGTAAATCAATCATCAATCTTACTCTTAAAAACTTGTAATATCCTGTTCATTGGAAAATTAGTCAGTTCTAATTCATCAATTAATAAATACACTTTATTACTAATTGTTCCCTGATTTCATTTATTTATATTTATTAATAATTCATTGATTAAGTAATCATTTTTAAAAAATATTATCAATTGCGGGTATTAAAAGGGAATTTTATGGGATATTATTAACTGGGTTGCTAATACACCAATAACTCATTTTTTTATTATGAATATTAATTATATGGATGTCTATTGACTCATATCCTAGTCAGCATCCATAAATATGTTGTTAAGGAACTAAAGGAATATTTAATAATACGAAAGGTCATATAGTATTAATTGTACCATTTATTGTATACTATCTCCGGTTCTAAATATAAGACAAAGTTGACTTTTTTTTAGAGATTAAGAAAGTTAAATAAGTTATTTAATCATATCATATGTTATATATCCTTAGATTATATATTAATTTATTAGTTAAACTAATTAATTTGGAGGAAAAAAATAAAAATAAAAAATACTCTAAAGTAATTTAATTAGCTTCCTTAATTTCTCCAAAAAAAAGTTAACTTTATCTTATAATTAGGACTTGAGGGAGTATTAATTGTGATTCTTTGTAATGACTCTTAGATATCTATAAATAGAGATATTGTTCAAAACATTATAACTACATATAACACAAGTGATTGAGAATTGCCCCCCCCCCTTGTTTCTCTCTCAAATTTTCTCTCTTTTCTTACTTTTCTTTCTTATCACATATTTCTTTTATTTTTATAATACGTTATCAGCACAACTTAATATGATTTAAATATAAAATTTATTCAAGTGTGTGCGCATTAAATTGATCTATATTTAAATATGTTGTAATGGAAAGTGTCTATTGGTTTCATTATGCGTTTACATGTGATTAGGTTCAGGTTGACAGAAATTTTTGGACCTGACTCAAGTAATGATTATTAGTTAATTTTGTTAAGTAATTTCTATAATTGGGATGTGAGTTGCAATTCTACTTAATATGATTTGTTGGGTTGTCACATAGATTATGAGAAAATATATCTGTTGTAGATACTTTTAATTATTTTGTACTGTTTAATGTGTATCAAAAGAAGAACTAATACAGATTTTCCTGACAAAGAATAGATAATGAAAATTATAATCCATAGATCTACATTAGAACTTTGGTTCACAAAGGGTCTGAAAATGATAACCAAATTGGATTTAAATCCATGATTGTACGTGAAGCATGAAGTATGTAACCTTTGAAGTGAAAGAGAGGTTATTGGCCTACTAGTATATCTTTAAAAAACATAATTAAATGAAGCACACTTATATGACTCACTTGAGGGGGAGATTATTATAATACAATTGTGAGTTAAATTGAAAAGCTCTGCTAATTGCTTCATCACAAAGCCTAATTAATCTCCCAAAAATGGATGGCAGGTTACAATTTTAAATCAATATCTTATGGAAATTGAAAAGTTTGTTGTTGGTTAAGAAACATGTTACATTACAGTACATCAAAATTTTACTAATCCAAAGAAATTTATTGTTGGCATGACTTGTTTGATCATCCAAGTCTTATATATGATTTAATGAATTATAAAAGATTATGTATTGACATCCATTGAAGAACTAGAAGATTCTTTATGAATAGCCAACATATTATATAATTCAATAATTGATATGTGCTGCCTATTCTCAAATAAAATTGACTATGAAAATATCACTTGTCATTATTAGCAATAGATCTCTGCATTTTTGGAAATATATCAAACATAATTATATGAGCCCATTAAAATAGCATATAAACCATATAAGTATTTAATAAATTTGATAGATGTATATATAAGATAGTTACATGTGTGATTATTGTTAGTTTGCAACATGAAGTTTGCAAGATTGTTTGAGCTAATCATTACGTTGAGCACACAATTTCCAGATTATACGATCCATAAATCATTTGTTAAAGCCTTCATAAACAACTAGGTCAATGATTATGAGAACAAATTTTTCTATTTCAATATTGGTATATTTGATCTTATATATTGTAACACTTATACAAGCCAACGAAATTTCTCCCAGTAAAATTGGCTTTTGGTCAAGAGACAGATATATTACATCTTAAATAGTTTGAATGTGCAATGTTTATTCCAATTAACCCAAGACAATGCACATAGATAGATATTGAAAGAAAGTTGGAATAAATTGCTGGGTAAGAACCTTATCCTTTCTGTTTGTTTCAAATGAAACAAAAGGATGTTTCTAAAGGAAATAAATGGATTTATGAGACTCATATTGCATGATTAGTCGATTTGTAATTTGACAATGTTTTCCTAACATGAGGGGGAGGAATTGAATAGCTGGAAAAGAGAACACGTGGAATGCATTATTACCATTAAGTATAGATCCTTGAATATAGAAGTATGGACCAGAAGTTCTTCAAGCTATGCATTCATGAAATATTATAATATATCTGTCAGATGAAATTACTGACCTAAATGAGAGTTATTAAATCTCATATTCCAGCTAAAAATGCTCTAATCAGTATAAATAAAAGTAAGACATGCCCAAAACATGTGAAACCATTTGATTCCAAATATAAATATTATTGATAAAGTGGAGTATATAATTGAGATGGTCATATTAAGGAGGTGGATACTCCAGAAAAGCGCTGAGACATAACTAATTACAAAATCTCAAGAGAGGTTTGGGTACCTGAAAAATAATATAAATCTTAATGAGTTATGTCACGATTGGAAAAATGGAACCGAACAGATAAAATTATCGATAACAATTTTGAAAATGATATTACGTGATCAAATGAGGATCTTATATAAAGATATGTCATAAGAAGTAGATATAAAGATTATTGGAAAAAGGAAAATAAAAAAATAAAAAAAGACACAATGAAAATATGATTATATTGTCACAGTTAAGAACCTGCTGTACAAACATTAGAAATATAACAGTATCATGGGATATATGAATGTTTATGTATTTATGTGAAAATAAAGATTTTCACAAAGTCTAATGATGATTATGATGAGACATATGATTTTGTAGATGATACAATAATTTTGTATATATTATTATTCTGGCAACTTATGAAAGAAAAATTAAGCGTTTGTTGGATGCTTACTAAATAGTGAAGTTTACGTAAAAATTCTTAAAGGATTCAAAATGCCAGAAGCATGTCCAAAGATAATTTTGCTTACAAAATATATATTGAATTTATATTCTAGAAGTATTTTATAATTATGAGAATATTTAGATATCATGTTAATATTGTATTTGTAATACCCCAAATTTTGAAGCTCGAGGCTAAAGAATAAGCCTGAAATAAGTGAATTGCTAAGCCCTGATTTAGCAAGATCCCAAATTGCGATTAAGAGATAATGACTCCAAAAGTGTATGTGGTTAGTGATAAATAACATTTTTGGAGAATCCAATGTGATTTGAGATTCGAATGTGATTCGAATATGTTGCGATTCGTACCCAAACCCTGTATTTGAGTTCAATTGTGGATTAACATCCAAATTGACTTAGAATATAGGGAAGGCATGTTTTGTGATAAATGGAATGGTATGATGTTTTTGGTGGTGATTCAGGAAGAATTGCCATAATCAGGGGCAAAACGGTAAAGTTACCGACCAATTGGTCAGTTACCGAAGAGGAAACTCATTGATAATTTCAAGATCAATGGTTATGATTAATTTGTACAAGAGATCAAGGGGTGGAAACATATGTGTGTGAGCTTATGTGAGCTCATGGAAGGTGAACAAGATGTTGACACTTGGCAACTTATGGACCTTAGGATCATAGTCAACATTTCCACTCATTTTCCCTCTCTCCCTCTCACTTTTAGGTCGGTTTTGGCATCCAAAAATCTAATCACTCTCTTCATCATCTTCATCTCTCTCCAAAGCCTCCATTTTCGTGAGCTCAAGGAGGAAAGAGAAAAGGAAAAGGTGAGCTTTTGGTTAGCTTGTTGTCCTCTAATGCTTAAGCACTCTTCTTTAATATTGTTCATAGTTATGAGAGCTTCATTGCTATGGTTTTATATTTGTGAAAGGAGGTGTTTGATGCCTTGAGGAAATTTGGAAAGATGAAGAATCAAGGAATTTGTTTGGGAAAGAGGAAGAGGTGAGTGTTTGCTTCCTTTTAATCTATTGATTGTGGTTTTTGGTGGAGTTTTGAGAATTGTGATATTTGCCTTGATTTTGTGTGATTTTCGAATTGGATGTTTTGAATGGTGAATTGTGGTTAAATTGATGCCATAGTGTGTTTTGGTGTCATTGGAATTGGTTTTGGAAGTGAAATGGAAAGAATTGCATTGTGAAGAATTATGTTAGGCTTTGTGTTGACATGTTAGGGTTGTTGTGAAACATGTCAATATGATTTGAATTGGTTGTTTTAGTGATTCCAATGGATTCCTTGTGAAATTTTGTGTGGGAATGATGTTTGATGGGAAAATGGAACCATTGAAAGCAAATGTGCAAAACTTGAAAATCTGTCAATTGGAGGTCTGTTTTGGGCAGTCTGCTCGTGTGGACGTTTTGACTGGGCAAATGATGTCAGACAATTATGAAACTTTCCAGTCTTAAATTTCACATCCCAAGCTTCAAAATGCCCAAATGTTTCTGAGCTGTTTTTGGCCGCGGCCAGTAGATTTGTGGGCCGCGGCCAACCCCCAAAAATCAGCATTTTGGACTTTTAAAAGATGATATTTGGTCAAGTGTTTCCTAAGCCTTTAGGCATATGTTTAGGCTTTGATTAGCCACCTAAAGGTCATGAATGGTGACCAACTTTAAGTGATATGAAAGTAAGGTTTTGGAATAGAAAATAACCCTATGTCCCTGCTTTGGTTATAGGGTTGATATTCACCCTGATCATGGTTCGGTATTCGTTCTGATCGCGAGTAAGCGAAGCTGGAGCATACATGGAAAGAGAGTAAGGAACTTACCTCTCTTGCATGCTTTGATATTTGTGTTTGTGTATTGATGCATATATTGCTTTGCTTGATTATGTGAAATATGTATGAATGATTGTAGCTCTGTTTCTAGTTATGCTATGACCATGAGTATGTTGTTGAAACATTGAGCACGCAGATATGTCATTATGTGAGCATGAGTTATGTATTGTAAGCATGTCATGCATTAGATACTTACCTTACATGCATATTGGTATATGTTTCCCTACTGAAATTCTCTCGAATCTCACCCTCCCCTACCAACATTTTAGACAGGGTAGGTGGATCGGAGATGGAACAAGCAGCCAAGGGCGATGAGGGCTCCTTCGGGTTGTCATTCTGATAGTTGGTTATCATAGTTGGGAGTATTGTGTATTGAATGTTTGTATTTGTATTCAGATATATATTTGAGATAGATTTGTGTAATCTCCGTTTGTGGAAATTGTAATGGGCAATTAAGCCCTGTGTATATTTAGTAAAGATATGAACCCAGGAGTTTCCGGGATGATATTGTTGTATACTCTGATATTTGTATAAATGTGATATTCCGCGTGATGTAATTGTATTCGAAATTGAATATGTGATCAGGTAAATTAGATTTCGAAAGTTATTTGTGAAAATCCTATCGTGAAGATGAGATTTTAAATAAGTTTTGTTTCTTATTGGTCTCTATTTCATTTTAATCGCGTATTTCGTATATAATTACGGCAGGGGGTTACAGTATTCATTATAATTTTATTGGTAAAATTTAGTTCTTGTAGGTACACAGTAGATAATGAAAGTAAGATTTGGTGATTTACAAAATAATTTTCTTTTATTTTTCCACAATAAATAAAATAAATGTCGAATATATTAATATTGTAACATATCCAAAAGATATGTTAGAGGAATGCATTTCAACAGAACATTTGGCGATAATGTATCATTCATAGTTTGACGGCTGAAGAGAAGAAATGCTTAAAAAGACATTGGAGGTAATGTTGTCATCACGGGGAGTAAAACTAATGTATTCAAGAAGGGGGGGTCAATACACGCCGTACTCTTTTTTTCTTATCTAGGTTTTGTCCCAATGGGTTTTCCTAGAAAGGTTTTTAATGAGGCAGTGTATCAATGAATGATAAACTATTTTTCTTTGGTTAGATTTTTGTTCCAATGGGTTTTTCCCAGTTAAAGTTTTTAATGAGGCACATTCATTATGGACATCCTAGGGGGAGTGTTATGAATATTAATTATAAGGATGTCCATTGACTCATACACTAGTCAACATTCATAAATATATTGTTGATGAACTAAAAGACTATTTAATAATACGAAGGGTTATATAGTATTAATTGTACCATTTATTGTCTATTAATTGTGATCCTTGGTAGTGACTCTTGGAGGCCTATAAATAGAGGCCTTGTACAAAACATTATAACCGCATGAAATATAAGTGAATGAAAACAACTCTCCTTCCTTTCTCTCTCAAATTTTCTCTCTTCTCACTCTTCTTTCTTATCACATATTTCCTTTATTTTTATAACATTTTTCAACTTTTGAAATATAACTAGGGCCTTCTCCCCGATCGTTGCACGGGTCGCGGGTATCCGGTTGGTAATTTGGCTTGGACAAATTTGGTTTGTTTTGTTGCGGGCCAGTATTTTGAGCCCTTTTTTGGCGGCCTAAAATGTTCTGTCCCTTTTTTATATTTCCAGAAGTTGAGGTGTTGAGGTAATGCAATTGTGAATCATCACTTGAACTTATAGGAGCCCTAAGTCCATGTATTTCTGATGGAAAAATGTTTTCTTTGGTTGTTGTTGTGTTTGGTTTTTCTTGTTATGTAATTTTTTTGTCATTTTTTTAAAAGAAGAATGGAGGTCATTCATATCTCATTGGACATAATGAGGGAAACAGTCTCTTAGCCTTTATTTCATCATATCAGTTCAATTTGTTTGTACAAGTCCAAACTTGGAAATAGCCGTTAATATGGCTGCAACATGACAAATCTACAGATTGTGCATGCAGTTTTATCTCTTGCTGCTGTCACTATTTTTGTATTTCGATGAGCCACTGTTTTGTCTTGCACACACTTGGAGCGGTGTTGTGGATTTGATCATATTGATGATTTATCTGTCGGTACCTTCTCGGTGTCCTTCCCTGGCATATAATGGTACTGGCTCTCTTGGGAAAGCCACGAATCCAACGTGATTTTCGTGACATTAGCGTAGCTGTGAACATGTATTGATCCTGTTACAAAGACAAGAGCCTGTGATTAGTGGATGTGCTCTGGTACACTTTATGGTGCTGTGTTTGTATTTTGTGTGTCCTATTGTGGAGTTATCTCTTTGTCTCTTGATGATGCAAAACTGAATGAGCATCATTGGCACCCTCCTTTGTGGTATATTTTATTTCTTGTATGCGTTGTCCGTAACCTCATCTTTAAGTATACACTTCACCTGATTTCCCCTAACATTTATTTTGCTTCTGCCATTTGTATGTTTATGTTTATTATCTCAATACATAAACGGTAAATAATATACTTGTGCCTCACCTATAATCCGTCAATATGATGCGCATCCTTGACTTATAGTTGCTCGTGGTCGTTGCGTCAGCATATAGTTTGTACTGTCTCAAGCTCCTGACCAACCCTAAAATATTTATGGGTATATCCCAACAGTTTTGGTGTTAGATTTATTAGCTAGAGTTATTTAAATTGGGAAACATATGGGTGAGCTCAGAATGTGCATGACCTCTTAAAGTATGGCAAAGCCATTTTCTCCTTCACAATTCTGTATAGTGGCAAACTTTAATATGCATTTATTGGTATGGTGTCTCCTTCATATAAGAGTATGTCTATTTCCTTTCCAAATACGATAGCATATGGGTGGTTGTATACTTAGAGAGGCATAGTGTTTTCAACAACAATGAAATTTTAGAAATAGTAAGACCGCCCTTCCTTTATGATCATTTTGAACCTACTAAACACTGCATGGTTGACTAGGATCACGTGAATCTTGGTCAACTGTAGACATAGTTGATTAGTTGATTGGTTAGGCAGTTGTGCGAATTGTGTTTGGTGATTGTTATATAGTATGTTACTAATGTATTATTTTGACTCTATTGAGCCACCATACCTCATTATCCATTAGGATGAAGTATATTGTGTTAGTTGCATTTGTGGTACTGAGGTTGCTGTTTGCCGTGGGTTTTTGCAAATAGGGGGCAAGATTATGGTGGTCTATTTTTGGTAAAAATGGGAGTTTATATATGTAGTTGGTGTGATTTTCTTGTGTGTTTTGCTTCCTCCCAAATCCTGCAGTTATCACTATTATTAATGGGTTATAATTGCTGCATCAAATATGCATCGGATTCATTGTGTCATTCATCATTAATTATTGCAATTTTGTGTAGTATTTGTGCTTTGGTAAATTATTAGCATAAGGCGTATGGTTTTTTTTTGTGCCATATGGTTTGTTTATTTAATATGGTTGGGTGTGAAAATCAATAAGTCTATAAGTTTTAGTGAAAATGATATGAACATACTTAGGCTGCGTCATCAACACTTTCTTCTTATAGTTGTTGCATGTAAGCTAGCCTTTTTCATAGGTTGGTTTGGTGTCACACGGGTGCCCATCATAGGTCCACCGATATGCTATTTCAAGTTTCTGGATACATACTGTTGAGACAATCTTGCACTCCTATTTTCAATGGTACACAAGTATGCAACAACTACTTGCTTTTTACTTGGTCATGATCAAAATGAATCAGGTTGCACAATGTAAAAAATACCTTCTTAATGTTGCATAAATCTCCAAGAGGTATCCTAGTAGGAAAAGTCAATATGTCCTCATTGTTGATGTTGGGTTTTATAGTACTGGTTATCTAGTAGAAAATTTGTTTTACATCTGGAGTCATGCTAAAGCTGCTCATGAATTCCAAGTATAAGTGACCTCACCATAATTTATGAAAACTCATAAATGAATAAATCGCCTATTGACAGCTACTGTGGAAAACACTGCTCACTTGTCGAGTAGCATCCTTCCCTCAGGGATTTTGGGATTGAGCAAAACTCTTGTAGCTTCTAGAATATTAGTAAGGTAGTTGTATGCTATCAAGTGTTTAATATTGTCACATAAAAGGGAACATGTGCTTAGTCTTTTAAGGGTTGTATAATTATTTACCTTTATTTTTGTTCAACTTCACAAACCTAATAATAACTACAATCGATGGCTCCATTTTAGCATTCTTATTATTAAATGTTTGCATCACACAGTCCCCAAATAGTACTACATTGACTATGGCATCACTATACAACAATTATACCGGTAAACCTGATTATTGAGTGTTCTACACAATATAATAATAGTGGCGCATTAAATTAAATGGAGAAAACATTACTCTTTATCTGCAAAGGTGAGATTAAGTTGTTTAAAGGTCTCAGATCCTCTCTGTTGATCTTCCAATTGTCCAAAAGCTTGAAGGAACCTAATGACATCTGGAAAGAGGTTTGCCTTGAAGGTTTAAGCTCACAAGCACAACAAACGAACATGACAATGACCTTTTAGAAATGTAAGTTGCTGAGAATATCTCACTGTAAAGGACTAACCAATTAGTTCTTCATTATCTGTGGTGTAATCTACGATGTTTTTAATAGGGACAAAGTTGTATTTTTTCATTAGAATTTGCAAATCTAATTCTTGGAAAAATGTCATTTTGTGAAATTAGACCCTCCATGAGGGTAGAGTCACTTTATATTGGTCATTGTTGTCTAAAGCCTCAAAGTTTTGGAACTAATAAACATCACCCTCTTTAAACTCCTTCTTGAAATGCTCTCTCAGTTGCTTTTGAGTGATAAAACCTTCAATTGTGGCACCTTGCATTTATTTCATAAATAAATGTAAGTCATTGTTGAAGTTCGTGTATAATTAGTGAGATTTCATGAATGTCAAACCTGTTCATCTATCAAAATTATGTCCACCTTCTAGGTATCATACAGTAGAGTACTTTTTCTCCTAACCAACTTCCTAAGAACTTGTGGTATGATAACCCAAGTGTCTCTACTATCATTGATTTGACAAATCAAGTCTCACTGCATGGAGGTTAGAATAGTTCTTTAGTGTGTAAACGCCGAATGTGGTTGGCAATGTGTGGGGGGACATCCCTTTATGCACAATGCAAAACTCTAATTCTTGTACAAAATGTCATTTCTCCTAGTCCTAGTAGATGGGATATGAAAGGAAATGTGGTGATTAAAGGTGTTTTTAAATGAATGAGTTGAATAAATAGGATAATTTGGAATGAGTCCATTTTGGGTGTCATAATATATTCCAAAATATTTTTAATTTTTTATGTGGTGATTACAGGTGTTTTTAAATGAATTAGTTGAATAAAATAGGATAATTTAGAATGGGTTCATTTTGGGTGTCATAATATATTCCTAAATATTTATAATTTTTAATGCTGTATATTCTTTAGATATGTTTTAATCTCAATGGCTTTTAAGGCTTGGGTGTTTTGCGAGAATACAACTATGGGCAATAAACTTGGCCGTTTTGGTGTGGCTCCTGATCTTACAGAGGGTGCCTACATTTGCCAACAATATCTCCTCAAAATCTCTGTGCCCTCATTGTTTTGGCATTTGAAGTAATAATATTTTTTGCTACTAATAGTAGTATAATGTTTTATTAAATTGATTGAGCTTCCACCCCATCATTATCAACGGTTTCCGCCGAAATTGCCTCTCCCGTCATTGTGAAGGCACAACATGTATAATGAATACTAAATAATAATTAATTTTAATTGTTATAATAATACTATTAATTTCATTCATAATTTTGTTTCCTTTTAAATGGTAGTTCCTCTAACGGTTTTTCCTTATAAGTTACTAATGGAAAGCTTATTTTAATAATTACTACTTTATTCCACTACGGCTCCACACCTTCAAATTAGTGAACTTTAATGTGAAAGATTTGTAATTATTGAACATTATAATACGAATATTAGGCTGTTTATTAGGCTGAGGCTCCTTTTGTGTGTTGTTTTTATGTGATCCGTTTTTAACGCAGGCCCATTATTGGGAATTCAAGTCTGCATAGTCCCATTTTCCTTAATCCTTGGAGCCTTATTATGCCATTCAATGCGTAGCTAATTTAGCCATTTTGATAAGTAGTTGAGCTACAGTTTTCTCACATTGTCAATCTAAATTAAAGGCCATATCAATCTATATTAGAATCAGCAACAAAGAAACAATACTGTGCGCCGTGAACCAAAATAGATGAAAGCAAGGTTACTACAAGCTTTCTTAAGACATATAAGATTAGAAATTTACTAACCATGATAACTCATGTTTCAATTATTCATGGAGAATAACTCTAATTTTTCTCTGTAACTTCTCTAAATTATCATTAATATGCTATTTTGTTTTCTATATATATAATCCAAGTTACAATTTCGACACCCTCATAATTTGTGTTATCTCTTCTTGATATAATAATATTTAACAAAGGGTTAAAGGGCTTAAATGCCCTGAAAGTTTTTGCGTATGGGCATTGGGCACTTGGAAGTTTTTGAAGGGGGCAAATGTGCCCTGAAAGTTTAAAACAGGGGCAATTTTGGACCTCCGTTAACTAACCCTAATGGTCAGCATTTGTTGACTAAATATGCAAAGGTTACATGCTTATGTGACATCCACCTTACCATTTTTTTTGTTCACGCTAGTCGTCAGATTTTTTAGTAGAACTTTCTTTTAAAAAAACTTAGATCCTCTCATGTAAAATCTCTGGTCCTTGATATAAGACTCAATTGAGTTCTTTGTGGGGATTGAAAAAGCTAAATAAATTAGTTAATTATATAATAGTTTATAAGTCAAAAAAATTATTTTGGAAAAAAATGATAAATAATTAATCAACTTTCAGAACTAGTATTTTTTTTTAAAAAAAATTATATAATTAAGTAATTTATTTAGTTTTTTTTAATCTCTCCAAATAACTCAATTGAGTCTTATATCCAAGACTAGAGACATTGCAGGAGAGGATCTGAGTTTTTTTTTTAAAAAAATACTACTAAAAAAGCAAATGACTAATGTGGACAAAAAAGGGTGAGGTGGATGTCACATAGGCATGCCACCTTTGCATATTTGGTCAACTAATGTTGACCATTAGAGCTAGTTAATAGAGGGGCAAAATTGCACCTTTCTTAAACTTCTAAGCACATTTACCCCTTTGAAAACTTTCAGGTATCCAATGCCCATACACAAAAACTTCCAAAATATTTAAGCCCTTTAGCAAATTTAATTATCTTTTGCACAGTATCATTACTTACATATGAGAACAATATAGGGCACTGCATTTTAATTTGTTAGGGCCTATTAGGGATCTCAGTAGGAAGAGAAAAGGCTACTTTTCCAACTTAAAAAGCTGCTTTTTGTCTGAAAGAAGTGTTTGGGTTAGCGTTTGTATTAATGGGCTTTTACCCTAAAGCAACTTTAAAGAAAAATCCACAAATACTTGCTTTTCACAGCAAAATAGGGTGTGTTTGAATTGACGATTGGATAAGTGACTTATTTTTACTTAGAATTATGGAATCTTAAAATTGGAAAAAAGTTAAATGGGTAAAATGATGAGTGTTTAGATTGGCGATTGGATAAATAACTTATGTAAAAATGAATGATGTTTGGTTTGACTTTTGCATAAGTGGCTTTTGTATTATTTAAGAGAGAAAATTGTAAAAATTATGAAAAATGAAAAAATGAAGGGATAATTGTGAAAAAAGACCTCATTAGCAACTTAATTGCCAAATGAGACCTGGGAAGATATCTACACACGAAGGAATTTTTTCACAATTTTCTCAAAAATTAACTTTGAAAATTTGGCAATGGTCAAATACATAATAAAATTACAATCAAAATGCAAATAAGTTAGAAATTATACAAACTTAAATTTTATAAATTGTATCAAACTCTAAGTTAAATATCAAACCCTAACTCATATTTTCACATGATTCAATATCTAACAAAATAAATTGATTAAAATCTCAATAATACCTTCAATAATCCACATAAATTATTTAAACTAAATTTAATCTGTAAAAATACCATATAGAAACTAATTTATGACAATTTAATAAAAGAAATTGATTATAAAATCATGAAACAACCAAATAATAAATCTAAACTGATTAAAATTAATTATTAATTATTCTCTACATTTCAACAGTCATATATTGACAAAACTCAAAACTTACCTAAAATTTTATCCCAAAGTATTCTCTAACTAGCAGAAGATTACTATCTAAAGAAAGAGAAAATTATTTAGAACATTTTTCATGAAAGAAGTTTTGTGATTTTAAGTACCTTATTGATCCCCAAAAATATGAAAATACTCCTCAAAACAGAAGCCAATGCACAGGACTCATTCATAAGCTTCAATTCCTGACTTATATCCATCGAAACTTTTTCTGACTTTTTCCTACAAGTTTATCGTCCAACCAAATGCTCTCTTTAAGATTAATTACTGTGTTTGAGCGATTTGGCCACTCAATCATCTGATTGGGTGTCAAATCGCTCAAACAAACACCCTCTATGGCTTTACGGTGGAAAGCATGATATGCAATTTAAAATTTTACCTCATCATGTCCTTCTCATTTGCCGCCTCTATTTGTGCATTTATCACCTTTGTTCTCTCGGTTTTCATTAGCCACAACCAACCTTAGATCTCAGGGTCTAGTTGTTGCATGCAAGTAGTGAAGCGTCACCGTTGACTATCAGTCTTGTCGCCTTCTGTTGGGGTGGTTGCGGTTCGGAGTTCTGCTTCTCTAATCTCTCTCTCACTCCCCCTTTTCGCTCTCTATAAACCAGATGAACCCTACCCTGCTTCATCTCTTATTCATTGATGATGAGATGGAGAAGAACGAGATTAGTGTAATACCACTCTGGTTCTATTTATAAGTCTTTTTTTTGATAAAAAAATATGATCCTATTTATAAGTCTATTTGTAGAGTAGTAAATGCATTTTGCACTTTTTTTATCCTTATTAATTGCAATAAATAAAAAAAAATTTATTCATGCTGACTTTTGAAACTAATTATAGATAAAGACGAAATTAGAAATTTAGCATATAATTAATAAATTAACTAACTTTCTTTAATATATGAGAATTAATTAAAAAAGATTGTTAAATAGGATCAGAGTAATACAAAATACTTGCTCGATCCAACAGCAACAAAAAATATGGTTGAGGTGCATAGGCGTGAAAGCAGAAAACTCTTAGAAATTGAAAGAGCTATCCCATGGGCCCAATCTTTAGATAAGTACGAGTTTATTTGAAAAAAAAATACAACTGCATTCACACACACACACATATTCATAAATGCCTTTTGTTGAAAAAGGAAAATATAGAGTGATTAGAGTGTTTGATTTTATAAATTGATAAAATTAATTAAAGACAAAAAATTACTCTATTTTAATTTTTTAATAAAAAAATATTTTTTTGATATTTCAATACATATGTATTATTATTTAATAAGATTTATGTCATTTTCAGTTATTTTTCATTTAAACTTGTTTTTCAAATTATCATCCAAATAAGTTTTAATTTTTTTTAAAAAATCACTTCTACCACCTCTAATCCACCCATAAATCATATTTATAATATGATTTTTATTTTATTTTAAGTTTACAAAAATCATCTTAAAAATATTTTACTTCTAACGTCAGTAATCCAAACGGGCCTTAAATGGCTATGTGACTGGATACATTGTTTTGCGTCAAAATTCAAACATGCTTTCCTTATTGGATTCGTATCATATGTTTATTAAGTCCAAACATATATATATATATATATATATATAGAGAGAGAGAGAGAGAGAGAGTACAATATAAATACGTTCACACGCATATATAATTTAACATCCTGGAATCTGGACTATTGCTCCTCAAAGCTACAGTTGTTAAATATTTAACAAAATAAAATAGGCATTTAAAACAGAACTTTTTCACCTATCACTATTTTCTGCTTCAAACATTACTCATTTATTTACTTCTATCAATCAAAGATTGAGAGAATTTTTCCCTATCAATTTTTTTACTATGATTATATCGTTAATCAATAAGTTATTTTTTATAATATTCCTCTTTTGAGGTTTAAAACATAAAGAGTTTTTGCCTCTCTAAATAATTACGTTTTTCAGTATTCAAATTCATATTTTTCTTCTTATATAAGTGAGGCTACTTATTACCTCAATCAATAACTTGTTATTAGTTAATCAATAAATGATTGGCATATTTCTTAACAATTTCTATTTATACCGCGCAACGCACCGATTTTTTTATGGGTAATGATAAAAGGTGAAAGGGAATAAAAACTGTCCTGAAGGTTAAAGGTTTTTTTGTTTTTTGGGTCTACGGAGATCGTGCTTTAAAATTTCTGCCTATTCGTTGACTTCGGGAAGATGTTCCTAATGACGAGCCTTCAAATTGATCCCATCTAAAATAATTAAATTTAGACAAGTCACTAAATCAGCAGGGATGTTGGATTAGGGAGAGGGGTGTCTCCATTGACCTCCCTCTCCATTTACTCTCCATTTAATATCTCTACCATTAAATCAATTTTTAATGATTGAGATTAAATGATAGATGTAAAAACATTATTATAATTTTAAATATTAAAAGAATCTATCATTAAATCTCAACCATTAAAAGTTTTTATGATAGAGACATTAAATGGAGAGAAAGGTCAATGGAGACACCCTTCTCCCACTAGATTAAGAGTCAATGGGTTAGATCAGAGTCAAACTAGAGCTAAACTGATAAAGAAGTAAACTTGAACAATAATATTTTTTATAATAATTTTAAAATTTTATAATTTTTTAGGATCAAATGATAATTTTTGAGTGATTCTTTTTATATTAAAAAATAGACATCTCAAACTTTCCATAGAATCCTAATTTATAATTTTTAAAAATATATAAAATTAAATATAAATTTTTAAAATCATAAAAACTTGATAAATATTAAACCGGTCGAACCGGACCGGTTAGACTTAATAAATGTTCTGTTAAATTATTGATATTAAGTACTAATGTGACCAATGTGATTAAAATTAGATCAGACACGGTTCGATCACATTGATCACATTAGTACTTAATTTCAATAATTTAAGTCTTGTAACTCATAATTTATGCTAATATACATTACTTTGAATTTTATGGTCATCTAACGCAACTATGTTCTGTTTTTATTATTTTACTAATAAAATTTTCAATGGGGGTACTTTTCTCCTATTCCTTCCTTTTTTTTTCAAAATGAATTTATTCAACGTTAATAAAAGATAAAAACAATGACTGACTTGGGCCCTTTAAAGCTAAGCCCTAATTAGCCCAACCTATCGGGGCTTAAGCCCATAAGCCTACATATAATTTGAAGCCCATTGTTACAAACCAACCTTTCATTGTTTTGTGCCTTCAAATTATACAAGAAAAAAGGAAAAGGCCATAATCGTGTAAAAGGAAAAGGCCCTTTCAAATTATACGACATAAAAGGAGAAGGCCCTAATCGGGTAACATAATCCATCATAAAAGCTGTTAGAATCATGCTCAGAAGCCAGAAAACTAAATTTTAAAACAGCACAATTGGACATGTTCTTTTTACACAAGTTTAATGACTTTTAAGGTGCCCCAGTGTGAGAGATTATGATTATAATAAAATATAGCAACATAATAAAGCTGTTCAGTTTCAACACATCAAAACTGTTTTAGTTCTAATCAATATATAGATTATTTGGAAAATTTCAAATACAAGTCTTGCCCCACTGTGGGGAAAAACTTCATTCCTTCATTTAAAATAAATTAAATAAAATTGCAGCAGGAAGATTGAAATTTGATAACATATATTCTCACCCTACAGTTCAACAGTTCAACTCATCAACATCAATTCGAAAAACATAATCTTCACCTTCTAACTCTTCATGAAATAGATTAAAAGATGGCGTTTCAAACATCTTGACAGGCACATCCTCACATGATGATCTCCGTCCCTAAAAAACATTTTAAGCTTTCAAAGGCTAAACATATATAAAGACTATTGAGTACAAGTATATAAATCATAACGAGACAAAACCCCGTGTGAAACATTTTACATAACGATTTGATTGTACCTCATGATATATGATGAGAATGTGTTTTTTCAAAATACCATTAACAAAAGGATAAAAAACAGAGTCAATTGGTCCAGAAGCAATCACAATGCACATACTTTAAACCAGAACCAAAATCAAATCAAATTAAACATGGTAAATCCTAGACTCACATTCTAATAATTACTTCATGCGTTATGGAATTCGTAAACTCTATGTAATGTGTCATGAGAATAATGAAGTGATATGTAATTTGGGATTGCAAAAATAAGTTATCATAGGCATTTCTTACATTTTTTTTTATGTTTTTTGTTTTCTTTTACTCTAAGAAGAATGAAAGGTAATCGATTTACATATGTTCCTACTATTATGAGGAGGATACACAAGTTAGCTTATAAAGACTAACCTTTTTCAACACGTAGACAAAATAATGAAAAGTTTCACCAAAGGTGATCCACTCAACAGACCAGCTAAAATCTGGAGCACTGAATATAGGACGCCTGAAATGTGGCTGCCAAGCATTTAAGTTAGATCAGAATCACAGAGAAACTCGTTTAAAAAGACACAAGGCATAGCAATTCAAACTTGAAACCTGGCCAAAAGTTATCGAGATAAATATGCCATCTGATTTCAATACCCTGTGAACGCCTTTCAGCATGGCCATAACCTTTGATATAGTTTCAGGCTTCGGATTCCATGGGTCACCACTATCCACGAACAATACATCCTTCAAAAAAGATAACGTGCATATTGACTATTGAAGCAGAGACTCAATTATAAACAAATTTTATTTATCAAGCTAGGATATCAAATCAGAACTCTATTGAAGGCCAAAGGAAAATAATTTGACTTAATTAGTTTTACCATAGTTCCTTTCTCAATAACTACATCAAAACATTCATCACCAAACGGCAGCTCCAGCATGTCAGCTTGCAGCACTTTTATGTCTAATCAAAGAGATGACAACAATAAAACATGCTCAAACTTAATATAGAATGAACTAAATTCCAATAGTTATGGTGTTGATCCCCAATGACAAATAAGCAAAGCAAGAGTGTTGCATTAACTTTTAAAGAATAGTTTCTGGAGAAAAAGTGGAGAATAGCTTTTAGAGAATAGATTATGAATAGAATAGATTATGGGAAAAAAGTGATTTTGATAAAATGAGAGTGTTTGAATATTGTGATCAGAATAACTCTTTTCATGGTCAAATTACTAAAAAGGACATTAACTTTTGTGATAATTACACATGAGGGATAAGATTATATTTTAAGTATTATTTAACATTAAATTGCATAATAAATACAAAAAAAGAAATAAATATGTCTACATATGATATTAATTAACTTAACTAATTTTCTTAATATAATCAAATTAGATAAATTTGTCTAAATGAAATAAATTGGTGTTTCTTAGATACTGCATAATAAAATTTAACGGTCCAAACATCATTAAGCTTTTTCTTGAAACTATAACATTTTTAATTTTAATGATATTAAAATGTAACTTGAAATTAATATTCCATTACCAATTTTAAAAAACTGGAAAATTCTAATATTCTGTAAATTATAATTTATTTATTTATTATTTTAGTTATGAAATTTTAGGAGTTTAAATTTATTTGTTTGTATTTATAGAAATAACTTTTAAAATATTAAATGTGATGAAATAAACAACAATTTGAAAAAACAAGCGTGAGAGATAAGAAAGAGGGATAAGAGATATATAGAATCCGGCTACGGTCCTCTTCCTTCCCATCCACTTACGATCCTCTTCTCAATCTGGACCGTTGGATTAAGATCTTAACGGTCCAGATTTAATATATTATAAAAATATAATAATAATAATAATAATAATATTTTTATATTAAAAAAAATCTAGACCGTTGAGATCTTAATCCAACGGTCCAGATTGAGAAGAGGACCGTAAGTGGATGGGAAGGAAGAGGACCGTAGCCGGGTCCAGATATATAAGCGTGTGAGAGAGAGGGGGGGAATTGCAAAAGTAAGGGAAAAGCTGTTTCGTGGGCCCCACTAACACGAGAAAGCCAAAAAATAAGATTTTCTCAAACCATGGTTTTAGAGCCCAAAACCATGGTTTGGGAGAAAAAAGGGCTTCTACATTTTTTCAGGGTATTTGGGTGAGATTCTCCTAAACCATGGTTTCCCCCTTAAAAGTGCTTTTGTAAGTGGTATACAAACACACACCAAATAAGATATTTGATGTTGTTGAAATTTTTGGTTGCCAGAATTTAGGCCTTGAAGGAAAATACATCCCAGCCCAATTCATCTTTCCTTCATTTATAATTATAATACTCTAAAAACAGAGAACTAGAAGATAAACTTCTGTCGGTTTAAAGATCTCTTCCCCTCATTCGTTAAAAACAATAAAAGGGAGGTGCTCCCCTTATCTGGTTAAAACAAAATATCGGGGGATGAAAAATTCCAATGAATTTTCCCTCTCCTTCCCTCCCTCCATTGAACCAAACATTATACAAGAGATAGAACTACAAAGGAATCTGAATTCTATCTTCAGGATAAAAAAAACTAGATTATAATCCCAAGAGCTACAGAGAATCAAACACACAGATAATCCTTTTAACACTTCTTACTTTATAAGAAGTAATCCTACAATAATTGATAGGCCTTTCAATACTCCCCTTCAACTTAAAGATGAACTTTCAGTTTGTTGCCAATAACACCTACTTGAAGACTAAATCAGAACAAGACTTGGACACAGCAAGTCACATGCTCATATTCCATGCATAAGATATTCAAAAACAGCATCTACTCCCAGATATCACGAACTTACTTTTCATAACAAATACTGTTATGGTATTGGAAGAGGAATAGAAAAGATAGAAGGAGAGAAAGAGAGAAGAACAGAAGATTGAAAGAAACAGAGAGGAATTAAGAACAGAAAGTAGAGAGAGACCATGAGAGACTCAATAGTGCATATTCTCATTAGGCAACACAACAATGATCTGAATACACTAGGTGACTAAGAGTATATATAGGCTTAATCCCCTTTTAATCACAGCTTCTAACTACAATGGTATTTCCTAACAGCTAGTGCCTGACAGACTTAACTAACTAATAACTAACTTTCTTATTCACATTATTATTCCATATCAAATACACTTGACATTCTCTCAGCTGCTCTCTTTGACGATGCTATCTAACGCAACAAGTCCTTTCAGATTTATGTGATAAACACAATCTTAGAAGTAAATCAATAATTCAACTCCATTAAATTACACTTGGTCAGGAGATGGACAAAACAATCAAATATGCCTCACTTAGGCCTTTGCCGAGAAGATTGATATTATCGTTTAAGACTAGTAGTCTTTCCAGGAGTGACAAAGTACCAAAAGCCAACTAAAAGCCTTGTACCAAGGGCAGTTACCCACTTATCATAGCTCCTGTTAGGTAGAAAATTCATGCAAGACAAAATTGATATCCAGACTAAGACAGAAGCATCAAGTAAAACTACCAGGATAGTTAGATATGTACCTGATGGGAATCCGACACTGGCATTATATTAAATATGAAAATAGTCTCCTAAAGAAGGACTGATTATGGTAGTTCAAAGCACACGCAATAGGTAAAAGACACTAAAAATGAAAGAAAAGAACCCTCTCACAGACAAAACTCAAAAATAGTAGAATCACACTAAAAACAGAAAAATAACAACACTGAAAATGACCTTTCCCACCCCAAAACTGGTATTCAAGAGACCAGACACCCACCTCAAAGAGTCACTATCTGCCCTCCCCTCTCACATGCCTCCATACCCATTTAATAGACCTCTCCAATCACACACACAAAGACTCTCTCTCACTCTCTCTCGCTCTCAGGCACGCTCATCCAGCTCAGCACACTCACATCCCAAGTTCCACTCACAGCACCCAACTCTCTTTCTTCTCTTTAACACACACACACACATCCAGCTCACTGCACTCACATCCCAAGGGCCACAGCCTAAACCCAACTCTCTTTTTCTTCCCTCTAGCCAGCCCCTTGTACTCTCTTTTGTCTTCATTCTCTTCTCATAGGCCTTGAGATATTCTAGCCTGAAAGTTATCAATCCATCAGTATCCCAATTCCCAAGTAAAAGAAAGGCTTCTGATAGAAGCCCATATGCAAGTAGGATTCCAGGCAGTGTTCTGGGCCAATAGCAAACTAACCTTTCAATCCCCGGCAAAATAACCGTTTTTGCATCTTCTCTACTGCAACAGATGACAGGTCTATGCATGTTATGTCGGTTACCCCATCCCTGTACAACTCTTCACACATTTGTGAATTTCCACATCCAAGCTCCAAGACCTGCATGATTGCAAGAGGAAAAGGGGACAAGCAATATTATTCCCAAAGAATGGGATTGGGCTCATTTATAAATTTAATAAAAGCCAACTATTGAACAACAAACAGGGGAAAAAGTTTTCTTCCCATAGTTCACATTGATTTACTATCTAATTTCTTTCTCTCCTTGATTTTATGGTTTCACATTTACCTCATATATCTGATCTGAATAATCATCTCTGTTAAGATTTTGAAGAATACCTGGACTCCCCCCCTTCCCCATGCCACTTTGCTTTACAGCAGTAATATCTAGATGAACTAAAGTCGACGAGGCGAGTGAAATGATTGGTTGTAATGTGCTAAGCGGAAAATGGTTGTAATGTGTTAAGCGGAATTCCACCAATAAATAGTCATTTATAATTTCCTCTCCTTGTTTCTTTTTGTGGTATATTAAATTCGGTATCTTCAGGATAGAGGAATGGTTTCTGTTAAAACCAGAAAGTATATCAAGAATTTATCATATGTTGATAATGACGGAGAAACAAATCAGAGAAACAGACCAACAGCTTCTAGCAGACTAGCAGTATATAAATTATGATTTATTGTATGCTACAGCTCTAGCATTTTCATCCTTTTAACTATTTTCTTCTATCATGTCCTGTTTTACGACAAATTAATCCAACTAGATGTTATTATAGATCCAATTTTCATGGAAAGGGTAGTTTGAACTCTTCCGAAAAGTTTTCTTTCCCAAGACAGGTGCTTTGTTTATTTGTTTAGTAAAAAAGAAGCTTTATGTTTAGTCATATGTACTCCTGCTTTCTTAAGTTATTATCTAGTTTCTCATTTGTTTAGTCTGTTCTTAATTTTTATAATTGTGGTAAAAGTGTTGCGTCAAATACCAGAAACATCCAAGCTCAGATAACTAAATTTAACACAAACGATTAAGCGAGAAGCAGCGCAAAAGTTATAACTCATAAGAGAAAAGGAATTACAGAGGAATGGGAAGTAACGTGGGCTTGAATGAGGTGTCGAAAGTGGGAATAATCCTTGAACCACTCATACTGCTCCTCCTTGGAGAATCTCTCGTCCCTAAACGCACGGACAATAATACCAAGGAGAATAAGTTACGTTAAATTAATCCGTAAATCAAAGTTAAGAAGAAAGCGAACTTTGTTACCAGTAGTGAGGATCTAGGTACGCCAGAGCAGATGACGACTCTGGCTGCGCGCCATTCGTCCTCTCGCTTTTGCCCATGGAGGCGTTCAATAGAGCTTTTCAGGTTTCCCCCTCGTTCTCTCCCGCGGAAAGCAAACCTACTTTGAGAATGCTCTCTCTCCTTGCCGAGGCCTGTTTGGTGACGCCAAAATAAAAATAAGGTCTACCAAGTGATGGTAGCATTTTATACCCTACTAAATAATTAGTTTTTACCCGTACTTACTGTTATATTATTTTACCTTCTAAATATAAAGTTTAATTAATTTTTTTAAAATATTAAAAAAATTAATTAATTATATTATAAATTGTGTATCATTAGTTTATATATTTACTTATAAGTGAAAAAAATTAGTTTGGAGAAAAATAAAAATATAAATACTTTAAAATTGTTATAAATATAATATTTATGGATGTTCATATCTTCTATTATTTTCTATTTTTCATAATTTTCTATTTTCACCCATTAATTTCTATGATTATGAAATCACATTAATTGTATATGAGAGAGTTGTGCCTATAAATAGAAGACATATGTTATGTATTTGATACAATACTAAATAGTGAATGAGAATTACTCTTTCTTCCTTTCAATTCTCATCTTTCCCTTTATTTTATAACACGTTATCAGCATGAAAACTCTAATGAAAGTATACTTCTCTCTAGTTATTTTAATGATTTCCTCCACCTTCTTTTACCGTATTTTATTGGTCTATATGCGATAATTTGAGCTACTATATGGAATTAAAGATATACTTTTACCGATTATTATAAATATCGGGTTTCATAGCTTAGATTGAAAATAGTTATTGTTTTTCTATTTTATTTTTTATCTCATCTATGAGCTCTTCTATATTATTAATATTGTTATTTTAGTATGATCAGAAGTCATATACCTCTAATTTCATATTCTGAAATTATATGGCCAGAAGTCATATTACTTTAATTTTCTATTCTAAAATTATATGATTAGAAGTCATATCGCTTTAGTTTCCTATTATGAAATTATATGACTAGAAGTCATATCGTTTTAATTTCCTATTCTGAAATTATATGACCAGATGTCATATTGTTTTGATTTTCTATTATATGGCCAGAAATCATATTCCTTTTATTCTTGTTTTGAGATTATATGATCAAAAATCATATCACTTTGATTTCTTATTTTGATATAATATGGCCAGAAATCATATTCCTTTGATTCTTATTTTGATATCATATAGCCAGAAGTCATATATGCCCTTTCATCTTATATCTTATTATATGGCCAAAAGCTATGTACCTTTTCATATTCTATCTTATAGTATAACCGGAAGTTATATACAAATTTTATTTATCCTAGAGATAAAATACCAGAAGCCATTAATCTTAATTATCCTAAAGATAAAAAGCTAAAAACCATATGATTCTAATTTCTCATCTTGAGATTAATTGGCCTGAAACCATGTGAACTAAATTGCCAGAAGTCATAAAGTTTTTAATTTTATTGTAATATTTTACCTTATGAATTATTTCTTATATTTACAAATTTCCTGTTATTATCATTTGTATTATTGCATTTTCATATTTCATATTTTAATGATTTTCTTTTATTGTATTAGTCTAAACTATGTTAAACCTTGCACAAATTTGAAATTGTGGCTTTTGCATTCCCAGAAAGAACTATTTATCTTACTTAATCCATAACTTTTCTACTCCACCATTTACATGAAGGTCTCAAAACTAAATATATGACCATAAAAGACCCATTTATTCTTTGTAACAATTTTAAAGAAAGACATGGCCAGTATAAGATGGTTATCCTTAAAAAGGCTCATTATGAATGAATGCATCCATTTTGCTCATGCAGTACCAATACCGTAAACGAAGTTTAAGAAATATGTTGAATTAATTTCTTGCCTCCATTTGGCCAAACAAAACAATGAGCTTTTGTTGAAAAACCATAAATCTCGTCCAACTAGCTCGACTCTATTCCCAGAAGTGAATGTAGTAACAAATGAATCTAATTGTGGCCATGGACGTGGATATAGATGTGGCTGCAACCGTAAGTGTAGTTGTGGTCATAATCATGGTGGTTCAAATTCCCACCCGTAATAGATAAAGATTGAAATAAATTATATTGATTAGGCTTGTAATTATGAGTATGGTGACATAGACACTACTCATTCCTATGTTTCCAATCTCTTAGCATAAATTATCTTTATCTATTTAACTAATATACTTTAGTGTGTTTAAAATTGCTATTATCATGTGTATTTTTCTTTTTAATTATATTTTCCTTCATTTTCATGTTTCTTTAAAAGACGAATTAATCTCATTGATATTTTTTTTGAATATTTATGTTTCGTTGATGGTGTAACAACCCACACCATACTCAAAACTGCTAAATATTTTTCTTCCTTGATAATACAAGAAGCCAATGTTCAGACTATATGCAAAAGTATAAATATAATTGAAGGTCCTGGAAGAGCTAATATATTGTTTCATGAAGAAACCCATGCTATTATAAACTAAAAGTTTACAAATAATAATGCAAACCAGAAGTTTGCCAATACAAACCTGCAATTTGCTAATGTAAGCCAGACGTTTACTAATGAATTTAATGTTTGGCTTGATCAATTAGGCCGCTCCAGTTCAATCATGATGCAAAAAATAATTGAGAATTTATGTGGCCTTACCCTAACGTGTAAACAAATA
Organism: Inga leiocalycina; assembly: GCA_963242795.1. Lineage (NCBI taxonomy): Eukaryota > Viridiplantae > Streptophyta > Magnoliopsida > Fabales > Fabaceae > Inga > Inga leiocalycina. The sequence goes on from OY725320.1 coordinate 28,543,030, forward strand.
CCACAATCCCATGTTTTCTCATGTACTGCATATTCTAAAGGAAAGTTAATTATTTGGCTCTTACCAAGCAAAATAGAAAGTGAGTCTCTCATGTTTCCATTTAGGTACCATATGGTTTCAAATGATACATCAACTAAATAGTCACATGTTTGCTTATTAAATTAGACTAAGAGCACAATACCTGGTGAATTTACTTTACATGTTTTTAATAAATATTGCATGTCCCTTAGAATTGATATTGAATATCTCGTAGCTCATGTTCATACATAAAATGGACTTGTATAATCTTTGATTAAACGGTTGCAATTAATTTCAAAACTTTTACTTATGAGATCTAATCTCTCAATTTTTGCTTGGAGCTACGCCATTTTGCATGTAGTAATGTTAATACGTATCAGGCTAACAAGTTATTTTAAGGTTTCCTCCCTACAAATGGTTTTTGGTCAGGAACCTAAATTTCTCATCTAAGAATTTTTAGGTGTGCAGTGGATATGCCTGTAGCACCACTACAATGCATCAAAATGGGTCCTCAAATAAGGATGAGAATATATGTTGGGTATAAATCTCTTTCAATCATAAAATATTTTGAACCATCTACAAGAGATTTATTTACTGCTCGTTTTGTTGATTGTCATTTTGATGAATCACTTTTTCCAACATTAGAGGGAGAAAATAAGCAGTTGGATAAAGAAATTAGCCGGAATGACTCATTTTGATCTTGGAACAAAACAATGTAAACTAGAAGTTTAAAAGATAATTTACTTGCAGAATTTAGCTAATCAAATGCCTGAAGCATTTATTAACTTAAAGAAAGTGAAAAAGTCACATATTCCAACTGCTAATGCTCCTATCAGAATTGATGTCCCTAAAGGACAATCTATTGCAAAACATGCCTGAAGCATAGAAGGCCCATCAATTCTAAAAGTAAAATTCCTCGAAATAAAAAAGGAGCTAAAAATATAGATGGTCAAGTAAAGGATAATCACAAAAAGAAGAGGCATCTCTTGAAGAGTTATTAGCTCCAGAAGAGCTATTTATTGAAGAGTTATTAATTTCAGAAGAGTTGTCTCCTAAAAAGTTATTATCTCTAAAAGAGATATCTCCATAAAAGAATGTCGTAGTCCCAAAGAGTAAGGCACCTGAGATGTGTGAAAATAATGAGATCTCGATAAATTATGTTATGAATGGAATCCGATGGGACCAAAATGAAATCAACGTTGATGACATCTTTACTTATAATATAGCATATGATGTAATGAATGATAATGAGGATCATGAGCCAAAATGCATTAGCTAGTGCTAACAAAGAAATGATTGGCCCCTATAGAAAGATGCCTTTAATACAAGATTAAAATCATTGTTAAAACGAAAAGTTTTTAAACCTATAGTCCTTACACCTAAAGATGTAAAATATATTGGATACAAATGAATCTTTGTATGAAAAAGAAATGAAAAGGCGTCAGAAGCATAAGTCTCTAAAGGACTCAAAGTGTTAGAAGCACAAGTCCTTGAAGGACTCAAGGTGCCAGAAGCGTTAACTACAAGTTCTCGAGAACAATATTCAATTAAGTTAAATAAGTCCCTATATGGCCTGAAGCAATCATGACGCATGTGGTATAAATGTCTCAATCAATATCTGTTAAAAAAAGGATACAAAAATTATCCAATATGCCCATGCATCTTTATGAAAAGATCTGGAAGAGAGTTTGTTATGATTGTTGTTTTTGTTGATAATATTAATATCATTAAAACTCCTGAAAAACTTCAAAAGGAAATTAATTGTTTGAAGAAAGAATTTGAAATAAAGGATTTGGGAAGAATAAAATTCTATCTTGGATTACATATTGAGTATCTAAAAAATGGGATCTTTGTGTATCAAGAGCTAATACAAGGAAGGTTCTAGAGAGTTTTTACATGGATAAATCACATCCATTATGTACCCCAATGGTTATAAGGTCTTTGCAGGCAGATAAAGACTCGTTCAGACCTCAAGTAATTAGCGAAGAAAGAGATGAAGAACTACTTAGTCCAGAAGTACAATAACTTAGTGCTATTAAAGCACTAATATATCTTACTAACCACATACGTCCTAATATATCATTTACCGTTAATTTATTAACAAGATATAGTTCTTCGCCAACATGAAGACATTGGAATGGAGTGAAGCACATTCTTCGTTACCTCAGAGGCACTATGGACATAAGGTTATTCTACTTAAATGTATCCAAGCATGGACTTATTGGTTATGTAGATGCTGGATTTTGGTATGATCCACATGACAGTAAATCACAAAAAAGGTATTTATTCACAAGTGGTGGCACAATTATTTCATGGAGATCTATGAACACAAACTATATTAGCCACATCATCTAATCATGCAGAAATTATAGAATGCATGAAGTAAGTCGAGAATGTCTATAGTTAAAATCAACAATATATCACATAAAAACCACTTGTGGTTTTTCTCTTAGTAAGGTACCCCCAACAATCCTATATGAGGATAATACTATATGTATTGCCCAACTAAAGGAAAGGTATATCAAGGGCGATAGAGCGAAGCATATTTCACCAAAATTCTTTTTCATTCGTTACCTTTAAAAGGGTGGTGAAATTGATATTCAACAAACTTGTTCCAGTAAAAATCTAGCAAATTTATTTGCCAAGTCACTTCCTGGTACAATCTTTGAAAAACTTGTTCATGGCATCAAACTTTGTAAGCTTAAAGATATCAATTGATGTTGTCAAGAGGGGGAGTTGATAAATGCTCTACTCTTTTTCCCTTGTCTACGGTTTTTCCCACTGGATTTTCCTTGCATGGTTTTTAATAAGGTAGCTCTACTAAGTGTATCAATAAACAGTATACTCTTTTTATTCTACTAAGTTTCTCACTAGGTTTTTCTTGGTTGAAGTTTTTTAATGCGGCATATGTTTAGGCATGAACATCCAAGGAGGAGTGTTATGAATATAATATTTGTGGATATCTATATCTCCCATTATTTCCTATTCTCTATAGTTTCCTATTCTCACCCATTAATTTCCATGATTATGGAATCACATTAATCGTATATTAGAGAGTTGTGCCTATAAATAGAAGACATATATTATATATTTAATACAACACTAAATAGTGAATGAGAATTACCTTTTCTTGCTTTCTACTCATTCTTCCTTTCTCTTCTCATCTTTCCTTTTATTTTATAACAAAAATAAGTTAATTAGCTTCTTAATCACTCCAAAAAATTTAAATAGGTCTTATATATAGGACTAGATGTAGTATTAGTTGTTTTAGTGATTCCTATTAATTATTAGAGTTGAATGGGAAAAAGACATATAAATATCATTTCAGTTACTAAAACTTCAAAAAGTCTATTAACACTTGTAAATGACAGAGATGTGACATGGGATCAAATTGGGATGTTAAAGTGTTAGTGATTTTACCATAATGCCTCTCAATTTCTTAAATAAAAAAAGAAAAGGTCACATTGCCAGATTACAATCGGCGGCCGACCTATCGTCAAAACTCCAGCACCAGTAGTTGGAGCTCTAGTGACAACTTCAATAATTCGATTAACTATTTTGATATAGAGATCAACAACTTGAGCTCCCCATGTTGTCAATGTCTATACCCAAGTTATTAATTGTTATTCTGAAGTTGTCATTGCCTATACCCAACTTGTTGCTAATTGCAATACTCAAGTTGTTATTGCCTATATTCAATTTGTCAATAACACTTGATAGGAGTGTTGACAACTTGAGTATAGGTAATGACAAATTCATAATAGTAATTAGCAAAACACAAACAAAAATCGAGCCACAAACAAGCCAAAATGTGGTAGTTGCTAATTACTATACCCAAGTTGTCATTGCCTATACTTAAGTTGTCAATTACACCTGATAGGAGTGGTGACAACTTGAATATAGGCAATGATAAATTCACAATAGCAATCAACAAAACACAAACAAAATCGAGCCTTAAAGTGTCCAATTCTTCTCCTTCGCCAGATAAGCTCGATAACGAAGCATGGTTCACCATCGACGAAGAGAACAAATAGGAAAGGCCACCCATCACTGACTTCTGACGCATGGATGTCGTATTCAAAGATGAAGAAGAAGAAGATTGAGACCCTAATTCTAAGTCAAAGGATGCATGCCCACTGATTAGGCAGGAGTGTGGTGTCAAACAAACACAACTTGGAGGGTTGTCATATAATGCTATAGTCAAACCGCCATGCTTGATAGGCCAGCGATGCCGTCAATTTTTAGATACCCAAATCATAGAGGCAACGTCACTGTCTATTTTTAGATACCCAAATCTGGACAATGAGAGCTAGGGGCATCGTCGAAAGGATAAGAAGGAGAGGTTTGTAGAGGTTGGAGCGAGGGAAGTGGTGAGATTTGAAGTAGGGGGAAGGAGATAACGGGGAGAGGGAGAGAGGGAAGAGGAAGAGAGAGCCAAGGAAGGAGAGAGAGGGAGAAATAGGGTGAAGTTTTAATTTGAGGGTCATTTTGGTCATTTGTCACAAACATAAAAAACCCATATTTCTCTTCAATCCCCTCTTTGTTCTTTATAAGTGTTAATAGACTTTTCTGAATTTTGAAAGTTTACATGATATTTATGTGTCTTTTTCCTTAGTTGAATTTACATTGCAAACTAGATTTTCCTATATTTAGGATTATATAAGTATTTTGTTTTTCTAATTATTGTAGCCATTTAAAAGTTAGTTGACAGTTTGACATATGCACTTTGACTAGATTTCATGAGCCAGCTTAACAGATAATTAATTGATTAATTATATATACCATTTAATTCATAATTAATTTGTCTCTTCAAAAATTATGTGGTTGGGCTGATCTTTGTTTCATGCTTGTAAGGGAAAATCATCCATGATGGCTTCTGCAAAAACATATTTGCACTTAAGTACCCTAACTTTAACAAGTCAGAGAATACTTTAGCCCTTAATTGAACAAACAAATAGTTTAGACAAAAATATCTACGGAGCAAATAAAACAAGGGAAAATCCCTCAAAAAAACTTTTAAATTAACAAAAGACGCAGAGGTGTTTTGAAATTTAATATCCCAGATAAGTGCGAGTGTCTGAACTGGAATATTAGAATTCGAGACAAAATGACATGCGTGACCCTGGAAGTTTTTAAATTGAAAAGCATTGAGGGAGGCATGATAATGGCGCTAAAACGTGTTCAGAAAAATATCATCTTCTCTGTCGTCATCGGTGTCGTTGGTCGACCCTGGATCCGTGGCCTTGGATTGCTATAGTCCACAGCATTTAATATTTTGCGTTTCTCTGAATTAAATCCTGTTCTCAAAAAATGAGAAGTACCAAAAGCTAAACAATATCAATAACTCCGATGCCATGAGTTTAGATAAACTAGAAAGAAAACAGAGTGAAATCTTGAGCACTTGTCATCTTCTTCTCGGTTGCCAACAACTCTGATGTCATCACCCCCAACAACTCGCCATCTTCTTCTTTTATAGGATCCTGTGTATATGCGCTAAAAAACAGGGATAAACAGAGAAGAGATTATTAAGAACACTCAAGTGATCATAAGAAGTAATGAATAAGTTTGGAAAATCATTTGAATTGTCTGAGTCTTGACCCAATCACTTCCTAGGAAAATTTAGTAATGATCGCAACTACCGACCATCACCGCCAATGACTCGTCATCTTCTTCACAGTTATCATCGACATCTGCTTCATCATTGACATGATTCCCAACTCGACATTAGGCTTTACCAACACAACATTACATTTTCACAACATCCTATTGACTTTCACAACTCGAGTTTGCCATTCACAACTCGAGTTCATATAATTACTGGAGGGTAACCGGCGAGTGATTATCTTATAGGATGCAGAACTCGAGTTATGAATTTATAACTCGAGTTTCCCAATACAATCTTACATGTTCACGACATCCCATTAGACTTTCACAACTCGAGTTTGCCATTCACAACTCGAGTTCATATCATCACTGGAGGGTAATCGGCGAGTGATTAGCTTATAGGATGCAGAACTCGAGTTATAAATTGATAACTCGAGTTTCCCAACACAATCTTACATTTTCATGACATCCTGTTACACTTTCACAACTCGAGTTCGCCATTCACAACTCGAGTTCATATCATCACTGGAGAGTAACCATCAAGTGATTAACTTATACGATGCAGAACTCGAGTTATGAATTGATAACTCGAGTTTCCCAACACAGCGTTACATTTTCACGACATTCTATTGACTTTCACAACTCGAGTTTGCCATTCACAACTCGAGTTCATATCATCACTGGAGGGTAACCGGCGAGTGATTAGGTTATAGGATGCAGAACTCGAGTTATAAATTGATAACTCGAGTTTCCCAACACAATCTTACATTTTCACGACATCCTGTTACACTTTCACAACTCGAGTTTGCCATTCAAAACTCGAGTTCATATCATCACTAGAGGTTAATCGGCGAGTGATTAGCTTATACGATGTAGAACTCGAGTTATGAATTGATAACTCAAGTTTCCCAACATAGCGTTACATTTTCACGACATCCCGTTAGACTTTCACAACTCGAGTTTGCCATTTACAACTCGAGTTCATATTGTCACTGGAGGGTAACCGGCGAGTGATTAGGCTTATAGGATGCAGAACTCGAGTTGTCCATTGATAACTCGAGTTTACCAACACATTCTTACATTTTCACAACATCCTATTAGACTTTCACAACTCGAGTTTGCCATTTTCACAACATTGCAGGGTGATCATCCCACTTTTGGAGATAAGACTATATTCAATAATTCAATTTTCTTCGTAAAACAATTACTGAACAGAAAATTTACCAACCTTCCTATGTGAAGCTGAACAAGTAAAGGTTATCATAATGAAGCTGAACCAACTTTCTTTGCTATTCTTTGTTAGCAAAGGTTATATTTTTTCCATCAGGATTAGATTGTTCGACTGGTAGCTGTTGTTTCTTGTTGGACATTAATTGTTATGAGTTGACTGGTTGGCTAGAAGAGAATGCGCGAGCACACTCACACTGCTAAGTGATTGGATCATTTTGTTTTAGTTTCTTTAGAAGTGCATGCAAGATATATTGAATTGGTTTTTAAGATTTTCACTCTTAGTTAGTCTGTTAATCGATTCAGAGGAAAATGATGCAATCGGTTCATAAAACCTTGGGCGCCAATGCTATACACTCATGCCTGTACATGCATCTGTCTACAATAACTCTAGATGATAAGATTAAGATAATCGCATGTCAAACTCCTACAGTTTTGAACCTACTTTGGGAGCCTGCATATCAATATATCCTCTAAGATGATGTCTAACAATGGCAGAGTAAAAGCAAACATCTTGCAGAAGTTGAGTTTTGCTTATTGTGTTTGTATAAGAGTTTTTTTTTGAGAGAATAGTTACATGATATTCTCCTCATGAAACCAGTCAGCTACTTTTCATGTATAAACTGAAAATGTTGACTTTAGTAAAAATACTTGATTATCCACGTTTGAAAATGAAGGAGTAAATTACTAATTTGGATATCGACCTTTTATATGAGGTGTTATAATTAAGTTTTTGTTCTATTTGATCAAGGTTGAGGAAGTGAAACCTTTCTTTAACTGTTTGTCAGGATCCTCTTAGAAGTGCTGTTGTAGATTCTTGCATTCAAGTCACAGACAATGGGAGGGAAAGCATTAACAGAAAAGTATAAGCACAATTTCTTTGTGGTTTAATGTTAATATTTGTCTCAACTTTCTATTCTAATCAATATGGACAAATGACATATGCTTAATAGGAATTCCTTGCACAAATTGCAGGTATTCTTTATATTTGCTCTTTACAAACTTTTGCTATGAATGTGTGCAGCATGCTCCTGATCTTGGTGATATTCCTGTAGCTTGCTCTAAGAGGGGATGGCAGTCATTTAGGTAAAGTAACTGAATTTTTCACGCAATATGAAAAAAACTTGTACTGCAATGAATTATCAAGATGTCTGAATTGACAAAATTTGAATTATTATTCACTTGTGATGTTATCTTGATATTTTTATTGCATAACCCTTAATACTATTGGTATTTTTATGCTTACAGATTCAGTGGTTCTAGCAGGAAAAGCCACTCAAATTCTTTAGACTGGAATCTTTTTTCTTCTACAAATTTGGATCCTATGACATCTGATGTTGTTGCTCCTTCACCCTGGATAATCTTTGGTTGCCAAAATGGTAAACGTTATAATTCAGATTTTGCTGATTGTGGTAGTTAAAATTATGCATACATATTCACATGGGAAGGTTGGTAAATTTTCTGTTTAGTAATTGTTTTACGAAGAAAATTAAATTATTGAATATGGTCTTATCTCCAGAAGTGGGATGATCACCCTGCAATGTTGTGAAAATGGCAAACTCAAGTTGTGAAAGTCTAATAGGATGTTGTGAAAATGTAAGAATGTGTTGGTAAACTCGAGTTATCAATGGACAACTCGAGTTCTGCACCCTATAAGCCTAATCACTCGCCGGTTACCCTCCAGTGACAATATGAACTTGAGTTGTGAATGGCAAACTCGAGTTGTGAAAGTCTAACGGGATGTCGTGAAAATGTAACGCTGTGTTGGGAAACTCGAGTTATCAATTCATAACTCGAGTTCTGCATCGTATAAGCTAATCACTCGCCGATTACCCTCCAGTGATGATATGAACTCGAGTTGTGAATGGCAAACTCGAGTTGTGAAAGTGTAACAGGATGTCGTGAAAATGTAAGATTGTGTTGGGAAACTCGAGTTATCAATTTATAACTCGAGTTCTGCATCCTATAAGCTAATTACTCACCGGTTACCCTCCAATGATGATATGAACTCGAGTTGTGAATGGCAAACTCGAGTTGTGAAAGTCTAACGGGATGTCGTGAAAATGTAACGCTGTGTTGGGAAACTCGAGTTATCAATTCATAACTCGAGTTCTGCATCGTATAAGTTAATCACTTGCCGGTTACCCTCCAGTGATGATATGAACTCGAGTTGTGAAAGTGTAACAGGATATCGTGAAAATGTAAGATTGTGTTGGGAAACTCGAGTTATCAATTTATAACTCAAGTTCTGCATCCTATAAGCTAATCACTCGCCGGTTAGCTTCCAGTGATGATATGAACTCGAGTTGTGAATGGCAAGCTCGAGTTGTGAAAGTCTAACGGGATGTCGTGAAAATGTAAGATTGTGTTGGGAAACTCGAGTTATCAATTCATAACTCGAGTTCTGCATCCTATAAGCTAATCACTCGCCAGTTACCCTCCAGTGGTGATATGAACTCGAGTTGTGAATGGCAAACTCGAGTTGTGAAAGTCAATAGGATGTTGTGAAAATGTAATGCTGTGTTAGTAAAGCCTAATGTCGAGTTGGGAATCATGTCAATGATGAAGCAGATGTCGATGATAACTGTGAAGAAGATGACGAGTCGTTGGCAGTGATGGTCGGTAGTTGCGATCATTACTAAATTTTCCCAGGAAGTGATTGGGTCAAGACTCAGACAATTCGAGTGATTTTCCAAACTTATTCATTACTTCTTATGATCACTTGAGTGTTCTTAATAATCTCTTCTCTGTTTATCCCTGTTTTTTAGCGCATATACACAGGATCTTATAAAAGAAGAAGATGGCGAGTTGTTGGGGGTGATGACATCAGAGTTGTTGGCAACCAAGAAGATGACGAGTGCTCAAGATTTCACTCTGTTTTCTTTCTAGTTTATCTAAACTCATGGCATCGGAGTTATTGATATTGTTTAGCTTTTGATACTTCTCATTTTTTGAGAACATGATTTAATTCAGAGAAATACAAAATATTAAATGTTGTGGACTATAGCAATCCAAGGCCACGGATCCAGGGTCGATCAATGACACTGATGACGACAGAGAAGATGATATTTTTCTGAACACGTTTTAGCGCCATTATCACGCCTCCCTCAACGCTTTTCAATTTAAAAACTTCCAGGGTCACGCACGTCATTTTGTCTCGAATTCTAATATTCCAGTTCAGACACTCGCACTTATCTGGGATATTAAATTTCAAAACACCTCTGCGTCTTTTGTTAATTTAAAAGTTCTTTTTGAGGGATTTTCCCATAAAACAATAATAGCTATAATTACAAACAATGCATTCATAAATTACAAAAAAATTATCATAAATTAGGGCTTAGGCATATTTAGCACATTGAAGTATTTTTTTAGGTATATCTAGCATTCTAAACTATAAGCACTATACCTGCTAAAATATAATATTTTAATAATAAATTAAACATGGTATATTTGGGTTTTAGAAGATTTGTTTGTAAGTTTTCATAATTTACAAATGTGATTACATTGTATTCTTTCTGATATTTAATATAAGATATATTTATTTAATTTGATTAAATTTGGAAAGTTATTTGAGTTTGTTAGTATGATATGTATTTTCTAAAATACCTTAATCATCTTCCTTAATTTCCTTTTTACCCTCCTCTTTGATTATTGTTGAAAGAACATAAATATGAGTAACTTAGGAAGAGATTGACAAATATGAAAATTATGTTTTATATTTAGGATAAATATCAATTCTTCAAATATATCTTATATAAAGATGGGAGAAAGTATATAATAAATTTGAACTCTAAATGCTCTAAATGATTTTTTTTTCCGGCGATAGTTCTAAATGATTTACTGGTAAGTTTCCTTCGGTATTTTATTAGTGAATAGCACATGATTTGTAGCTAAACTCCAACTTTTTCAATGAAACTATTTTAAACCTCCCTAATCTATAAATAAATTGCACATGATTTATTACTAAATTTTTATAATTACAATTGCAATTACATCATATGTGAAATTTAAGTTGTTGAAGATTTTGCTATTAAAATTTTGTGATTTACAAGTTCATTGTCGATAATTTATACTGAAATTTTGTAATTCGCAAATGTATTATCGATAATTTGGAGTCATGTACCATTTTGTTTTTTAAGAGGTATTTTCTTTTCTTTTTTTTAAAAAGAACTAAGGAGCAAGGATCAAGGTCATTCAAAATGATTTCCTTATTTCGGGTCTAAAGTGTAAATATGTTTCCACTAATGGCCTTTAGGTAGATTTTCCCATTTTGTAACCACTAACTACTTGCACATTAAGTTTTTGGCTGGAGTTGGATCATATCCATAAATGTGTGCACCAAAGTGGACGCCACTCTATATGTTAGAACTCTTTCTCTCGTACTTATCACTTTCTTACTAACTTCAAGGTTGTCACGTTGTAATAAGATCATCCAGTAGCCTACGCCTCAATCCTTGCTGCTCAAGCCAAGTATGAATCTTCTTCTTGTTTTCTGTATGCCATGGCTTGGATGGAATTTTCCATTTAACTCGTAGGTTAAAGTTAAATGCCGTTATTATCTACTTTATTGGCCTGTCCGAGATTTCTTTTATAATACACATTACGTTGGTTACTTTTAGATCAGAATCTTCTGCGTGTTGCTTTCTGAATTGAAATGTAATGCATTTTTCTGCGTAATTTCCGGTCCGGAGCTGAAGAAGCTGGTGCTTCTTGAGCTCAATCGTGTGCTTGCTTCTTTCTTTTGGGCAAAATCGTTGCTTTGCGCGTTGAAACACTTTTGAAAGAGAGATAATTCTAGAGAGCGAGAGAAGGTGCATTCCTTCCCGCGTTTCCCCCCTTTTCATTCCCAAAACCCTCGTTTTGTTTTCTGAAGCGTGCAAGCGACTATCAATTCTAAACCCCGCCACATTTCTTGGCCCTTATCAGCTCTGTATATACTAACCTCGAAGATTCTGTGTTAGTTAATCTTGCACCTCAAGCTCTTCGTCTCGCTTTATATTACTTTCCCTATTTCAGAAACCGAAATCATATCGATCAGCTTCAACGATTTTCTTTGTCATCATCGCGGAGTATAATATCTATCCTCTTCGTTAATTACTCTCAAGAGTTTCGCGCTTTCAAGGTATCTCTCCCTGGATCTAATTGGTTCAGTTGGTTCATTTCATTATCGAAATTTCTTGTGCCCGTGTTTGATGATTTGATTGTCGTAATAGCATTAATTGGTATGTTTAAATTGGGTGTTCTTATCCTCGTGCTTGCTGGTTTAAGGCGCTATTCGTCGGAATTATTATTCTCGAGAGTTGTACTTCGAATTTGGGTTTTTGCTTTCCTAATCGGACGAGAGAAAATTTGGTGAAATTCACGGTCTTTATCTGGTAAAGGGGTTTTGAAATCTGAATTGATTCTGATTCTTCTCTTTCCTTAATTAGATTTGAATTTTTCGAAGCAATGGGAAGCTATATCAGCAAGAAGGTTCCTGAATCGTTGTCTGCTGGTATTGATCCCGGCACTGATATGCAATACGCAACTGAATTGAGCTCTTACGAAGCTGTCTGCAAGCTAGATGCTGATTTGCAGTCATTTGACACTACCCTGCATGCTAGAACAAATCATGTTATAAACACTCTTGCTGTTGGTGTCGAACTCCGATCCCTTTCCTTTGAATCTCTTAAACAGATCACAGAATGCCTTTTGGAGATGAATCAGGAAGTTGTGAAAGTGATATTGAACTGTAAGAAAGATATATGGAAAAGCCAAGAACTCTTTGAGCTTGTTGAGGAGTACTTTGAGAATAGCTTGCAAACTTTGGATTTCTGTGCTGCATTAGAGAAGTGCCTCCAGAGAGCTCGTGACAGCCAGTTGCTTATCCTCGTTGCCCTTCAACAGTTTGAGGAGGAGACCAAGTTGCCTGGGAACTGTTATGAGAGGACATTGCAGGAGCTAAAGACCTTCAAGGCAGCTGGTGATCCTTTCACTGAAGAGTTCTACCAAATCTTTCAGTCTGTTTACAAGCAACAGATACTTATGCTTGAGAAGTTGCATATCCGAAAACAAAAGCTTGATAAGAAACTCAGACATGTAGATACATGGAGAAAGGTCACTGGTACAATATTTGTGGCCACATTTGCTGCTGTTTTGATTTGCTCAGTTGTAGCAGCAGCCATTGCTGCTCCGCCTGTTGCAGCTGCTCTCGCTGCTGCTTCTTCCATCCCAGTCGGGTCAATGGGAAAGTGGGTAGACTCACTGTGGAAGAACTATGAAGATGTGTTGAAAGGTCAGAAGGGATTGATAAGCTCAATGAAAGCTGGTACCTTTGTTGCCATAAAGGATCTAGATAATATCCGGCTTCTGATTGATCGGTTGGAGATCGAGATTAAGTCCTTAATTCAGAATGCAGAGTTTGCCATTGAAGTAGAAGCTGTGAAGGAAGCTATAGAGGAGATCAAGAAGAGGCTGGGAGTGTTTATGAAGAATGTTGAAGACTTGGGAGTCCAGGCTGATACTTGCAGCCGCGATATTAGAAAGGCAAGGACTGTGGTTCTGCAAAGAATCATAAAGCATCCTCATAACTGAAGACCACTGATTTATTCTGAAGTCCCCGTTCTACATCAATCAATACAAGCAAAGATGAACTACCTTCTGTTTTTTTCTGAAGTAAAATTCATTAGAATCATTCTTATCTGTATTTAATTCCTTGATGTTAACATATCTTCGATCTGCAGACACTAGGTTTTCGTGTTCTGAAATAATAGAATCACACGCTGAATTAATTTATCCATTCTGCTAGTTGAGTTGGCTGAAATTTCTCGTTCTTTTCAGCTAACAATGTACTGATGTATAAATATTTATTTAAGGATTTTGATTGTGATTTTTGGTTTTAATTCTTGTTCTCTGGAGACCAAAATCGTTTCTGACTCTTTATACTTACTATCTTGCTTCACTTGTTTATATTTTAGAGGATAGAGATTTTAATATTAAGCTGCAGGGGAATCTAATTGTTCTCCAAGGAGCATCTTGAGGTTAAATTCTGGCATATGGAATGATAATGGAAGGTTGTGATATTTGATCCATCATATTTATACATATTCATTTTACTTCGAAATGATTAACCAGCTTTTGGGATAGGGGTGTGAAGGAGCTTGTTCCTACCATAGTCTGCTTAGGTCCATGATCATTATCCCAAAGTTTCTTTATTATTTTAGGTTGTTCCATTAATTTTGCTTCAATCAAAACAAGTCTTCTAATTTAAGAGACATAAACACCTGCATTTATCTGGTATCCTTATATCTGCTGATTTGCTAGACAAAGTTGACAATTTTAATTTAAACATATATATCACCAATTTCAATTTACAAGGCAAACATTAATTTGACTTGTAATAAATTTAAGAAATCTAATTGAAATTATGCATTATATATTGTAATTGTAAATATACTTAAAATGATCAAAATATTGTTTTTCAAAAAAACATACCGTTATCTCCATTATTTTATTCAATATTAATTTAATTTTTTAGTTTAAAACATGTAATTATGTTATTTTTGTGTAAACCGTTTTAAAATACATTTCTTATTATTATATTTTTCCCAATATTTTTGTCATGCGTGTGAGCTAATTTTCTTCTATTACCTATAGTTCTATTATTTCCTCATATAGTAAATTATACACAAACAAGCTTAATCATAGCTGCAAGACAATATATAATTAATAATATAAACAAAATTTAATAAATGCTTGCGAAATTTTAATAATAAAAAATGGATAAATATTTTTGAATGATAAGACTCAATTACAATTTATAAACTGTAAAGATATATAAAAAATAGAATGTAAGAATAAAAATTAAATATACCATTTTCCATACAATTTTAATCATATATTGTGTATAAAATCAATAATAGTATTAGTAGATAACAAATATTTAAAAGCTATAATTTTTTTATATAAAACATAATAATAAACTGGTAAATTCTATTTAATGTTACACAATTGCGCCATTATGTGTATTATATATTCAAACGATTTGTGCTGCAGACACACATGAAAATTTCTGATGTGCCTTGTCTCATTTTTATTGTTCCTACCAATAATCCCCACACGAACAAGATCCTTCTTTGAAGTGATGAAAACGATTGCGATCCCTTACTGCTATCACCCTCCCATAAATCTTGGACAACAACTTAGTCACAGTGTGACAATCATTACAGATTCGAAGGTTCTTCACTATTCGAATTGGAACGCCTGGAGCTGTGCTTATAAGACCAAATGCAATGGCCAACTTCTCACTGTGATAACTTAATGCCGTTTCTTTCTCTTCCCGATCTATAATATTCTGCAGCACAGAAGATGTATCTGGTGTGTAACCAGCTTCTTCTAGCTTTTCTCTCATCTCACCAACCATTTCATAAATTTTCTCAGCTTCTGGGTGTGACTTGTCTCCCATTACAAAGTCATGAAATGAGCCATTCACTTCAATGGATGTGATACCAGGTTCTTTCCTAATTCCCACATCCTTCATAGCTCTCCTTATACCAGCAACATCATCCCATCTTTTTTCTGCTGCGTATATGTTTGACATCAGAACATTATAACCACACTTATCAGGTTCTAATGACAGAAACTGTTTTGCAGCCCATTCTGCAATTGTGAGATTTTTGTGGACTTTACATGCAGCAAGTAGAGATCCTAACACAACCATGTTTGGCCTCATGGGCATGCTGCTAATTAGTTCCTTAGCTTCATCAAGTAATCCGGCTCGACCAAGAAGGTCTGCCATACAGCCATAGTGCTGGACCTTTGGAACTAAATTGTATTCATGGACCATTTTCTGAAAGAGTTTCTTCCCTTCCATCACTAGTCCAGCATGGCTACAAGCATGAAGAACTCCAATAAATGTGGTTTCATCAGGGATGACTCCTAGTCTTTCCATTTCTGTCAAGAGTTCTAATGCTTCCTTTCCATGACCATGCATCGCAAAACCTGATATCATGGTGTTCCACATCAGCATGTCTCTGTCAGTAGCCTTAGTAAACAGCTGATAAGCTGCATTTATGTCCCCACATTTAGCGTACATGTCCACCAAAGAAGTTTCTAGAACCATATCGACTTTAATTTCTTGCTTGTCTATGTAAGCATGAACCCACTTGCCCATTTCAAGGGCTCCAGCTTTTGCACATAGCAGTAGGAGATTAGACATGGTCACTTCATTTGGTCTTATTCCAAAACTAGTCATCTGGACAAAGGTGTCAAAAGCTTGGTCTATACAATTGGTTTGTGCATAAACTGAAATCAAAGCACTCCACATTGTTAAGTCTTTGTCAGTAATGCTATCAAAAACAGATCTCGCGCTTCTGGAATCGCCACATTTTCCATACATATCAATCAGACCAGTAGCCAGAACCAAGGAAATGTTAAATCCGTTTCTTAAAGTGAATGCGTGCAACAACTTGCCAAGTCCTAGAGAACCTATGAATCCGCATTCTTTGTAAAAACTGAGCATTGTAATCTCATTTGGAAACATACCCTCTTTGAGCATATTGGCAAAAAGTTTGACCCCTTCATTTAAATCATTGCAGTGAATGCATCCTGCAATTATAGTAGTCCACGAAACTATGCCAGCCTCAGACAACCCATCAAAAAGCATTTTCGCATAAGCTATAGTATTACATTTAGCATACATATCTATTAAAGCAGTTGTTAGAGGAACTCTAGATTTCTCATAGGTCTGATTCCTCACCACAGAAGCATGCATGGCTTTACCCAATTTTGAATCTGCACATTTTGCAAAGACATCAGTCATGTTTATCATGGCAGCCTCACTAGGCTTGATTCCCTGAGCGTGCATTTCTCTAAGAAGACTCAATGCTTCAACACACAGCCCACTTTGACTATAACTCCTAATCATAGTACTCCAAGAAACAACATCTCTATTCACCATTTTATCAAACAACTGGCGTGCAAGTTTCAGGCTTCCACACTCACTGTACATCTGGATTAAGGCATTACAAACAATAGTATCCATATCCAATCCATTTTTCACCATAAAACCGTGTATCTCTTTCCCTAGTAAGATCAAAGAAATAAGGCAGCAAGCTTTGAGTACAGATGGTATGAGGAAATGGTCCACTTCGGAGTCAGTTCTACGCAGATGGGTATAGATTTTCACAGCTTCTATGGGGAAACCGTTCCTGATATAAGAGGTTATTAGGAAACTGTAAAGCGATAAGTGACTAAAGTGACTACGAAGTGCAGTAAAAGGGATTTGATCACTGAAATTGAAACAGGCTTTGATCAAGCGGGCATGGATCTGATGGGTTTCTTCCAGATTGGGATGCAGTTCATGGTGGGAGGGAGAAATGTTTGATGGGAATTGAATGGGATTCAAATTGGGAGTGTGAGAAATCTGTGGAAATTTCTGAATTGGCGAAGGGAGGCGAGGAGCAGAAAGGTGAGAATCTCTTATGAACATCGCAAGGCTGAAAACTGAAATGGAGATTGAACCACACTTCAAATTACACTAATATATCGATACTACTACATGTTTGCTGCTGGATTGGAAGAAGGAGAAGATAAGGCTGATAATGAAGTCTTAGCAAAAGGGAGATTGATTTTAAAAAGGAAAAAGGAAAAAGGAAAAAGGTCCCACCGAGATTTGAACTCGGGTTACTGGATTCAGAGTCCAATGTCCTAACCGCTAGACCATGGGACCCTATTTGTTATTATGTCAATTATATTTTAATTATTTGATATAAATTGTTCTTTCGGTCAAATTACCCTTTGAATTTCCAAACAGAAATTTACCTAATATGTTTGCATAGATAGCTTCATATAAAAACAAATTATAAAATGTTTAGATGTATTCAATATATATATCATTTTTATTTGAAAATTTGATTTTTAAATTAAAAGATGTAATCTAATTTCCCCTTTTTTTTTATTGAAATTGTAACATCCCAAATTTTATTCACCAAGAATATATTGTAATTATTATATATATTCAATGAAATAGTGAATATTTAAGGCTAAAGGAATTAAATATTGAAATTTGAAAGTTAAATAGTGTTTTCAGTTAAATCGCCTGTGAGGTAGTGAGTTTGTCATGTGGTTTTGGAAGACCAAATGATGAGAAAAAATTATGAAATTTTACAGAATGGAAGTAGACATCCTAAGCTTTAATTTGATAGGTCATATGACTCAATTAAAGCTATGTACAAAAATATATGAATTTTTGAAGTTAATCCAGAAAATCTGGAAATTTTCTGGAGCAGTGATCAAAGATTGAAAATCTGGGAATAATATGATCCTATCCAATAAAATTCCATATTTTTCCTTGAAACTAGACTCAATGAGGGTTCCATAGGCTTTGGAATCGCTTCGAAAAGATGTCTACAAAATTAGTTATGATTTTTCAAAGTAAAGGCAGAAAATCTACCAGAATTGGCATTATTCTGAAAATTTAAGAAATAAAGTAATCTTCCTTTTTCTCTTAATTATTTTAGAAATTAAGGGATGAAGGAGGAGAAGACAAGTGTTAAAATCTAATGAAATCAAGTGTCAACACCACATGAAAGATGATGGAGATAGTTGTTGTGTCAAAAGTCCTTACTTATGTCATAAGGTTATGTAGCCAACTCTTGTACCAATTGACTTGAGTAAATAGAAGGAACACTTGATTTAGTTGGAGCATAAGAGGGAGCACATTTTTTGGCCAACCAAGGAAGAAGGAAATGATAATCAAGGTTGAGTGTACACAAAAGGAAAGTATGGCAAGGTTGAGTGCACACAAAAGGGAAGTATGGTGCAAGCATGGAGGCAAGTATGGTGGTTGGAATGTGTCACTATAATAACCTTAGATGAGATCAATGGTTGGGAATCAAGGGAGCATTTTTATGAAGGCTTTCTCTTCCCTTCCCTTCATGCATTTTCGTTCAACATAGAGAGGGAGAGGGTTTGGAGAAACTTTGAAGAGTTAGAGGGAGGAGGAAGAAGAAATCTTAAAGTAAGAGTTGATTCTTAAGCTTTCCTTGTAACATTTCCCCTAGGTCCTTATCTAAACCATGTTTCTTCATGAATCTATGATCTTGAAGACTCATTCTTAGCTCAAGGAGAAGAGAGAGAGGACGTCCTAGAGAGAGAAACATCAAGGATCAAGAGGTAATCTCCAAAACCTCAACTTCTTAGTGTATGGAAGTTGTTGTTGGTGATTGTTGTTTGGTTTTGTGATTTTTGGGTTGAGTTGTAAAATTAGAAAAGTCATAAACCTAAAGGGTTATGCTGCCCAAAATCCTTTAAATCATGATTATGAAGTGTTTAAATGAGTTCACTAAGGATTAGAAGTGAAAAAGTACAAGTTTTGGAAGCTAAAACACAAAGCTCCATTTTTCTATTTTCCCTTCAATATTTCGGCCAGACCAGAACTGGTACTAGGAGTTGGATTTTCATGAAATAAATGATTTCATTGGACTCAGTGGGCAAAAATAGGTGGAGTTACAGTTGGGCACTTTTTTGGTAGAGGCCGAAAAAGCATAATTACGAAGACGCCACTGAAATCCCTAAATAGGGGCTGTCAAGGGCATTTTCGTAATTTGACAGTGAATTTGGTAATTTCGAGCCCAGAAATGGATTCCTTGGGTGAAAATTAGTCAGAATAGCCTTAGTCAGAATATTGGGAAAACGTGCCATCGGGCCGGGTTCCCGGGGGCATTTTTGTAAATTTTCACTATAGACTAATATAATCATAATAAACACTATGGAAGTGTCTAAAATGATATTTGGATAGGTTATGACTTATTTCTGGTACATTTAATATTTTAGGATCGATTTGGAGGCCGGATACGACACGTTCTTCGAGGCACATTTAAAAAGGGGATTTAAAGCTTTGAGGTAGGGACATTATCCTTCATACATTATGCCATAGTTATATGATTGTGTGGATGCCAATGTTTGTAAATGCGTTTTATTAATCAACATGATTTGCCCAGAAAGGGGCCAGAAGTGTCAGAGGCACTTACACTGGAGTTGGTGAAAATCCAACCAGTGCAGAATAGTGGGGCCGGGCCCTACTCATGTATACATGCACATGATATGTTTATAATGTTCATTAATTGGTGCATACATGTCATATATCATATTTACTTTTCGCATTTTCTATGAACGATAACATGCTTCTACTGGGGTTCTCTGGAATCTCACCATATTTTTAATAAACACCTTAGCGGGTACCAGTGGGTTTAAGGGAAAAGATGTAGATGCCGGAAAGTGAGCGGCACGTGTTTTGAGGCAAGGACAAGAACGTAGTCATAATTAGTCTATTTTGTGATATTTTGGTAAAAATTGTACATATTAAAACTTCCGCTGTATTTTCTGTTTTTGTCGACGAACGATATTAGAATTGTAAACGAATATTTTTATCAGTATAATTGTACTTTTCTGTATGCCCATTGAATTCCGTCTTTATTACTCTTCGATTATCGAAATGGAAACGGGTGTTGACAGAAATACATTTCTATCCTAAATACATATTCAGCTTAAATTTCATATCAAATTTTTAGTGCTATTATTATGAAATGAAAAATGTAAGATGTATATCTGCATATTTAGATATAATAGATATTCTTATATTTTGATTTTTGCTTCAAGAGTAATTTTAATAAAACTAGTTTAGAATCTGTGCAATGCTCATGTGAAAAGGAAAAAAATTATAATCTTTAAAAAGAGACCAAAATCTCATGGTACAAAAAAATACAGAAAAAAGACATGATCCTGTATTATATTTTGAAAAGAGACCAATAAACCTGTCATGGCATCTCTGATTTATTATATTTTGTTCTGGACCAAAATATTCCAATGTTGTGTTATTATGATACATATCCTACGTGACTAACATATTCCTGAATCCAAAAATTGCATGATAAAAATATTAAGGAAAATCACTATGATGTCTTAAAAAAATGAATGTAATAACCAAAAAATCTCATACCATATTGTGACAAGTTCCGTGCAGGAAATTTCAATAGGCTAGTACTACTCACTTGTTGTAAGGCATAATGCACTCCATCTTTATAGTTTAGTTGATATTACTCCCTCCCTTCATTATTACAAGGGGTGTGTGTGTGTATATATATATATATAATTTTTATGTCTTAATTTATAAGGCATTCTACGGAATGTTAAAAGTAATTAATTTTTTTACCTACACTGCCATTAAGAAAATATTAAAACACTCTTGTTTCCCATGCATTATTGGAAATCTCTTTGAGATGATTTATGGGTAAACTCGGAAAGAAAAAAAAAATAGGGCATTAACTAACGGGAACAATTTTTCTATATCCATATGAGGTACTTCATTCAATCCCTAATATAAGATCGAGTTGATTCTTTTTAGAGAAATTGTTTAATCATAATATATATTATATATCATTAGATTATATACTTGTTTATAAGTAAGTCAGACAAATTTATTTTAAGAAAAAAGATAAATATAAATATTTAAAAATAATTTATTTAATTTCCTTAATTTTTTCAAAAAAAAGTTAACCGGCAAGTAATTAAAAATGCCTTATGATGATAAATAGAGGAAGTAATATTTATTCATCTTTCTTTTAAGTTCACTTTTATAGTATAGAAGAGAGTATAAAATAAAATAGAGATAAAATAAATTCGTGAAACAACCTCAAGCACACACACATCTGTATGCAGTATTCTGCCTTAGCATAAAACTTTCCTTAATTGTATGTAGGTATTCAGTTGTGTTGAAGAGAGACTAAAATGTTCAGTGAGAGCGATGAGATTCAAATTTTTGAAGGTTCCTTCACAACGAAGCTATTCCAAAAAACCTTATAAGCTTAAACTTTATAACAGACATGGAGATCTCAAGCGAGAGCTCATAGTCATCAACCCTATGGTAGCAATAATTAGGTACACATGTAGCGTAACTAAAGGCTTGTAGGTTCTCTATGATAACCCTAAAAGTCTTGTAATAACAACAACGGTGAATGACTAAATACTCCAAGCATGAGCTTCGTATCGTGAGGCCTCGTTGTTTTGTCTTCATGACATCCTTCTACTTCACGAAGAAATTAATGAGGGATAAATGTTTCAAGGATGGGAAACTTTGAGAAAGCCACCCGTCAATCGGATCATTTTGAACAATACATTTCATACAAAGGGTCTCAAGAGAAGCAAGTTTCAACTTAGGAAGCTTCACTGAGAAGCAACAAACATATCTAGTTTCAGAACTTTCAAGAACTCAAGTCTGGGGAGGATTTTGAAAACACAAGGTAGTTGGTATTCAACAGAGAGTTCATCCACAAGGAAAGCCTGATGCAAATTATGGATCCAATGCGTGTGAAGCTTACGGTGTCTGGATCTCTTGCAGAATGATGGAGAGAAAATTTGTTAATTTTCAAAGCACGAGGATGATGTTGGAGAAGAGATACTACAACAAATTTGTCTACATATAACGATCTATACTTAATGGTATTAATGAACCATTGAATATGCAAAGGCGGAGTTTCGGGAATCACATATATAACAGATTTTTAAAAACTGTTAAGTATATGAGAACATATTTAACGGTTTTATAGTCCAACCGTTATATATTAATTTGTTTTTTTTGGAAAAAAATAGTATCTTTTATTTTGACGGTTTTCCAAAAAAAAACATCATATATAATATATTTAAGGGTTTTATAATAACAACTGTTAAGTATACTTTTTTAAAAAAACCTATTTTAATTCGACATTTGAAGCTTACAAAGTTATAGAAAGCTTACTTCTACACCTCTGATGACTACATTCCCATCCACCACCATTTCGCTATCCTGCCTCGCTCCCTTGGTTGTTTTGCTCCCTTTTCGTCCGCCGTAGCTCTCTTTGGTCATTCACCGTTTATGGTTTGATGGGTTCTGGAATTTTTTTGTGTTCGTGGGTGCTTCTACATGGCATTTGGGTTGGTTTCTTCTTCTAGGGTTCGTGGGTTCAGTGTTTAAGTGTTTAAGCTCTTCTTTCTTGCTAAATGTGAGTTTAGTTGAGTTTCTCTACTATAGTGGTTTGTCAGCTCATTTTTGGATATTGATTTGGGTAAAGAGTATGTAAATATTATTTTTTAAGTGATTTTGTATGTGTATAGGGTTTTGCCATTGATTTTAAGTATTTCTTATTACTACAGTTGTTATTTGTTAGCATTGATTTGGGTAAAGAGTATGTAAAGATTGTTTTTTTTGAGTGATTTTAAGTGTTTGTTGTTACTAAAATTGTTATTTGTTAGTATTGATTTGAGTAAACGGTATGCAAAGATTGTTTTTTTTTAGTGATTTTAAGTGTTTGTTGTTACTAAAGTTGTTATTTGTTAGTATTAATTTGGGTGAAGAGTATGTAAAGATTGTTTTTTGTATATGCTTTAGACAGAAATTGTAAATAAAAAATGGATGGTTGCTAATCATCTATAGAAGGAGTACTGGATAAAGTGGGGGATTTCATAAGGTTTGCGATATGTAATAATTGACGATCGCAGTTTCATTATTGTCCTTGCGTCAAGTGTGATGTTGTGAAGCGTGTTGATCCAGAAACTTGTGAGTCGCACTTAATGATATATGGAATTGATCAAACTTATACCTAAGGGATAAAACATGAGGAGAAGGATGTGGAAGCAGTTCTAGTCGACTGAATTTGGAAAGGTGTGAATCACCTAACTTCGACACAAGTATATTTGAGGCCAATCGTCTTCAAGATAAGGCCGATGCAATTGAAGCAAAATTTAGTGAACGCCCAGAAAAGTTTGATTAGAATTATATTGAGTTCACATTATTATCTATAGTGTTGAAACTGTATAACTAGAAAACAAAATATGGGTTGAGTGACTCAAGCTTCACAAAATTTCTTACGCTTTTGAGAGGAATGCTATCACTGGGAAACGATATGCTAACCAAGATTTATTATGCAAAACAAGTTATGCGTATCACTGGCTTGAGTTATGAAAAGATACATATTTTTCCCAACAATTGTATTTTGTTCAGAAAAGAATATGAATCATTAATTGAGTTTCCTCTATATTCTGCCTTACACTACCAAGAGAATAGAAAAAGTCTAAAGAAGATGTTATGGTATTTGCCAATTATACCTAAATTTATATGCTTGTATAGCAATGCAATTGATGCAAAAAATTTAAGGTGGCATGCGGGTGAAAGGATTCAATACGGCATGCTTTGGCATCTTCCAGACTCTACGGAATTGAGTAAGTTTGACTTATAATATCCTGAATTTGCTAAAGCAATAAGAAACCTCCGCCTAACATAGCTATTGATGGGATGAACCCATTTGGGATGTAGAGTAGTACCCACAATATATGACTGGTTATGTTGTTTATATATAATATCCCCCCATGACTCTTGATGAAATGGAAATACATGAAGTTGTCAATTTTAATCTCAAGGTCAAGGTGCAATATCCCAATTTTTGCTTATGGGCTAATCATGATTATTGTTGATAATTATCCATTAAATTGGAATTATTATGTGTTTTATGGAAATATTAATTAATATGTCATAATTAGTGAAAAAATTGGAAGAATGGAATTATTGGCCATGAGTTGGTAATTAAGGGAGAAATTACTAACTAAGGGAAAAAATGAGAAGTATGATCAAGTGGCTAATTGGGTGTTTACCTTTATATGAGAGCCAATAAGATTGTGACATGTGGCAAAAGTTGGTGTGAAGGTAGAGAAGTTGAGAAAGTCAAATATGTAATATTTTAAAGAATTTCTCTCTCTTCTCTCTCCTACTTTTCGGTTGACAAGGAATAGAGGGGGTAGAGTGATCATTGTTTTTCTTCTTCCTCACACACTTTCATCTCTCTCTTCTTTCTTCCATTTTCGGCGACCTTATGGGCAAGAGAGAGGAAGGAAAAGCTAGTGATTAAGGTGAGAAATTGGACTCCATTGCCTAAACTTCATTTATTAATGTTGTTCCATGGAATGAGAGCTTCATTTTGATGATTGTAGTTTACTGTTTGGTGTTGATTTGTGGCCACACGAAATTTTGGAAAGTGGTGAATCAAGAAATCTCTTTGAGAAGGTTGATAAGGTGAGTGAAACCAATCTTTCTATCTATGTTTCATGCAATTTGAAGTAGTTTGTAATTTTTGGAAATTTTGGCTTGAATCCGAAAATGAGTGCCACTGTTCATTTGGTATGTTTTTGGCATGAGAATGATATCTTGGAATGAGTTTAGGATAGATAGATTAATTGGTGATTGAAATGTGATGTTTGGATGAAATTGGTATTTTGTTGATTTTGTTGCCCAAAACCCAAAGCATGATAATGGAGTAGAATTTTGATGATTCTGATGATCCCATTGAGTTTATTGGGTACTTTTCTGTGGGAGTGGCTTTAGGTAAAGTATTGTGTCTATTGGGATCAATTGGGCAAGTGTTGGGAAAATGCCTCTATTTTGCTGCGTTTTCTGGTTTTTGATAGAATCACTCGAGTGCAGGATGAATAATACTCGAGTAGTGATGAGTTCCACTCGAGTGCGGTAGTGCAAACTTTGCTTTCTGCTCTCTGTATTCTTGTTGCACTTCCGTGGTCAAAGGCAAGTGTTGCCTCACTTGCGAGTGATGGATGAACATCACTCGAGTGAGGGTGAGTTCACTCGAGTGCTGGTGTATTTGACACCAAGGACTTACCTCTCGGGGTGTCACTCATGGTTATGGTGCAAGAGTGTGCCTTCTCACTCGCGGGTATAGGGTATTCACTCGAGTACATTGGGCTGTGCTCGAGTCCTCCTGATCCTTGAAAACTCTTGTGCTCTCGGGTGAGCACTTCCTGTAATACACTTTTGGGGACTCGGGTGAGCATCTGGCTTTCACTCGAGTGAGTTGTGTTGTGCTTGAGTGTAGTAAGCCATCTTGGCTACTGCCATTTCCTTTGTGCTCTTGGGTATGTACTTGCTATCCTTCGCTCTCTAGTACCCGAGTGGAGACCGTACTATCACCCGAGTGAGGCCTTCTTCACTCGAGTGTCCGTACAATCTCACTCGAGTGAGGTCATCTTCACTCGAGAGTCGTAGTGAAAAATGTCAGTTTTGAGCTTCAAAAAGGGGATCTTTGGGATAGTTCTTCCAACCCTTTAAGAGTTTTGTTAGGGGTATTTAATGATTCTAAAAGAGTAATAAAGATAACCATTTAAGTATTAAGAAGCCATTGAGAATTGGAATAAAGAATTGACTCTTCGTCCCTAATTATAATTCTAGGATACGATATTTGCCCGACGCAAGAGAGATCGATGCCAGGGAACGCCCGGAAGGATCAAAGTAGTGACTTTTCTCTCATATTGTGTATGATGTTTTGGTATGCATAACTTATCATTGAACTGTGAACTGTATGGGCCATAGTCCATTACGGCGTGAGCACTTCAGCGTGAGCCATTTAAGGAGTGACAATGGTCATCTCTAGTTTGGCCGTTGAACTGCCGTTGTAATCGACATGGATCTTTGTGAATCCAATCCGTGGGGTGGCGTTTGTGAATCTAGTCATGAGCTGCGTTTTGTATCTTGCCTATATGGCTTGCGTTATGAAATGCTTTATATGAATCTCAGCTATGGTGAAATATATTGTGTGGATTGTTGTGATGCAATGCAGCGTGAGCAATTCAGCGTGAACAATCGTAAGGGATGACATGTGTCATACTAACCATTGCCGTTGTAACTGCAGTTGTAGTTGCTTTGTGTGGATAATGATTTGATTTCATGCTTTATTGTTGTGTATACTATGATTGATTTGACATTACGGGGATTCCTTAGAATCTCACTCTCCCAAAATTAAACATTTTAGACAGGGATGAAGGATCAAAAGGCAAGCGGGTGATGAAGATCGGGTAGAGCTCAGTGTTAGGAGTTCCTTTTTGGTTAATGGTTATCATTGTATATCATTTGGATATTTTTGGTAGAAACAATTGTATATATTGGATTTTGTGTAATCCCCCCAAGTAAAGGATATGAATTATGGGCTTTGTGCCTTTGTGTAAACTCTTATTTAATGAATGGAACCCGAGTGAGTCGTGAATTTACTTTACACTCTAATATGTATAAATGAAATCAATCTGTACATGCCATATTGTAATTGTAATGTGAATGTGAGACCTTGTGAACAGGTTTTTGAAAGGTTTTTGTAAACCCTGATTTTGGAAAATTTTATTTTGTATAAGTATCAAATCACCTAAGGTCTTTAATTCTACATTAATTATGTGTTTATGAACTAAATCTAGGCCTATGGTGGAAGGGGGTTAAATTGTGGTATCAGAGTTGTAGTTCCTGGTAAGGTGAGAATTTGCTAGGATAGCTCCTTAGTTGACCTTAATCCTTTGAGTTTAGGGTAGCTTGATGATTGATGAGTGCTTGTTGCGTATACACATGAGTATTTCTGCTATTTGTGAATTTATATAAATTTTATGGATTATGTGTATATATTGGCTATGGTATTGACGTGGTGAATCATTGTAGAGTTAAAGGACAAAATGGTTCACCCTCTTACTAGAGTCAAGCAATAGGACCCAAAGGTAGAGGAGTTGAATGACAATCCTCCTGATCCAATGCGAGAGATGATGAATCTTATCCGGGAATAAAGAGATATGATACCTGAGCTGAGGGAAGAGCTTAAAAAGGATAGGGCCAAGCACAATGAGGGAAGGGCCCAGTCAACTCATGAGGAAACTCAAACAGAGACTCATCATGAGGAGACAGCTGAGAGGTCCAATGGATCTCATGAATCCCCACCTCACACGGTGCCCAATCAAGAGTCTCAAGGGGTGCTGGTTCGTAAGGGAAGAGACTTGCATTCTTGGGTCTCCAAAATTTGCAAGAATATGCCTCTGGTGTTCAAGGGAAGGTTTGATCCCTAAGTTGCAGAGGACTAGTTGAACCGGTTAGAGAATATTTTTGAAGTCCTCGAGTGCCCTACAGAGGTGAAGGCAAAATTAGCAGTGTATAAACTAGAGGGGGACGCCAACCAGTGGTGGAGGAACATCGCCACTTCATTGAAAAATCAGAATGTACCATTGACTTGGGAGGTATTTCAAGAACAATTCAACGATAAGTACTTCCCCAAGTCGGTGAGGCTTGAGAAAGAGTCGAAGTTCCTGGCTATCAAGCAGGGAGATATGAAGAGCTTTGACGAATATCTTTCCCATTTCACTTGATTGTCACGGTATTCTGCCTATCTTCGGGATAGTGATAATGAGGAATAGAACTCTGCTATGTTAATCTGGGGATTGAGGCGCGAATTAAAGAAGAGGTCATTTGCTCATCAGTTTACTAACTTCAATAAGGCCGTGGAAGAGTGTAGAATTGTTGAGTATAACTTGAGGGAGTTGTACCCATCTAAGGGTAGTGGTAGCCGAAATAAGCCTAGTAAGGCCAATACTTCCCAGAAGCGGAAGGGGCAAGGGTCCTCATCTGGGGGCGGTAATAAGAAGCCCTACCAATCTAGGGGTCGTAGTGATCAAAGGCCTCCAGCGGGACCTGTAACACCCTGCCTTTAATCACGTAATTATAATTCGATGTTTGGTAATTAAATTAGATTAGAGACCGTTGATTAGTTTAAAACTCATTTGAAATTCCCTTTAATAGTAGGGACGTTATGAAATTTTCAAAACTTCATTCCTCTCTCGGTCTCAAGTTCGATTATCGAATATAATCACCTGTGCAGTTTAACTACATTTACGTATGACAGAGTGTATAACCAAAATCCCGGCAAACCCCGGGTTCAACTACATATATATAGTTCCAAGATCTGCTAAAGGGATTACAAACCAAATATTTACACTAATCACATCCCAAATGTAATACAGTAATCCCTATCCAAAACGATTAACCAACAAAACCATACTAATGTCCCTAGGAAGCTCTACCCGCTCCGGGTCACACGCTTTTCCTTGGAGCCAGTCGCCCTATCTGAAAGGTTAGTTCAAAGGAAAGAATGAGATTCAAAAGAATCCCAGTAGTAACTAAGCAATTATACCACATACAAGCACATAGCATGTAAGCAATCAATGTACCGCAGCAGCAACACATATCACACTCCACCCTCATCCCCTTTCTCCGCCGGGAAGACACACAGTCTTCACCCGAACCGTTGTTAGCTACTCAGGGACTATTGGCGTGGCAGTGCATACATATAGCCTTATAGCTCATAAGCTATCCGGCTTCACAAATGGCCCGTCGGCCTCACAAATAGCCTTTCGGCTCACAAATCAGCCTTTCGGCTCACAAATCACATATATCACACCTCATCCTCATCCCCTTTCTCCGCCGGGAAGACATACAGTCTTCACCCGAACCGTTGTTAGCTACTCAGGGACTATTGGACTGACGGTGCTACCACATATCCGCATCAGTCGAAATATCCGAATTCATCACAAATCACTGATCATACACACATACAATGCATCATAAATGGTACGAAAGAAAAGTCACTACCTGATCCCTTCCTGATATCTCTGGGCACAGTGGGCTCACGAGGATAGCAGATATCAAATCCTATAATCAAAATAGGGACATTTGGTTAATTTCCTTTTCCAAGTTCTTACTTCAATAACACTCTAAGTTGGTATTCATTTGGACTCTTTAGATGGCCATTAAGTGCCTATTCATATGCCTAAAGGGTTGGGATAACTATCCCTAAAGATCTTTCTTTGGAAAGCTAAACACTAATTTCTGGGTCCCCTCACTCGAGCACAAGGGGCTGTGCTCGAGCATGACTCTCGCTCTCACTCGAGCACACATGCGAGTGACCTCCCGCGAGTGCTTGCCCGAGAGCAAACTTCACTACATTTTCACACTCTCACTCGAGCACAAAAGGCTGTGCTCGAGCAGAGACCCCGAGCACACTCGAGCACCACAAAAGTGAGGCCTGCGAGTGATAACCCGAGAGTACCTCTCAACATCTTCTTCCACCTTCACTCGAGCACAAGTGCCTGTGCTCGAGCACTGACCCTCAGTGCTCGCAAGCACAAGACAGCGAGTGTCTGCCCGAGAGTACCCCAACTCCCAGGCAACAGATTCACTCGAGCACGACCCCAGTGCTCGCGAGTGATCCCCCAATGCTCGCGAGTGCCAGGCGCACTCTTGGCAATCACTCTCAAGTGAACACCTGAAACGCTCACCCCCAGCGCATTTATGCACCCTCACTCGAGCACAAACATGCTCACTCGAGCACGTTCATCCAGTGCTCGAGTGAGTTCTTCTCTCACTCGAGAAATCACACCAGAAACCAGAACGCAGCAACTGGTATACTTTTCCAAACTTCACCAAATGAACTCCAATGGTTCTTAAACTTGTGTCAAGACTCATTCTCACTCATTTCAACACAAGGAACCCATTGGCAACCAAAAACAACCCAAATTCAACTCAATCAACACATTCTCTCTCTAAATCATCAAACCACTCAAAAACCCATTCTAACAAATCCCCTTATTCAACTTCCAATCAATTTCTAATCACTCCCAAGTGTCAAAACTGACCAAATGAACAGTGACACTCTCATCAAAGCCTACCCCTCATTTAACATCATAATTAGGTCTAATTTCCAGATTTCTCATTGATTACGCAAACATCTTGACATATATATCAAAATGCATTACAAACCTACCTCTTTAACTTGCTGAATTCAGAACTTGGATTCCCTAACTTTCAAATTCCCTCAATTTGCCACACACCACAAATCCAAAGTCTGAAAACATGGAAGTAAAGCTCTTACCCTTTTCAACAATATCAATGAAGGGTAATTAAGCATATAAGATCATTTACCTTGGCTAGTTGCAAGCCCTTATTTTCTCTTTCTTGTTTTCTCGCCGGAAATGGAGGAAAGGGAGAGAGAAAGTGAGTAGGTGAAGATGATGATCTTTACTTCTCTTTTCCCCATGCATACCAACGAGTTGAGGAAGAGAGGGAGGAGAGGAATATTTGACTCATCCAATGGCTCCTATTTAGCCACTTGGCATCATCCCATTACTCCCTCCATGATTTCACATAAACTCTTCCACACTTGATTCCACCCCTTTATCTTTCAATCTCAACCATTGATTTTGATTACTAAGGGGTTTTCTCATTAATAGCTAACCAGACGGTTGGTAAATTTACCGTTTTACCCCTGATTAGTACAATACTCATTAAATCATCACTAATGGTCTTTATATCATAACACACAACATATACTTCAAATATGCTTAATTGACATTAATTACATCATTTGAAGTTATAATCCCTTAATTAAAATCCAGGATGTTACAGGACCAGTATGTAATCAATGTAGAAAGTAACATCTAGGCAGAACTTGTGCGGGAGATGTGATTTGCTTCAACTGCAAATAAGTAGGTCACATGTCTACAAAGTGCCCACGTCAGCCGGCAGAGTAAAGGCCCAGGAATCAAGGTCGAGTATTTTCTATGACACATAAGGAGGCCCAGAAGTTGCTTAAGCTGATTCAATGTAAAATTCTTCTTGGTGGTATTGAATTAGAAGCTTTGTTTGATTCGGGTGCAAGTCATTCTTTCATAGCTTATGATTATGTAAAGCACCTGGGATTGTTTGTGCATAAATTACTGTTTGATTTGGTCATGTCGACACCGATGGGTGTCAAGGCTGTGATGGCCAAAGCTTGCTTAAATTGTGTGATAGTTGTTGAGGGTCGGGAGTCTACGGTAGATTTGATTTGTCTGCCACTTCAACAACTATAAGTTATCTTGGGTTTCGATTGGTTGACGGTGAATGATGTACTACTAGATTGCGGTAATAAGAAGATCACTTTCTGTAATGTACAGCGGGGGAATGATGTAAATGCCAGTTTTATAGTCCAAGGGTACATGGTGTTCTTTTCTGTTCAGGGAGAGTCAAGTGAAGCTTTAGAGAATATACCCGTGGTAAGAGAATTCCCTGAGGTATTTCCTGAGAATCTTAGCGGATTGCCTCCGGAAAAAGAAAGTGGAATTCCCAATTGAGATTGTGCCTGAAGCTGGTTTGATATCAAAGGCCCTATATTGTATGGCCCCAAACGAAATGGCGGAGTTGAAAAAACAAATTGAAGAATTGCTTGAAAAAGGGTTCATTCGACCTATTGTATCACCGTGGGGAGCTCTAGTGTTGTTTGTGAAAAAGAAAGATGGAAGCTTGAGGCTTTGTATCGATTATCGAGAACTCAACAAGGTGTTAAGAACAAGTATCCACTCCTAAGGATTGATGACCCGTTAGATCAATTGTTTGGTTTGTGTGTATTCTCCAAAATTGATCTAAGGTCGGAATATCATCAGTTGCGTGTGAAGGCAACAGATATTCCAAAGACTGCTTTCAGAACGAGATATAGGCACTATGAGTTCCTTGTGATGCCCTTCGGTTTGATGAATACACCGGCGGTATTCATGGACTATATGAACCACGTCTTCCGACAATATCTTGACCAGTTTGTGGTAGTGTTTATTGACGACATTTTGATATACTCTAATAGTAGAGAAGAGCATGTGCAGCATCTGAGAATTGTGCTGAGAATCTTGCAAGAAAAGCAACTCTATGCCAAGCTGAGTAAGTGTGAGTTTTGGCTTACGGAAGTGAAGTTCCTTGGCTATGTGATCTCATGGGATGGGGTATCGGTGGATCCCAGTAAGGTGGAAGCAGTACTTGATTGGAAGAGGCCATAAACTGTTTCTGAGATTCACATTTTTCTAGGTCTTGCTAGTTATTACCGGAGGTTCATTCAGAACTTCTCGCATATTGCATGTCCGATGACCAAGCTCACGAGGAAGGATCAGCCATTTTTGTGGGATGAACGTTGTGAGTAGAGTTTTCACTGAGCTGAAGGAGAGGTTGACTACGGCACCAGTGTTGATTATACCTGATCCAAGTGAGGCTTACGTCGTGTACAGTGATGCGAGTAAGCAGGGGTTAGGGTGTGTCCTGATGCAGTAGGGATGTATGGTGGCCTATGCCTCCCGACAGTTGAAACCGTATGAGATAAACTACCCCACTCATGATCTGGAGCTTGCGGCAATAGTGTTCGCATTAAAAATTTGGCGTCATTACCTGTATGGTGTGACTGTGGAACTGTACTGCGACCACAAAAGTCTCAAATATCTGTATGATCAGAAAGAATTGAACATGAGACAACATCGATGGATGGAGTTGCTGAAAGATTATAATCTAGAGATTAAATATCATTCGGGTAAGGCTAATATTATTGCAGATGCTTTGAGTCGGAAGGCGGTGCTAGTGGCAACAATGATGATCCAATAAAAGAAACTGATAGAGGATTTTTGGGATTTAAATATCTCAAATGATATCCTATGTTCCAATTATGGTGTGGTCCAAGGGGAGAATAACTTGAGGATAGAAATTGAAGAGGCTCAGATGCGTGATAAGCGGGCCCAGTCAATCTGAGCTATGATTGAGCAAGGAGAGACTCAAGACTATGACTTGTCACCAAGTGGACTGGTGCGTTACCATAAGAGAATCTATGTTCCACTGAAGGCTGACTTGAGGTTGAGAATTCTTGATAAGGCTCATAAGAGTCAGTATACTCTTCACCCCGGTATGACCAAGATGTATCACAGCTTGAAGTCTATGTATTGGTGGCCAGGGTTGAAGAGTGATGTGACAAAGTATATGGCGCGGTGTCTCACCTGTCAAAAGGTGAATATTGAACACCAGAGACCGCCAGGGTTGCTTCAGAGTCTGGAAATTCCAGAATGGAAATGAGAGAGTGTGACTATGGATCTAGTGGGGGGTCTGCCCAGGATCAAGAATTATGACGCGATCTGGGTGATTGTTGATCGGCTCACGAAGTCTTTGCACTTCATACCTATCAATGCTAGCTATTCTCTTGATAGGCTGGCTGAGATATATATCAAAGAGATTGTGAGGCTCCATGGTGAAGAATATTATCTCCGATAGAGATCCTCGGTTTACTTCGAGATTCTGGAAGGCTCTACATGAAGCTATGGGTACTCAATTGAGGTTTAGTATGGCCTACCATCCTTAGACAAACGGACAGTCAAAAAGGACTATCCAGACTCTTGAAGATATGCTGAGAACATGTGTCCTTGACTTCAAGGGAAAATGGGATTACTATCTTCCATTGGCTGAGTTTGCATACAACAACAGTTACCATGCAAGCATTTAGATGGCTCCGTATAAGGCGCTATAAGGGAGAAACTACCAGTTACCGTTGTGCTAAAATGAGTTGTCTGAGAGGAAGTTGTATGAGCCGGATCTGGTTGATCAAACCACTGAGCAGATCCGAGTTATCAGAAAGAGGCTCCTTACAGCTCAAAGTCGTCAGAAGAGATATGCTGACAAGAGGAGAATACCTCTAGAATTTGAAGTGGGGGATCATGTTTTCTTGAGAGTGTCTCCAGTCATAGGCATCGGGAGAGCAATCAAGCGGAAGAAGATAAGTCCAAGATATATTGGTCCATTTGAGATTTTGGCAAGAACCGAGCCGGTGGCATATCGGGTAGCCCTACCCTCGAGTTTGAGTAGATTGCATGATGTGTTCCATGTCTTGCAGCTCAACAAGTACCAACCAGACCCTGAGCATATCATTGAGTATGAAGAGGTTGAGTTGCAAGATAACTTCACTTATGTGGTTGAACTTAATTATCAAGGCCGTTTCACCATAACGCTGTTTAAGTGTTTATGGACAAATACTACTACTTCTCGGGGACTGACAACTGACTACTTAGGGATCACATCAGTCAATTTCTCACGGCCAATTCATACTGGTACTTCTCAAGATGATGAGCCGTATATTGTTGCTTCAGAGTCACATCAGGTTTATTATGTCTAGGACGAGAGGCACAGGGATTGGCACATAGTCGTTCATTTAAAGCCATGAGACCTTTACGACATGGGTGAAGGCGATAAAATCGCTTACAAGAGTGAGCCATTTCAGCCAGCCGATTTTGAAAACTACTTCCCTGAAGGCGATGACAATTTACCTCTACTGCGGTGCGTTTTTTTAAGTCCACATCATTTAAATTAATTTTTTTTAAATTTAATAATACATTACTAACAATAATTTTTTTACATAATTTCTGTAAGGATGGCGATGATGAGTGATCAAATTCAAATTATGTTTTTGTCTTAAAAAAAACTGGAAAAAAATATTTTAAAAAAAAATATTTGTAGCGGTTTTTGAACCGCTACAAAAATAAAAATAACCGTTACTAATTAAAAACCTCTACAAAATTGGGACATTAACCGCTACAAATGCTACGTTGATTCCTATAAATACCCGTACCACATCTCATTTTAAACACTCCTCCATTTTTTTTCACCTTATTCTTCTTCCATTTTTTCTCATTTACAAATTTTTTTTGTATGCATTGAGGAGCTTAACAATACGATCAAATATGGTAACAAGTTTTTTAATTTTTTATTTCAATACTTCTTTCCTTCGCATAAAATTATTCTAATCATTTTCTTTTTTCAGATATTTCAGAGCTTTATCTCATTTTCATATATTTTTCATACGCAATTACATTATAGTAGACAACATAATAGTTCCTTATTACATACGTATCCTTAATAATATTATCAATACAATTTTTATACTTATCCAACTAAATTAAATTATTCCTTTTAATTTATAAATGAGCTAAACTATTGAATAATAAGCTAATTAAATTAGCTAAACTACTAAAAAAATAAACTATTTAATTTAATATCAAAATAACATAAACAAATGTTGTATTTTTTTTTTAAATTTGCTTAATTTTTGTAGCGATTATTGAACCGCTACTAATTAACGCGCCTGGTTCGAACTGAAATTAATTTTTTGGCGGGAATTTTGAATTTTGATGAAATTAGTAGCGGTTTTAGAACTATTACAAATGAGAAAAAAATTTCATTTTTCTTTTCCCGCCTTGAAAATTTTCTTTTTGATATTTGTAGCGGTTATATAACCGCTACAAATATCCAAGAAAAAGCTTAGGGCTTGTTGCAATGTTGTAGCAGTGGGATTGAACCACTACAAATAAAGTAGCGGTTATTTTGCTTGAGTAGCGGTTTTTTATAACAGCTACAAATGCGCTTACAACATGTGATTTAATAGCGGTTTTATAAACCGCTACTAATGTTTCTTGTAGCGGTTAAAACTGCTACTAATGACCATTTTTAACCGCTACTAAATCAACATATATATAACAGCCCAAGTAAGTTGCAAAAAACAAAATGAAGAAAAAAAAAAGCAGAGAAAAGAAAAGTAATGACCCAGTTCAAGTGTGGTTTGATTTCTCTCATCCTATTGCATCATACTCTTCATCTTCTGGGATATTCAATTTTGTTTCTCCAAACACTATATCCTTTCTTTTTTAACCTTAGCCCCGTTACAACCTAATAAAAGTCCTTTGGATTTATGTTTACATTTGCTTTGCTAGTGGTGGAGAACTTAGATCCTTGTCAAGCCTATGGAAAGAGTACTAGATAGGGTGGATTTATGTTTACACTTTTGCATATGTCCCTCACTAAGGACATATGCATATCCTTAGTGAGGGATTTCTAGCTTAGATTTCCCTTTGTCAAGTAAATTGCCATGAAGTTTGTTTTCTTGAGTTATGAGAAGATCACTTGGATAAGAGAGGTGTTGAAATGCTTTTGTTTACTTTTCACTTGTGATTGGAACATTCACTTTTGAAGTTTTGTTTTGTTTTGTCTTGTTATACTCCCTTAGTCTTGATTTGTTTTGCCCAGGAATGCAAATGATAAGTGTGGGGGAGTTGATAAATCCTAGATTTTATATATTTTATCCCACCTTATTCATTTATTTTGGGGACTATTTTAGACTAATTTGGATTTATTAGATAATATTTGGATAGTTAGCCAATTTTAGGAAATAATATAAATCTAAATTGATTATGATATTATTAGGCTTAAATTGATAATATTTTAATTGTTATCTTGTGATTAGATAATATTTTCAAATATATGATAAATCACGAATTTATTTGATTCTTACAGGGTAAAGAAAAGCATATTAGAAGATCCTAAGGTGCAGAATTTTTCTTAGAAACTAAAATTTTAATCTAATGGTTGAATTTTATTGGGCTTTTTGAATTTTAATGGACTCAAAATTAGATCCCAAAAACTCTCTCTACCTTCCATTAATTAACCTAGCCGCCAACATAAGGAGGGAGGCGCTCACAGACATACGCAGGCGGAGACACACATACGGACGAAAAGGGTGGTTGAGACGGATGCTCTCGTTGAAAGCTGATGCTCCTCTCTCTCGCTCACACTATCGCCTTCAATTCCGTCTTCGGTATATTTATCCCAGCTGCCACACATAATTATTTCACCATTATTCTCCTATTCCCTTGACACCAATTACCCACAAACCTCACCAACTTCACTCATTCCCTACTTTTTCTTCCATGCGCCACATACAAGTTGACTCCACCACCCATAATTAAATCACCACCATATTCTACATGAATCTCATCATCAATATATAATAAATTTCCCTTCACTTTTGTAAAGATGGAAAAGTACTGTTTCTAAGCCGTGAAGCCGATAAACAGTTCTGGCTCGACATTGGGCTTACCGTGGATAGTTGCGTTTCAAATTTCCCTCATTTCTCAGCTTTCTTCAGTATGTGTGTGTTTTCCTTTCTCTCTCCCAATGTTTGACCCTTTTACGTTTAGTTATCACTTTTTTCCCATCTAGCCGCATTTTCCTTTCATCACCTACGTGTCTTCTTTATTTTTTCAGCGTCTTTCCTATTCGCATTTTCAGTTCACAGTAAACCGTCGGATTGTGCTCCTCCATTACAACCTTCTATGACTCCTTCTCCCGTCATTGACCAGTGTTCTCTTCTTTTTCTCCATTCTCAGCTTCTGCCATGGTGTCCCAAATCTGGAACCCTAGGGTTTTCAAGCAATTTTTCACATAAAATCTCTCATTCTTCATCAACGCGATAGTAAGGGAGAGGGACCTCTATCTTTTCACCAAATTCAGGCCGTTTTTCGGAGCTGATCGATTCACCGCAGTTTTTGAGTCCATTATCTTCTCATCTTGAACACGTTTAACAGGGGTTTATAGTGTTCTTCCATTTTGGCATTTGTTTCTGTTCTCTCCCCTTCTGCCAGTATTTTATGTGCTCTATTTGAGATGGTCTTGGCAATAGAACGTGGCATAGGAGAGATATGATTTCTTGTATTTACATACCGTATAGTTTTTTTCACTTATCTAACAGTGTTTTGTACATGCAGATGAGTCCTGAAGGTATTGCTCTAAGGGATGAAAAAGATTTTAAATTTCCTCTACAGAAGAAGGTTCGTCTCCCAAATATTTCTTTCTGAAGAACACCTTTTGTCATCAAATTCATTTTCAGCAAGTTTTGTGTTGTGTTCTTCCACTCTAGCATTTATTTCTGTTATCTCCCCTTCTGCATATACCTTTTGTGCTGTGTTTGAGACGGGCTTAGCAATAAAACGTGCCATAGGAGACTTGTGGTTTCTTTTATTTACATACCGTAAAGTATTTTTCACTTCTCTAACAGTGTTTTGTAAATGCAGATGAATCCTGAAGGTATTGCTCTGAGGGATGAAAAAGATTTTAAATTTCCTCGACAGAAGAAGGTTCGTCTCCCAA
The DNA here is from genome assembly GCA_963242795.1 of Inga leiocalycina. Classification (NCBI taxonomy): domain Eukaryota; kingdom Viridiplantae; phylum Streptophyta; class Magnoliopsida; order Fabales; family Fabaceae; genus Inga; species Inga leiocalycina. The sequence continues at coordinate 28,581,506 of OY725320.1, forward strand.
ATATATCTTATTGAAGAACACCTTTTGTCATCAAATTCATTTTCAGCAAGTTTTGTGTTGTGTTCTTCCATTCTGGCATTTTTTCTTGTCTCTCCCCTTCTGCCTGTACCTTTTGTGCTCTGTTTGAGACGGGCTTGGCAATAAAACGTGCCATAGGAGACTTGTGGTTTCTTTTATTTACATACCGTAAAGTATTTTTCACTTATCTAACAGTGTTTTGTAATTGCAGATGAGTCCTTAAGGTATTGCTTTGAGGGATGAAAAAGATTTTAAATTTCCTCGATAGAAGAATGTTCGTCTCCCAAATATATCTTATTAAAGAACTCCTTTTGTCATCAAATTCGTTTTGAGGAAGTTTTGTGTATGTCACTGGCAATGCATGCTACCTTTATATTTACACTGAATGCATCAAATGCCTCGATCAGTGTCCTTTTTATCTTTTCATTACCCTGCATTACTTTTTGATAATCTCATTACAATTTTCTTGTGCAGCTTCGAACTGAGGCTGTTCAAATGGGTGTACCATTGGGACCAGCTATTTTTTTATTTTGCTTACGTAATTGTGATGTGAAAAAAATGCCAGGTCATTATACTTCCCCTTCTTCATTTTTCTATTCTTCTATATATGTTGGATTGCTGCATAAGTTCGCTTTCCTCACTTAATCGTATTGTTAACATTAATCCTAATAAGGCCTAATTAGGAGACTAACTCCCTAATTTACTTGGTTTCAACTTTTGGTTTGATTTAAATCATGTTCAATTTTTGTTCATTATCTTATCATTTTGTTTGATTATTCTGCTTATTGCATTCGGTTATTATTTATGGTAAGCACAGAGATGTTGTTGAACTCTGTGTGTTTAATGTGAGTGTCTAATTTTTTGACAAGGGCAAAATTCCTTTGTTGAAATATTCACACTTCATAAGTTGTAATTTTTCTGCAGAAAAGAAAACGATTAAAAAAAAGGACGAGAAAGAACTAATTGTTGTCTTACATGGTAGAGTGCAGTGCCACTTTTAAAAGCAGTTGGCCCTGCTAGATGTGTAGTGCAATTGCACATTTGATTTTTATTCCTGTGTTTCACTTTTTTTCCTATTAGGTTTAATATTTTGGAACTTATTTGCAGTTCACTAATTATGATCTTGGTCAATACAGATTAACCTAGTCACATAAGTGATTAAATGCTTTCTTCCTTCCTGGTATGATTCTCAAATAATTCTTTTTTGCTTTTTCATGCTTCATATACTGTTTCAAGACTCGAAAGAGGGTGAAAAATATTTAGGGGCATTTCCTTTTTCTAAGTTTGTGATAAAGTTCAAGTATGAAAATTTAAAAAATGCATTTTATAAGCCTTAGACACTATGTCCTAGGATCTTCCCCCCCCCTTTTTTGACCTAGTATGTCATAGGATCTGGACTCACATTTTTTCCACTCACTTTCTCTTGCTGAGACTTTGAGATACTTGCTACTCCAAAAACATAAAATCTTGCTTGCTTTTGTGAAAGAAATGGTAAATGACAAATGATAACAATGAGCTATTTTTTTGTCACATGCAAGCTGGAACTAATAAAACACATGATTTTAAAAAAGGAGACAATATATTATCACTAAACACATGTTTTCATGCATATACAAAATTGCTTTGTCCAGCTTTTGCATTTAATGTGTTTGCCTTTGAGTAGAATATGCTATATAGGCATTTCAACTTTCACATTTTTTTATAAGCACAGCTGTTGAAGTCTACGAAGTATATGAGGTCTGATGTATAAAGTCTACAGAGGTTTAGGGATAGACTTGACAAGTGAAAGTGATGGGACCTTTACTTGTGGGTAGCTGAACAAAGGTTAAGGGATAGACTGTGCAAGTGAAAGTGATGGGAGCTTTACTTATGGGTAGCTAAACAAAGCATACTATGTACCTCTTACTGCATCTAGGTATATGCAGAAAGTTGAAGGACGCGCCCTTAGTTTAAAAGGGAAGTGTGTAACTTAACGGAGTAAGTTGAGAGTCTATAGCCCATAGCGGTTTATTGATTCATTCAATATGAGAAAGGAAGTCTGACCAATTTAAGGCTGAGTAATGGGAGCTTTATTGTATAATATATTAAATGTTTTATTCAGATAACAAAGCAATATAAGGTTAAAAAATTATTGGTCAATTGGTTTGCCCATGCATAAACCTTTGACATTGAAGGAAGTAGTGATAGGATTTTATAAGGGATTTTTTTTGAATGTTTGTAAAACACTTGAGTCAACAAATTTTTAATAGAAAACTATGGGATTTTTCTGCATCACTTTTGGTTAGAGATTATGTTCTCACATTAATGAAATTTTTTCACAACCTCTAAAGATAAGTTCTTTCATATTGATCATTCTCTTCCTTTTTTGCCAGTGAAGTTGTTGAAGCTTTATAGGTATTGTATAGCTTTTTTCACTTACTCTAATATCTACAGATTTATTCATTTATATAGGAATTGCATAGATAAATAGGTTGGAGTATGTATTTAAATATGGTCCTTTTAAAAAGTAGTTGTTGGAGCAGCTTTAGGAACATAATTATAGATTTGGTCGTCTTTTCTGCTGCATTGGGAGTTGTTGAGCTTGATATGATTGGGAAATATTTTTACCTATTCCTCAATCTTTTTTTCCTGTACGTTATATTAAAAATTTATTTTTTTAGTTTCACTATGGTACTATGCATATCACCTTTTTACTGTGAGGTTGGTGTAGTTTATCTTCCTAGCTTTGTTCTATTCTCCACTACTTGGTTGCTCTTTGTAACTTGCTAAGGATTATTTAAGATGACAAAAAAACAAAGTGGGATTTGTAATCGGTTAATATTGTGTTGGTGTGGTAAGTGGCAATAATGTAGGTGCAATTCTTTAAGGAGATCTTTTTTGTCAATTAATTGCTGGTAATAAAGGTGCCTTACTATTTTAAATTGGAAATAGTCATTGGTATAAAGTATTCCACAGTTTCCATAGAGTTGTCAGTCCAAAAAAATGCATTAAAATTTCCCTTTGTTTCATTTTTCATATCACACAAACAAGCAACTTTTACTGGTAAATCAGAATCATGATGATTGAAAAACATAGTGGTTCTTGCACAATAGAAAACTGTAAGATATATCTCCTTTATAAGGAACTGTATGGGCAGCTTTAGTAGGACATTTTATACCACTTTTTGGTAATATAAAAAAAGTTAGAGTCACAAGGAAAAGTGATGCTATATTTGTGTAGTCCCCCACGCTATGTGATACAATAAAAACTGGTGTCATAGAGTAATTGACATTAGAAAAGAGGACATATTTGACATACTCAAAAGGAATTGTATCTGGCAGTGCATGCTAGCTAAATGATTATGCTCCTTTCTAGGAACTTGATGTGATACAAAAATGAACTTTTAGCTATGCATAGGTTCCTGGTATCCATATCCAATGTGTCAGTTATAAATCTATTGGTTTTGTCGTTATCTAGTTACTGTGGATCATGAAGTTTACCTAACTTTGCAGCTTTATTATCCAGTGAGGAATAGGATATTGACTAAGTTATTTTGCAATGGTCAAAGGCACTTCAGACATTAGGAAGATTTCAAGGGAAATTATGCATAACCAAGACACAAGTTGCAATTCAAAATAAGTAGTGTAGGGTGATTTTTTATTATATTTCTCTTAATAAGATAAATTAGTAAACCTCTTTTTTTTAATTGGTTTTAAGAGCTGTGTTGTATGTTTATTTTTCTATGTATTGAGTGTTTTAACTATTGGATCAAGTAATTGTTAAATTTCAATCTAAAACATTGTTTAGATTCTTATATTACGGAGTTTCATTTTAGGGTGAGTGAAGATTTCCAGCAACTTTTCAGTTTCTCTTGTCAGTTTCTCAAAGCACCTATAAGTGACCATTGGTGGATTTACAATAGAAAGAGTGGTGGATTTGCAAAATAGATTTTTAATCATTAGCCAAAAGGAAAACATACTCCATGACTATTGGTGGATTCCTGACTGATAGATGTTTAATCAATCATATGTTTTCTTGCATACTCTTCCCTCTTACAATGTTTTCTCTTCTGTTTTATCAGTTTCTCTACTTAAATGGCGTAATCCAAATTTTTGCCTACTTAATTAAATGCCCATGCTTCAACTTGCTCGAAACATCTAACCAAATTAGTGTTAATGAAGTCCTTGAATTTGCATTGACAGCTTCAACTTAATGTGCATGGTGTTTCATGTCACGGCCTCCCTTGGATTTAATGGTGAACAAAATATTAAAATGCTAGAATTAATTATCAGGCTTGAAGCAGCTTTATTTTTCATTTATATTGGCATTTCATGTCACAGCCTCCCCTGGATTTAATTTCTGTCATGTTGATTGATTTGGTGTTTTATACATTTTTAGATTCATACCATATCAAATTTGACCATTATTTTAAAGCTTGTTCCGATACTCCTGCTGTTGCACCAGCTGGTCAGTTTCTCAAATCTTAATAACAGATCAATATACTATTTATGTTTTTGTTCCATTTTACGTAGTCTCAGAAATGATCAACCCATTTGAAATCTTTTGGATTTTCCCTTAAATAATTACTTAACACGCTTCCCCCATCCCTCCTCTTCAAGTTGTCCCTTTTCTCTCTTTTGGTGGGGATATTTAGTTATTTATAGCTATCAATGCACTAACTTATTGTAAAGTTTGAAACATCTTTGACCATCCATTCGAAAGTTTCTCAAAATGTACTCCAAACTCACTGAATCAATCATTAAAATGCACATAAGCTAATTTGTAATTTTTTTATGGGTGAGATCTTCCTCTTACACTTCCACACATATCTTATTTACTTACTTTGCTTATCTTTTATGTATTGTCTATTAAAAAAAGAATCTCTATCCTAATTTCCAAATCAAAATTTCCGTTCTCTACAAGTATAAGAAATTAAGAATGATGGCATAGGCTACCCTTTAATCCAAAGTCATTTCCCCCTCTAATATTGTTTCCCTATCTGTATATTTGATTTTATATAACTCTGAAAGAGTTAGGACCACTTACAGTTTTCAAAGATGGATATGGACTGGAAAGAGAAATGGTTACTTTCATCTCTTTCCAGTTCATTTAGATTATTTATTTGGCAGGGGGTTGATATTCAGAAAGATGCTATAGTCTTGAATTCTAGCGAAAGATTAGGTGCTTCAAATATTGGCCTGCTTGCTACAGCTGGTGTGACAATGGTGAAGGTATTTTAAAAGTTCTCTTCAATTTGATATCAAGAAATTTGTGATTTTAACTCCTATGTTAACTCAAAAAGGGAAATTAATGAACTAGCAGTTTGAGAGGGTTTTGAGTTGGATAAAATTTAATACCTATTTTTTCTTAGTACATACATGGTCTTGCATGACCTTATTTTAAAGAAGTATGTATATTCCAAGTTCCAAGTTTGAACCATGTAATGTTTTTTACCTGCGCTTCTAATTGATGGGGAGATGGTTTTTAACATCACTTATTATGTAACATTGTATAGTTCTGTGAGCTTTTCAAAACCTTATGTTTATCATGACTGTGACATCTAAAAAAATGTTCATATTAACATCACAATGCAAATTAACAAGGATAAAGTACATTGAATGAAGGACAATTATTTTTACTAAAAGTTCAAGGGAGTAAGTAATTCGCTAATGGTTTAACCGAGCAAATCTTTAATGCCTGTCATTCTATGTCTATTGATGAGTATTTTTTCCTTAATTTGTGTCCAATGTAGCACAAGCTATAATATCTATCATTTTGGTGTACCTTCTTAGCATTAAGGCTATGGAAGTAGGTGGCGTAGATGCTATATGCTGTAGTAGGTATGAACAATACCGTTACATCTTTTTTACATCAGTTGTCATTTATTTTTGACCAATAAACAGTACAGACCACTGTTACAATTTTTAAAATGCCTAATGCCGTCTATTATGTACTTTTGTTTTCATTTTGAATGGTTTTTATCTTGACAACCATTCAACATGCTAAGCAGACATTATTTTGCAGAAATTTATCATTGCTTTAACTGCAACCATAGAGGAATTGCTAAAGTGGTCTGCTAAAGTGCATTTATCATTGCTAGTTGTCTTAGTCCCAAATATGTATTGATCTACTAAAGCATTTAACCATTTCTTTCCTTACCAGGTACCATGAGCATGTTGCGTGGGATGACAGACATAAAATTGAAACTGTTAAGGAAGGGCATATTGAGTCACATATATATATATTTAAAGAGTCACAAAAGAGGAGAATTTGACTTCCTCTAAAAGAAACTTAAAAATAAAGAATAACACAAGAAATCCAAACATCTTTATAGCAAAGTAGCTCAATCTCTTATCTAATTTTCGTCCCGTTTTCTACATCAATAGTCCTCTATTTTTGTCCAATAAACAGTTATAGCATATGATGCAATCATTATCGCTACATCTGTTCTTTCTAAATACAGGTTTGGAAGTGTGGTTATTATGCTATGTGCCTTTTCATGTTGATGGCAGTGGTTATGATGCTATGAATGAAGGCTTTTCATGCCATATTTAGTATAGGGATGATGATTAAAATCATTTGACCATAGCAAGTATGAATGAAGTTGCTTTGTTATGTAGTTATAGCATATGATGCAATCGTTATTCAACTATAATGTTCGTACTAAATTGATGTTTGGAAGTGCGGTTATTATGCTATGTGCCTTTTCATGTTGATGGCACTGCAAACTGAACCTTTACACTTTATAAAGGAAACCATTTGTTTGAATCTTAGTTAAAGGTCATTATAAAGAAATAGCCCTTCCTTTTGTAGGGTTCAGTAAAATTAGTAGGTGGGGTCAGTTTTTCATTTGAAAGGGAACTACCTATAAATTACTTGGAAAGTTTCCTTTTGCTTTTAGGTTATATAGTTCTTTCTTTTGTATCTATGATAATTGTTAATAAAAGTGAATGTGGGTATAAGAACAGAATAAAAATTTTTGTTTAATGTCTAAGAATAACCCAACTTATGTCATTCAATTTAAACTTAAAAGTCTAGCTTATTGGTTTTATCAATTTTTGTCATTTCTGTCATTCAATAATGATGGAACGTAGTTAGTACATTTATTGATTTAACAAATCAAAGTAAAAACACCCCATGCAACGCACGGGAAGGACCGGCTCGTTCATCAAATATGAGTATGGGTTGCGTAAAGGAGTCCGAAGAGGAGAAATTCATGGAGGCTTGAGCTAGTTGGGAGGTAATGTGGGAGAAGCATAGAGGAAGCTAGAACCGAGAAATAGAAACTTGCACTTGAAGACTATAAGAGAGTGTCTTTCCTTTTATCTTTTTGATTCAAGACTTAAGATTATTTAGTTTTAAATGATTTTGAGTTGTAATAATTGATAACAATCTAGTTTTAGATTGTAGATATATCATTGATTTGGATTAAATTGATATCTTGGATTTGATTTGTTCTTAAACGATTGTTGGTATTTTTGTTTGCAAACCCTTTGATTGTCAATTAGATTATTAACTGAGTTTTCATTATTAATTTAATTGTCAATTTGGGTTTAATCTCTTGATTATTTAATTAGGGTGATTGATTGTCGAATTGTTTAATTAGGCAATTGTGAACATAATTTTCAAAACTATCTTAAATAATTGTGATTGATTTTTAATGAATTTAATGAACCTCCCCTTTTTCCGTTATGAGTTTTCTAGTGGATTAGGTGTTATTGAGCTTGAGGGTTTCCCATATTTCAATTAGGTGATTAAATTTATTAATTTCAATATTTCATCAACCCCTTTGGTCTAATAAATTGAATGGCTAAGAAAGCTAAATCCACATGAATCCTGAATTGTCCCCTTCATCATCATAACTAAATTAAATCTTTGTTTGTTTGTCTTTCTTTTCATTAGTCTTTTGCTTAGGATTTTAATTCCTCTTTCATAAAAGCCCCAAAAATTGCATTTGCATTATTTAGGTTATTTTCATTCTCATAGAGATTTTAGAGTCATTTGCATTCTGCATTTAGGTAGTAGAGTCTTGCATTTAGTTTAGGTCCATTCCATTGTATTTTTTATCACCTAAAATTAATTCTAGAGAAAGCCCACATATTGCTTCTTAGGAGAATGACATAGGTTGCCACTATATTACATTAGTAGGTTGTCCTAGTTATTAATTGATGTCTTTAGCGACAGAAGCACGCATCAGCCAGTACCTTGCTAAAAACATAAAAGTCTCTATATATATATATATATATTATAGATGCATACTGTTAGGTTATTAAAGCATCGATACGAATGTAGATTAGCTTATTCGCAGTACGAATGCTCAAGAAATACCCAAATATATATTTAAACAACATCAAGACACAAATGCAAAGAATATATATAAGATAAAACCACAATATTACGAAAAAGAACATTACTGTGAGAAGAAGAAGCAGAAGGAAGTCGTCTTCACAGGGAGAAGAAATTCCAATTAGACAACCCACGCCTGTGGGATAAGGGGAGACTCAACATTCTGTGCATCTTCTTAATCTATCTTTTAGTAGTATTATATTATATATTTGTGTGTATTAACATCTAAACAAAGCCAGTACGCCCTTAATGGGTTGGACTATTTGATTAAAAAAAAGAAACCTTATCAAATAAAAAATAAAGGGAGAATTACAATGAGGTCCCAAAAAAGGAAAAAAAATGAAGAAATGGTCCCTGTAGATTGCAAAATGAAAAAATGGTTCCATTAATAACTCCATGAGCCTGTATTGACAACTCGTTAACAACTCCAAGAGCCTGTATTAACAACTCTATGGGATCATTTTTTCATTTTGTAATCTATTGGGATTATTTTTTCATTTCTCTTCTTTCATGGGACCTTAGTGTAATTCTCCCAAAAATAAATCAGTATTAATTATGAATTTATTAATTAAGAGAGAAATAAATAATTGTGCGTTGGGAAACTAGTTATTAATTTCCTAATTATTATTCATAGCGCAAGAAGGAGTGCATTGTACCTCTATAAACAGGAGGTTCCTACTTTGGTAGTACCTCAAAATTATTTGCATCTTCTAAATCTATCTATTATTATGTTATATATTTGTGTTTATTAATATCTAAATAAAGCTGGATCATATTGTCATAGGCAGCATTACTGTACGGACCTTCATTAAGTGTTGCAATCCTAGACACTACAAAAAAACACCCGATTTCCAATAAAATTTGCTTCCGACTGAATTTTCTGTCGCAAATTTAGCCATGGAATTTCTGACGGAATTTTTTCCGTGGCAAATTCCAATTGAATTTCCAACCCCAAATTCCTCGGAAAGTTTTCATTAAAAATAATATATATGTTATTAAAATTATATAATTATTATATTAATTATTATTTTATTTTATGTAAAAATAATATATATGTTATTAATATTATATTTATAATTTTATATTAAAAATAATATTTATAATATTAAATTATTATTTATTAAGTAATTTTAAATAAAAAAGTGTTTAATTAAATATATAAGTATTTTTTTAAGTTTTTATTAAATTTTTCATTATTTTTATAATATTATATTTAATTAATAATTAATTATATGTATATAATTAATTAATTATATGTGTATATATATATGATAATATTATATATATAATAATATGTAATAATATGACATAGGTTTATTTCGGCGCAACTAACAAAGACTCAAGCGTGAAGGCGTTGGCAGCTTGAAGTCGTGGGTTCGAATGGAAGGAAAGGCATTTTTAGGAATTATGAAATGCGGACATATGGTAGCATGAGGAGGAGACACGTGATAGTCAGAGGAGAGGGACACGTGGCACACTGAGGAGCAAACACGTGGCATTTAGAAATTAAAAAAAAATGTGACGGAAAGGAATTCCATTGGCATTTTCGACGGAATTTCATTTTTTTTGTCACGCACCTAGTAGCGACGGAACAAATTTTTTCGGAAATGCTGTCCGTCGAAAAAGCTGATTCCATCGCAAATTCAATGTTTTTTTTGTAGTGAGATATGGAGTTTTTTTTTTAACCTTAGATATGGAGTATCTTAAGTGATTGTATATTAAGATGTGTCTACATATGTTGGAATAAAAGATATTAATATCTTTTGGGAAAAAAAAAAGATACTAACATCTAAGATCACACGATGCATCTGATTTTAAAATCTAGTATTATAAGAATATATTAATATTTAGGGTAAAATTTATAAAAGTCCCATGAACTTATATTAGTTGTGTATAACTCTTTTGATATTTCAAAGTTTAAAGTTTAACCTCATTGATATTTTAATTATTGACATTAAGCCCCCTACCATTAATTTTGTTGTTAAGTCGTGAACGGAAAATGTAACATTAAATTAATGAGGATGACGTGACATCCTAGTATCCTACATAGTAAATGTATAAGTTAATAATTAAATGATAATTATATATATTTTGTATATGGGCAAAAATGATATTTTATGATTAAAAAACTTCTCATCCCCTCCCGTGGCGCAGCCTAACATAACTCTTGATTTAAAAAACCGTCATTTTCTGCTACTTCTGCTTACAAGGTAAGAGAGGAAACCAATTGCAACGAGACCAATACATAAATGTTGGGATCTAATTTGAAGTGGCTAGGCGCTCAACGAGTTCCTTGTATAGTACTTGCGATTTCTGCCATAATTTTCAGAAGATATTGACGTGAGTAATCTGGCATATGCATTGGTATTTATATTATTATTTTGAACGAACGGATTCAACATTACTTTTCTTCCGGTTGTTTCTAAATGTACCCAGTTTTATTCTTGTTTTTGTTTCAGATTGTTTCTTCAGAAATCAAAATAGCAGGATCTGGCTTTGCTGATCTATGGAATGATGGTGTTTTTAGAATCAAAAATTGCGATAGGCTGCCGCAAGGAGGGGGGATGAGTTTTTTATTTTTGGGTAAAAGAGGGTTTTTTAAAAAAAAAAATCATAAAAGAGCATTTTAACACTTAGGTAGTAAATATACGTTATTGTCATAAAATTATTATCTTATATAAATGCCATATAGGATGTCATGCTCACTAATCTAATGTGGCAATTTTTGTCAGTAAATTAACGATAAGATTAATGGCAGGGGGCTTAACGTCAACAATTAAAATGTCAATGGGGTAAAATTTAAATTTTGAAATATCAAGGGGATTATATGTAACTAATCCAAAATTCATGTGATTTTTGTGGATTTTAGCCTAATATTTGTTGTTCAAATAAATATCATAAAATCAAAGCGGATAAATTCATATAATAAGTTAATGATCTTGAGGTAAAAATTTTAAAAGGTTCAGCTGTAATTTTTCCCTTAAATTATTTTTTAGTAGCACTCAACACATTAAAATGATTTCTGGAGTAATTTGTTCTTAAAGTGATCATTGATCTATTTATTATATAAAAGGAGGGACGTTGGTAGTCCCTCTTCCTGTCATCTAGCTCGTCCTCCTCGTGCCATATTAAATATAGGGATATCATAACAACTAAAATAATAAACATACAAAAATAAACTTTTAAAAATGCCGGTTGTCACATATCGCAAAATAGATTACAAAATGTTTACTAATATTTAGAAATCTTAAAAAAATAAAATAGGAACGTTGCTTCAAAATGCCGGTTGTCACGGACCACAAAATAGATTGCAAAATGTTTACTGTTCTCTTTTTGTTGCATTCGATTTTGCAATTTGTTGTAGGATGCTGACCAACCTCTTATGGACTCAAAAGGGTGCAAGTTCCTCTGGGGTAGCTGGAAGTGACCAGGGCGATGGAGTTGCGGACCAAAGGGAGAAGGACCTTGATGCGATCGATGGTGGGCTGAAATTCGTTGTCCAAGATTAGGAGATCTTATGGTTATCATTTGTCATTATTGTGTCTGTGGGATTTTATTAATTTCAAGCATATATCTTTGAATTGTATTGTAGGCGTTAGACATTATATTCCAGCTTAATCATTTTCAAGTATCTTTGAATTGTATTCCATCGGGTCCTAAATATAAGATATAATTGACTTTTTTTTAAAGAGATTAAAGAAATTAAATAAGTTATTTAATCACATAATATGTTGTGTATCCTTAAATTATATATCAGTTTAGTAGTCAAATTAATTAGTTTGGAGGAAAAAAATAAAATATAAATACTCTTAAGTAATTTAATTAATTTCTTTAAAAAAGTTAATTTTATCATATATATATATATATATATAGGATTGGAGGGAGTAATCTATTTAAGATTTGCATGAATTTCTTCTTGGGAGAATTGCTGATAAATACATTTTTGACAAATTAATTGCTGAATGCTACCATGAAAGATCTATTGCACATAACGGAAGATATTTTATACACGACAGAATATTGTTTGTATATTTATATAAAAGATTTTTGCACACACGGGAGACGGTTTGCACAAAACGGAAGATCACTTGCACACTTGGTAGCAATCAAAAATTAATTTGTCCCAAAAATATTTTTTGGCAAATCTCCCTTTCTTCTTCCATCTATTATCAACTTCACGTTACAGTGATGGTACTGCCCTTTTGCGGTCTCATATTATTTAAATTTGAATTTTTAAATTTTTTCCGGCAAAATTTCTTTTTTGAATTCTTAATTTATGTAGATTTGTTAACAAAATAGGGATAACGGCTATTTTTGCCCCGAAAGTATACCGTTAGGGTCAATTCTGCCCCGGAAGTATTTTTTGGGCCAATTTTGCCCCTAAAGTTTCAAATTTGAAACAATTTTATCCTTACGTTAGTTAACCATTTGTTGAACGTTAGCCAGGGTTGGTTGACCGTTAGTAGAGGCAAATTTGCTCCAAATTAGAAACTTCAGGGGCAAAATTGCACCTTAACCAATGATCATTACTCGGGCGAATCGAACACTGTTCTTCCAGCAGCTGGACCCTACCTTCGGCTGAGCCAGGGTGTGTAAGCTGTTAAACAAACAAGAGAACTCATCCCAAGGCCCCTACGGACGTCGCCGGACTCACTAACGTTACTGCCAGCTGCCACATCCCGGTTTAGGAATTTTGACCCGATTCCTTTTCGAAGTACGGGCTTCCCCCGTCTCTTAGGATCGACTAACTCATGTGCAAGTAACGTTCACATGGAACATTTCCCCTCTTCGACCTTCAAAGTTCTCATTTGAATATTTGCTACTACCACCAATATCTACATTGATGGCCACTCCGCCCAAGCGATGAAGTGTACGACCTATACCCGGCCGTCAGGGCAAGCCCATCTGATAGTAGTATCAAATATTCAAATGAGAACTTTGAAGGCCGAAGAGAGTAAATGTTCCATGTGAACGATACTTGCACATGAGTTAGTCGATCCTAAGAGACGAGGAAAGCCTATCTAATAGCGTGCAACACGCATACTTCGAAAGAGAATTGGGTCAAAATTCCTAAACCAGGACATGGCAGTTGACAATAATGTTAGTGAGTCCAGAGATGTCGGCAGGGGCCTCGGCAAGAGTTCTCTTTTCTATTTAACAGCCTGCACACCCTGGCTTAGCTGGAGGTAGGGTCCACCTGCTGTTGCTGGAAGAGCAGTGTTCGATGTGCCCGAGTAATGATCATTGGGTTAAGGTGCGATTTTGCCCCTAAAGTTTCTAATTTAGAGCAAATTTGCCCATACTAACGGTCAACTAACGTAAAGGCAAAATTGTTCTAAATTTGAAACTTCCAGAGCAAAATTAGCCTCAAAAATACTTTTGGGTCAGAATTGGCCCTAACGGTATACTTTCGGAGTAGAAATGGCCTTTATCCCAACTAAATATTGATGAGAGATTGGAAGTTAACATATTAAAGTTTTAAACAATTTTAGCTTTCTTATGAGTTTTTTTAATCTATTTGAAAATTTGATTTTGTTGTTCAAGATTTCATCGCTCCGACGATAATCCTTTATTTAAACTTAAATGCTTAATTAATGCACCGATTTGTAAGGGAATTATTACATTAAACTAGCTTATATTAAATATTTACGGATATTTACCTCTAAATAAGGTACTACCTCCGGTCCTAAATATAGGACAAAGTTTGTAGTGCAAATTGCACTACAAACTTTATCCTATATTTAGGACCGGAGGGAGTATATTCTAATAGGATCCACATCTTTATTGACTTCCCTGCACTATACTTTATCTAATCTTTCTTTTTAAGAATCAGAACATTGGATTTTTTGTTATCATCCTCATTTTTAGCCTGAATATGTGAATTTTATGTTTATTACTACATCTGGTCCTAAATATAAGATAAAGTTGATTTTTTTTTTGGGAGAGATTAAAGAAGCTAAATAAGTTACTTAATTATATCATATATTATGTATCCTTAAATTATGTATTAGTTTATTAGTCAAACTAATTAGTTTGAAGAAAAAATAAAAAGTATAAATACTCTAAAATAATTTAATTAGCTTCCTTGATTTCTCCAGAAAAAGTCAACTTTATCTTATAATTAAGACCGAAGAGAGTATTTTTGTTGTTATGATATTCATGCATCTGAGTTGGCAAGGGATGCAACATGATAGTTGATACATTGTGGTATATAATATATAATAGATATTTTTTATTTAAAAAAAATATACTGCTTCCTATCCTTTTTATAATAAACAAATACTTAAATCACACGGTTCAAAATGTTAGTTGAAAGTAATAAATGTGTCAGTTTTGTGTTATTCTTTTCAGTTATACCCTTATTTATAATGAGAGTACATGAGAGATAACTGATGATAATAGGGGAAAATTTATTGTTGAGAAATAATAAGTGACATATATTTAATAGGGGTTAAAATGAAAAAACTAGTTCTCATTAATAATGAGTACCCTAAAATATTACCACTTTGATCCTATTTATAAGTATATTTTAACTAAATCTCATATACCAATAAGAGGTAGCTAACTCAATGATTATAGGGTAAATTTTCAATTATGCCCTCATTTATTAATGTGTACTTTTCAACGCTTTATTCTCTATCTATTTTTAAATTATTTCTTCATTGGTACAATAAATAGAGGCAAAATTGTCACAATCTCATTTACTATACTAAAAATGGATTTATAAATAGAACCAAATTTTTTTGTCAATAAAGACTTATAAATAGGATCAGAGTGATACCTTCAGTTCAAAATATAATCTCCAAATAACTAACTTACACAATTCAAAAAATTGATTAAAAATTATGAATAGGTAAAACATGTAACTTACTTTTCTAAAACACCTTTACTATTTATGAAGATGATGAGTGGGAGGCTAATTAAGAGAAAGGATGAGTCAAAGAAAAATTGAAAGAGCATGAGTGGAAAAAAGAGAGGGAAAATTTTAGTCAAGCCCCTTTGTAGCAAATTATTTTCAGTCAACCCTCAAAACTTTCTGAAACTTCACTACACCCCTATGGTTAAAATGAAATTAATTTTTATGAGTGACTAGATAATGATGCCCTTCTTTTAATTTTTTTTTTTCAGAAGAGCATTTACAAGATAAATTAGGGTATTTATAAGACAAATAAAGATATTTACAAGATAAATAAAGGGATTCAAAAGAACCTAAGAAATTAAAAATATTTTGGCTATTTATAAGACAAATATGAAAATTCTCAAGGCAAATAAAGGGATTCAAAAGAATCTAGGGAATTAAAAACATTTTAGCCATTTGCAAGAAAAATATAAAAATTCATAAGATAAATATGGGTATTTACAATACAAATAAAACAAGGATATCATTATCTTTTCACTCACCAAAATTAATTTCATTTTAACCATGGGGTGCTGTGAAATTTTGGAAAGTTTGGGGGTTGACTAAAATAATTTGCTACATGGTCTAACTGAAATTTTCCCAAAAAGATATGAGAGGAACATATAATTAGGGTAAAATTAGGGGGGGGGGGGGAAAACATTAAATGATGGGACAAAACTAAAGTGTACCTTAAATAAAAAAAAACACAAGCTATATTTTGAAAAAGAGGGTTTGGTACAATCTTAGTCCGGCGTTTTGTTTTAAAAGTGGGTCAATCTCCCCCTAATTTAACACTCCTATAACTATGTCGCATGTGTAGGTTATGATGCATAAGTTACCGTGTGTCATCTATAATGTTAGTGTGTCATCTATAATGTTAAGCTGCACATCGGGGTATACATGTAAATATTATACTCGGTTTCTAAATATAAGACTTATATATATAATTTGATTAGATTGAGAAAATTAATTAAATTAATTAGTTTGATATGTTTTTTTTAAAACACTTAGTCATTTTTTTTTAATTTCCTCCATTTCTTTTACCTGATTGGTTCCTGTTGGGGAAGAATCAAAATCATAGGATTTTTTTTTTTATAAAAAAAAACCTAAATCTAAGCCATAAACACCAGAAATCAAAGAGAATGAATATCCCAAAATCTAAGGCGTATGGGGCATTAGACGAACCTGAATATAGAGAGATGGATTAAAGTGGGAAGCAAAAGGCTGAGGGCAGAGAGAGTGCGTGAGAAGAGTCTGAGTCTGCAATCTTATTCTCTAAAGGCTGAGAGCGATAGGTGATGTTAGATGAGCGAGAATGGCGAAGGTGAGAATGGAAGGATGAGCAGTGAGGAAGGAGAGGCAGCGAAATTTGGGGAGTGGGGGTGCTATCTTCTTCAGATCTGGAGTTTATTAGTGCTTTGGCTTTATCCAAAAAAAAAAAATTATTAGGGATTTGGTAAAGTGTATACACACACACACATATAGTAAATAAGTGTTTAAAAATAAATTAAAATATTTAAAAACACTCACACACACACACATACTGGAAGGGGATCGAAATTTGTCCCAGCCTGAAAATTTCCTATTCATTTGCACGGGTTTGGGATAGAACAATCTTAAACACAAAAGGGAAGAGAGTACTGTGAAAGGCTCAATCTAACATTTATAAGGAATTGAGCCCCTTGAATGCCCGACAAGGGCATGGTTCAAATTGCCCTCCAAGGGCAAATTAGCATGAATTTGATTGTTATCAGCTGAATTAATTATCTACATATTAATTGTCAGTATTATTATTAATTTAAATTTTTCAAGGGAAAAATCCCACAAAAAGATTTCGGGAAAATGTAAAAAGATAGAGCGGTGCACTCAATTTCAATAATGATCCATAATTAGAGGAAAATGACAGAAATGCCCCTAATCTTTATAAAATGGGGGAATTACACTAAGGTCCCAAGAAAGAAGAGAAATGAAAAAATGGTCCCAATAGATTGCAAAATGAAAAAATGATCCTATGAAGTTGTTAATACAGGCTCCTGGAGTTGTTAACAAGTTGTCAATACAGGATCTTGGAATTTTTAATGGGACCATTTTTTCATTTTGTAATCTACAGAGACCATTTCTTCATTTTTTTTTTTCCTTCCTTGGGACCTCATTATAATTCTCCCTTGAAAGGAAGTTCACATCCACCTCGCTGGAGCCCTCACCCCCAACCCATGCTGTGTTAGGTCATTATTTGTTTTTTGTGAGCAAACATTACTTGTTAAACTTTCCAATTCGAAAAGGGGGTCAATCCCATTAGTTATGAATAATTTCATTTCTTTTCTCTTATGAAAATAATTTCATTTCACATGTGGCCATAAGATTTACCAAAAGATAACCTCCCACACACTTGTCCCCTAAGAGCTGACAACTTCCAAGAGCCCTATATTTAACATTCACCTCCTCACATTGACTAGTTCTAAACATGGGACTAAGGGTCTGTTTGGGAAGACGTTGGAAGAGGAAAAAAGCTCATTTGTCTGTCAGAAGCCCAGTTGAGGCATTTAGCTCTGTTTGGGTGTGCGTTGTTCTTCACTGTGCTTATTAAAAAACCGGAGCTTTTCACAGAAGCTCATGCGAGTAGCTTCCATGGAAGAAGAAGGAGCTTCTGCTGCATGGGTCAACGTTGGACAATTAAATTGATGTGGGTTCCACTGGCTTTATGCAAGCAACCTAATATCTCTTTTTCCCCTTCGTTTGGAATGATATCTACCTCTCTTTTTTTTAATCTAATAACAATATTATTTTTTTTATAATTTCATATATGGATCTCCAAAGAATTTAAATTAATTTTATAATACTTAATTAGTTAATTTTTTTATGTGACAAATTTACTTACATACATATATTCATTTCTCCTTATCAATATTTTTCTCTAAAACTTATTAATTATATTTTGATTAAATTCTCCTTACACAAGTAATTGCTCTGTAAATTAGAATTATGATAAAATAATTTCATTAACTCAAATTAAATATCAATGAATATTGGTTGCATTTATCGAGACTAGGATTCCTCACTTCAATTTTCAACCATATTTCATTCTTATCACAATATATACAAATAATATATATGTGTGTGTAGTATTCAATAAGATTCATGCCCTTTTCAGTCATTTTCCATCTAAACGGGCTTTTCAAACACTAATCCAAACAGGTTCAAGTTAAGAAAAAAAATCACTTCTGTCACCGTCAATCCAAACACAAATCACATCTATAATCTGACTTTTTTTTATCTGACTTTTCTAAAAATCCATCTATAAAAAAACCTCCTTTTCTGCCGCCAATCCAAACAGGCACTAAGTTAGTTATCCCCGTTTGCTTTAAACACTGACGATCTTGGATGTAAACTCACTTTAAGGCTTAGATATTATCTTGTAGGAGAAATTACAGAGCCCAATAGGACGAAAATGGGAAACATGATCTGGTTTCTCTATCTTGGGAATTAGAGTAACATTAGTATCATTGATTTCATGAAGATAAGAATTGCCAGTAAAGAATTCTTGAACCATGGAGCATATATTTTCACCAATTTCAGGGCAAGCTGAATGATAAATTTACCTGAGAATCCATCAGGACTAGGGGCCTTCGTACTTCCCAAGCTGAAAGCAGCTTCTCGGATCTCCTCTCGTGTCACAGGAAGTAATAAATTAAGATTCATCTGTTCTAAGATTTTGGGTTCTATGAAATTTAATACTGCTTCGGTACGTCAACTCCTAGAAGGAAGAAATAGTGTCTCAAAAAAAGAGGAGATATTAGCAGCTATTGACTCTCTACTTGATAGCCAGGTCCCTGAATCATCCTTTAAACGTAGAATGCTATTGTATTGTCTATGATGGATTGTAGTAAGATGGAAAAACCTTGAGTTCCTGTCTCCTGCCTGTAGCCAATTAATTCTCGATCATTGCCACCAATACTGCTCTTCCTTATCCATGGCATTTTCGATTTTAGCTGTAATTTCATAGGCTTTCTTCTTACTCTCAGGAGTTAATACCCCTTGTTCACAGACAGCGAGCTCCACTTTGAGTTGCTCAATAACTTTTTTGGAATTCGAAAACTCCTTCTTGCTCCACCTGGTTAATTCATATCTACAAGAACATAAGCGGCTTACAAACTCAGTAAGAGATGAAGAATCACTTACATAGGGTCGTTGCCATCCATTACGTACAGTAGCCAGATAGTTCATGTGTGTAGTCCAGACAGATTCAAATTTAAAGGAGCGGGTTCAAAATTGTTGCTTACACCAACAGTTAACTAGTAGCAAGTGGTGATCAAACCCTAACGGGTGTAAATGGAACACCTGTAGATGAGGAAAATGTTCTGTTAATTCAGTATTACCCAGAGCTCTATCAATACGTTCACGAATCGTTCCTTGTCCCTCCCTCTTATTGCACCATGTGAATCTGTAACCATTGAATCCCAAATCCATAAGATTACAGTCAGCCATAAAGTTCTGGAAATTAACTATCTTCCTCCAAGCTCTCGGATTGCCCCCACTTTTTTCTCCTTGAGCTGCGATATCATTAAAGTCACCCAGACATAACCACGATTGATCAACATGCTGGGCAATACACCTTACTTCTTGCCAACACAACTGACGCTCATTCTCATTCGGGGGTCCGTAGACAAAAGAAATATAGGAGGGCGAGTCAAAAGTCGAAGATGAAACCTTCGTGTGAATTATATTTGCTGAAGAGAAAAGGATATTCACCACAACTTCATCCTTCCACCACAGAGCAAGACCTCCACTACGACCAATAGGATCTACCAACCATTCTTCTGCAAAACCACACCTTTTCCTAACTTTCTTCACATTATTCTTTTTTTGTTTAGTCTCCATTAAGAAGACAATTTGGGGCTTATTTCGGAAACATTCTTCCTTCAGATTTTTGACTGTCAAGGCTGCCCCGAGGCCTTGGCAGTTCCAGCTTAAAATATTCATTGTGAACCGGTGGTTGGTCCCATCCAACCACCGGCGTTTTAAGTAGAAGAGAATGAATTATTAGAGTCGAAGTTGCCATCAAAGCTAAGCCAACTACTAGGAAAGTCAATTTCAGAGTTTGAAGCTATAGTGATACCTCTATTATGAAAATAACTTCATTTCACATGGCCAAGATTTAAAAAATATACACATCCACACACTTGTCCTACAAGAGCTGACAACTTCCAAGAGCCCTATATTTAACGTTCACCTCCTCACATTGACTAGTTGACCAAATATGGGACTAAATCCCCGTTTGCTTTAAACAATGACGATCTAGGATGTAAGCTCACTTTAAGGCTTAAGCGACCTGCAATGCTTCTTCACGTTTCAAGTCAAACACTTTGATGAGCGCGTCTTCAACCACCTGTTTGAACACCAATTTACTCTATAAGAAAACTTTTTTATATTTTTGACCCGTACGAAAAGAACAAGAATGCAAGTTTTGACTGCCCCATTTGGTGTCTCCGTACAAAATCTATTTACTTAACAGTACTGATTCTTTTAATTTCACATTATAATAGTAGGAAAATGAGTCGTTCTCATTCAAAGTTACTTCTCTTTTCCCCTCTCTATTTTGTATTCTATTTTGTCTAGTTTTATCATTTCATAGGCAATAGAAATTACCTTGTCAGGTGTGGATGCACCAGAAGTTATGCCGATAGTTATCGGACCCTCCGGTAGAAAGTTTTCTTTCTCCACCAGCTCACCGTGCTGGTAAACCCAAAAAGGATACCAATTACTAGAGAACAGAGCTAATAATAGTTGACGAGGTATATACCACTATGTTCAAGCTCACCTTCAATTTGTATGCTATTCTGTTTCCTGGACCAATTCTTTGCTCACTGTCAATCCAGTAAGAAGGAATCCCACGGTCCTCCGCTATCTCTTGCAGGTGTGATGTATTGCTTGAGTTCCACCCACCAACTACTAGCATAAGATCCAAATCTTTCTCCACCAGCTTGTACATAGCATCTTGTCTCTCCTGAAAATGGATAAAAGATTTAGATTTATGAGGTGATTAGACTAGAGACACAATGTAATTTATAAGACAAGGGAAAAGATGAAGAGAAAGCAAAACCAGGGGAAGCTTAAGATTCTACAGAACTTAAATAAGAAAAATCATCCCAAAAAACAAAAAACCCACCCCCACTATTAGAGGGGAGAAAAGAACTTGCCATATTTGCAAATAATAATAATAAGTTGGAATATCTATGACTGAAGAAGAGAAACTACCTGAGTAGCATCACAAATGGTGTTGAAGCTTACGAAGTGTTCATTGACGTTTTCCACACCATATTTCCGCATCATAGTCCTTTCTAATAGTTTACCTGTAAAACGAGCAGATCTATAAATATCAAATCATAATTCTTTTCTCCAAAGAGATGAATTGAGATTGTGCAATAGTAACAAACCAATCTCTTCAGTCTCTCCTTTGAGCATTGTTGTTTGGTTTGCAATGCCCACTTTAACCAAATCCACATCTGGGTCAAACCCCTCAGAAACAGCAAATTTAAATTTCTGCCAAAAAAGGCCAATAATGATCACAATGAAGGCTGGAGAGTTAATTTCAAAAGCACTATAAATCATGTGAAAGAAAAGTTTACCTCTAAAAATGCATCTTTCATTGAACTGAATCCATTAAGTCCACCACCAAGAATATAGTCACAAACATATTCAGCCTGTATCAAGTTAACAAGAAAGCAAGTAACAAGGAAAAACAAAGAAAATTAACAACAATGCAGAATATATAGTGTTATAAGAGAATGAACTTTCTTCCACTTAACCCAAAAGAAAATCTGAGTTATAGCTGCAACATAGGACAAACCTCAGCCATATTCTTCACAATAATATACTTCCCAGCAAATGATGCAGTTGCTATAGTTTCCTCATGAGCATATTTACCATGTATGACTGATGTGTACTCTCCTTTCTTGTGCTTTTCAACCGTATTCCAGACCTTCAAGCAATTCATTGAAGAAATCATGTCAGCATATGGGATGAAAAATGAATGCTATATGAATTCAAGTCACAGAAAACATGCGGTAGTGCGACAGAAAGCCACCTCTGTAAATGAATACCTTTACAACCCATGGGCATGTTGTATCAACAATTTGTACATTTTTCTCGCTCAAAGTCAACATCTCATCCACTGCAGCTCCAAAAGCAGGCAAAACCACAACATCACCCTTGTTGACAACATCAAATTGTTTATTTCCCTCCTTCAAAGGAATATTCTGCACTTTCATCTCTTCTAATCGCTGCATTAACAATTCTTCAGGTTCACTAATCATGTAACTAACTGGAATTGGTGAATGAAAAAAGAGTAATATGTGAAACGATAGCATGTAAAGAAAATCAGACAATGACATAGAAAATCTACCAAAAGGAGACAACATAACAACCTCACGAACTGAATAGTCAGAAAAGTGGGTTAAATAGCACAGCCCCTCAAAACAGGATCATACATTTCGATTAGAAAAGCTATGTCTAAGCTTCAAGATAAATCAGTTGCCGAATTCCCCACATATTGACAACATAGCTAATAAATGATTGTTACTGCCTGTTACTAATTACCCATACATGGCCATTAATAAGAACCAAGGTACAAACAAGATTCAAGACTATTGATAGTGATAAAATGTGTTAGACCTTATTAACAGTTGGGTTGTGGATGATTTCGTTGGTAAGCCAGATTGTCTCGGAAGGAAACTGTTTTCTAGCCTCATAAGCAATTTGAACAGCCCGTTCAACTCCCCAGCAGAAGCCAAAAGCTTCAGCCAGCGCTACTGTGACGTTACCCCATGTATACTCATATCCATTTTCCTTCAAGGTCTTAATGATGTCACCTGAAATCCCAACACAAAAACATGCAAAATTACAAGAAAACAACACATGAAAAAGAAGTCAACGCTGCAAGTATCAAGGAACTAACTTAGGGGTGAAATATTTTATTAAAGCTGGAGTTGAGTAAGGATAAGTAATTGGCTAGCGACCGCATACTCCCGGGCCGTATTAAGCACGGATTACCAAGAATTTTTATCTCGATTTCAAATTTCTCATGAAATTGAAGAAAACAAGTCAACTGAGCAACTGAATCACAAAATTCTAAGTCCCCTTGGGGACATCCAATAAAATTGGAAATACAGGGAGTATAGCTACAAATTTCTAAGGGAAAATTAGCTCTGCAAATAAAAACAGACACTTTCCCCAGTTAACTGCGAAGTGAACGTACTGGTGTATTCGCGATTCATAAGTTCTAGGGTCGCTTCCTTGTGCCCAAACCCTTTCCGATTATAGTTCTTACTCCTTGTTAGATTCTTCCGGAAAACCTTAGCATCAAAATCAGACTCCACATCAGCGGAAGAAGATGAAGAATCAGCAGAGCATCTAACGGAGAGAGGCTTCCAGCATCGGAAAGAAGCCGTCCTAGAGAAGTTCTCCGGCAACGGCAAAGCGAGGTCCGTGCGAGTAGTGGAGAGACTGCAAAGGTGCGGGGATATCGCCATGGTAGATAGTTAGAGATGTCAGAAAGAGAGCGAGATGAGAGCTTAGCACAAATAGCTGAGTTAGCAAGAAGAGCAAGTTCGGTTCGCCTTGTTCTATGGCAGCGAGGCAGCGAGAGCTTGTGCTTCTCGTTTTTTATGATTTTTTAGTAGTTTGTTAATTCTTTTTTGAGTCAATATAACTTCCCTCAAATTTGATCAAATTTTAATTTTAATTCTTTAAATTTAAAATCGATAATTTTGGTCCTTTAAATTTGACCTATAATTTTTTAAGTTTGAAATAGGTGGTTTTTGTCTCTCAAGTTTACTCCGTTTTTAACTATTGATCCCTCAAATTTAAAAAGGATTTAGTGAAAAACTGAACCGAACTGAAAAAAACTAAGTCCTTTTTAAATTTGAGGGACTAAAACCACCGATTTTAAATTTGAAGGATCAATGGTCAAATTTCAAGCACCAAAATGGCCGATATTAAACTTGAGGGATCAAAACTAAAATTGGATCAGTAGCAGAAGTTATATTAACTCTTTAATTTTATTATTTCTACCTCAGTTGTGTTTCGTGGTTTTCTTTTCTCTTTTTTTTCTTTCTTTTTTCTTTTTTCTTGCATTATATAAGATCAATTATTTTTTTCTTTGGTAATAAAGTGAGACAAGAGCCAGCTGAATTAAACTAATAAACTACACTGATATCAGGCGAGAAACGACCTAACTATCCCTGCACATAAAAAATTGAAACTGGTCACTCCTGAAAGTGACTCCTGAGTATAGATTTATTAATATAAATTACAAATGAATTAATTAATGTGTTTTCTATTACAACATAAAAAGGCATATTTCATATTTTCAATAATATGAAATACACGTATTTAGATTATTATATTTATTACTCAATTGCTTAATATCTTGAAATTATACAATTTTATATGATGAAAATTATTATTTTTAAAAACAATATGGATTGTTACTATTTAATGACCTTGTCCTCCATTCCAGGACTTTCATACTCTTTTTTTATCCCTCCAATGCAGGACTTTCATACTCAATAAAAAAAGAAAAAGAAAAACTATTACCATAGAAAGCATAATATAGGTATTTTAATTTTTGTGAAGAGTATAATTTAATACTCCGTTGAGTTATATTAGGTACACGTGTAAATGTCTTGCGGCCTAAAATAACGTGGGTATATTAATCTCATCTCATCCGGTAAAAGAAGAAATAGAAAAAATAAAAAGATTCTAATCAAGTCATTTATTTGAGAGTATTCTAGATTAGATGGTTTTTATTGCCCATGGTTAAAAATGAGTATTTTAAGAAAATGAATAGATGTTTAAGTTTAACTAATGTAACTATTTTTTTTAATTTTATAAATTAGTTTAAGTTACATTAGTTTTTTTATACATAAATAGTTACATTAGTTAAGCACTTAAACATGTATTCATTTTCTTAAAATACTCATCTTAAACCATTCACATTAAAAACCATCTTACCTAGAGTATTCTCAAATAAATGACTTGGCTCCAGTTGTATCTAACCATTTACAAGTACTTTGTGAAGTTGATTTTAATTCTAAATATAGATATATTTTTAATATTTATCAACATTTTTCTTAATTTATTTTAATTGATGCTCCCTCAAGCCTCAACAACAATCAAAGAGGAGAGGAAATGAGAAAATTAAGGAAGATAACTATAGTGTTTTAAAAATTAAAATACATGCCATATTAACTAACTTTTTTAATCTAATCAAATTAAGTAAATATGTCTTATATTAAGGATTGGAAGAAATATATATTAAAGGGAATATGAGAGGCCTAGACTTGCAATCTCTTTACATGAAAATTGAGCCCTCCCATCTGCATTGGCGCCTCTTGATCAATGAATCAAACATGGAAGCCCATCAAATAAAAAGTTCTTTTAAAGAACAACCATAAATAATCCACATTTGCATGTCTTCATCTTTTTGCTCCTCGTCTTCTTGTTTTCTTGCTTCTATACCTATCACTATATTCGTATGTATCCTTATTGGCGCACAAATGTAAGGGAAGATCTATGAACTCCTTCAACCTGTTCTTTTCTACTACTAATGATTAATAATTAGTTTCTTGATATGATGTCCAAGAGCGATTCAATTTAGTATCAGATTTGGACCCTTGCTTATTCGGTATTAGACGTTGATTCTTGCTCATTCGGTATCATACGTGGACCCTTGTTTATTCGATATCATAGTTTTAAAATGCATCGAGTGAGGTATCAAAACCCTTATAAGGCGCCCTTCGCTTCCCTCCCTTAGCAGGGTGAGAATTGACAATTCACTAGCCTCTATTGTATAGCTTGATTCATAAAACGGCCCTTCTGCGTGGTATGCAATTGGTACTAGTGGATCCATCTTTCTTGAAAGAGATCTCCCTGGATAGCAGGAAAATTGATGATTTTTTGAGTGACCTGATAAGGGTCCTTGCATTGTCGTTACCTATGTTCCTTTAATTCTATTATATAATTTGTTTAATATTTTCTTCCTCTAATTATATTATTTCCACATGTGTTAGTAATTATAAGCTAATAAGGGGTACAAACCAAAAGCCGGGTTCAAGGTTTATGGTTTAGAGAAGGGTTTGTGTGGTTGTTACAAAAAAAATGCACAACCTTACTCATTCGGTGTCCAAAAGAGTTCTTGATATGGTGTCAAAAAGAGTTTCAATTCAATATTAGACTTGAACCCTTGCTCATTCTGCATCAGATGCAATTATGTAAATTCTCGACAAATTGTATTGAAAGAAGGAGTAAGAGAAGAGAGAATCTTAGAAAGAGAGAGGAGAAACCCAAGAGAGAGAGAAACACAAGAGTTGCTGAATATGCATTCATTCACTTTAACAAAACAACAACTGAGTTACAATGAGAGGCTTTAGGCTTTATATAAACAGCTTATTGCCGCCTTATCCATTTAATGAGGTGCATGAGTGCTGTTGACTTATTTATTAATGGCAAATATGTAATTAACTACCAATCCTAATTAAATCCCTATTTAGCTAAGTAGCTTAACTAATGTTGCTCTTGGCCCTAATTAAATCTCTAATTAGCTAAGGAGCTCAACTAATGTTGCTCTTGGCTAATGCTACTTTAAAGTAGCTATACCACTCTCAACTAAACATTGATCTCTCCTCAACTAACTAACCCTAATAATTGGGAATAGGGGAATTAAGGATTCTAACTACAGCTATATTACAATTATATATCAATACCCTTTTTAACATCCTTGCCCTCAAGGACGTGTAGCTTGAAAATCAGGAAATTGCTCTTGGAAATGAAGGAGTGTCATCTAAGAGGCTTCTTCTTCTAATAACCC
Source organism: Inga leiocalycina (assembly GCA_963242795.1). Lineage (NCBI taxonomy): Eukaryota > Viridiplantae > Streptophyta > Magnoliopsida > Fabales > Fabaceae > Inga > Inga leiocalycina. The sequence continues at coordinate 28,608,613 of OY725320.1, forward strand.
TTTCCATTAAACAAGTACTTTAGTAATGAACCTGTATAGTACGCTTGCCAACTTGATCCTGAATTCTCATAGAGGTTGCACTATCGACACCTTCAATAGCATGTAAAGAAATACTAGGTATTCCTTCTCCACATATTAAACCTCAAGGGTGTCCTCAATGTTGTCTTCTGTATCTAGATCTTGCCCAATATCATGTAGCTGTAGTTTTTGCCTTTGGGGTCACCTATGGTCATGGGAAAAAGGAGCATGACAGTAGAAATACAAATTTTTGGTTCTACATTCTAGTTCTTCTTCAGGGGTAAGGGCCTTGTAGGTCTTTCTTGGCATTAAAGATGGGATCTTGGAAGTATTACCAGAATTTTTATCGTGTTGAGGAGGCTTATTTGTTAACATATTTGTGCGATATGTGGAAGAAGGAGGGAGGGTTGCAGAACATTTTGATGATGATCCTGAGGTTGCTATCGAGATAGGCCGCCTAGATTTTTCTGCTACAATCTTGGCACTTATGTCCTCCCAAATTATTTCTTGCATTTTCGCTAATTTTTGAGCCTCTTTCAATGTTCTAAGATTAAACATCTGTATCGAACCTGAAAGTTTTGTTTTGAGGGCCGACACATATTCACCTACAAGATAGTCTTTAGCCAAATATAATTTGGCAGTGATAAGATCAAATGTCGCATTATATTCTGCCAGTATTTAGGTCTACGTAGGTAAGTCAGTTCACTCATGGGATTTTGAAAGGCTGGGCCAAATTATCTTGCAAGATCACATCATATTCATCCCAAGAAGGCAGTCGGTTACTCAACCTTCTTTCAAGAGCACAATGCCACTAGGATGTCTTGTCATCAAGATTAAGTGAGGCCATTTTTACGTTGCTATCTTCTGGTTTGTCATCCAACTCGAAGAAATGTTCACACTTGAGGAGCCAAGTTAGTATATCATGCCATTGTATCTAGGAAACTCCATCTTGGTGAATTGTGTTGGCTTTCGGTAAGGAGGATAACCTGGCCTATGTTCTTGATGCCTTTCTTGATGGCGCTCATAGTTTCTTGGGCCATTATGGCCGGCTTCACGCATTTCTTGCTGTAAATTTGCCAATCTCATATTAAACCCTACTAATAGCCCTTACAAGGTATTGTCCATGGTTTGCATTCGTTGCTCAGTAGCTTGGAATCGTTCTTCAGCCATTCTTGATCTTTCTTGCAATCTTGTTTGAACCATGCAGCAGCTAGAAAAGCATGTGGCAAAGGATGAAGGTCTCTGATACCACTGATGCAATTATGTAAATTCTTGAAAGAATTGTATTGAAAGAAGGAGTAGCATCCAAGAAACTTCTTCTAATAACCCTACCATTGAACAAGTACTTTAGTAATAATTCACTATCATTGTTGCTTAATTCTATATATGGAATGTCAGAATTCATGATCATTGTGCACAATCACTAATATTGAACTTTGTGCATGAAATGAAATCCATGCTGTCAATTTATTAAGTGAATTAAGCTTTCTGTCATCATGCTTGCACCATTAATTTGATTCATTCATGTTCATGTGCTTGACTTGAATTTGAGTGGAGTCTAGTGGATTATAAGAATTGTTAATATCACTAGCCTCTATTCTATAGATTGATTCAAAAAATGGTCATTCTGTGCAGTACACAATTGGTATTAGTAGATCTATTGTTCTTAGAAGAGATCACCCTGGTGGTAGAAAAATTGATAATTTTCTGAGTGACTTGGTAAAGGGTTCCTCTATTGGTGTTACCACATGGTATGTTCCTTTAATTCTATAATTTAATTTGTTTGATATTTTCTTCCTCTAATTATGTTATTTCCAGAAACATGTCAACAAATATAAGCTGATGGGGTACAAACCAGAAACAGGGTTTAGGGAAGGGTTTGTGTGTTTGTTACAAAAAAATGCACAACCTTGCTCATTCAGTGTCCAAGAGAGTTCCTGAGTTTCAATTCAGTATTAGACTTAGACCCTTGCTTATTCGGTATCAAACATGTATCCTTATTCATTCGTTATCACAATTCATTGTCAGTATTGCTAAATTATGTTCATGGAACATCAAAATTCACTATCATTATGCACAATCACCAATCCTGAACTTTGTGCATGAAATGAAATCTGTGCTATCAATTTATTAAATGAGTTAGATTTGCTATCATCATGCTTGCACCATTAATTTGATTCATTCATGTTCATGTGTCTGACTTGAATTTGGGTGGAGTCTAGTAGACTATAAGAATTGCTAATATCATTAGCCTCTGTTGTATAGTTTGATTCATAAAATGGCCCTTCTGCGTGGTACATAATTGGTGTTCATGGGTCCATCATTCCTAGAAGAGATCACCTTGGGTGGCAAAAAAATTGATGATTTTTTTAGTGACCTGGTAGGATCCCTACATTGGCGTTACCATAGAGCATGTTCATTTAATTATATTATTTAATTTGTTTAATATTGTCTTCCTTTAATTATGTTATTTCCACGGTTGGTTAGCAATTATAAGTTGATAAGAGGTACAAACCAGACATTGTTTATGTATTGAGGTTAAAAATTGATCGATCGTTGTTTTGCTAGCTTGGTGGGGAGCCATTAGTAGTGATCATATTTGTGAAACCAACTTATTCTAGAGTACAAATTGTTTCACCTCCTTCTCCAAAAAAAGAGGAAGAGTAGAAAGGGGAATCCTCCTCCACCTCCTGCGGAGAAGCCCGAGGTGAGGAAGAGAAAGAAAAGGAATCAAAAGGAAGAGGAGGGGAAGGGGGAAAAGCAGAAAAGGAAGAAGTAGGCTTGCAATTTGGAATGTAACTAAACAATTGATAAGCTCTCAATAGTTTTATTTAACCTGAAATCATCTCAAATGTCATTCACGTGATTTGGCCAAAAATGTTAGTGAAATATGTGATTGCGAAATATGTTAGTGAACTATGCTATATACATATATATACATATGCTAGTGTGAAATATGCTAGTTTTAAAGTGTGATTTTGAAATACTCCATGTTTAAAAATATGTGATTCTGAAATATGCTAGTGAAATATGGTAGTAAAATATGTTATATAATGTGATTGCGAAATATGTTAGTGACATGTGTGAAAATTGTTCCTGTATATTAAAGCAGCGAAACAGGGAGGCCTTGGCTTGAGATTTTTTTATTGATACAATTAGGGACGAGCATAGACTGGACTGGATCAGGTTTGATATCAACCCGAAGCCTGGTCTGGAGAGGATCTTGGGTTGCATAAGGCAGCTCGTGGTCTAGTCTGGTCCAGCACCAACCTGAGGCTGGAGTGGACCAGACCGGGTCTGGTGGACGTCCAAGTAGTCCAGGATCTAAATTTATTTTTTTTTTATTTTTGTTTTTTTCTTCATTGGAAGGCAAAATTTGAACCTATTAAATACAATTAGGACCACAAAAATACCTATAATAATATAAAATGTGTCACCAAAAATTAAAACACCATAAATCTATAAGAATATCCAACAACAATAAAAAAAATAAGTTGAGAAAAATGATTTAAACATGATAAATATAATTAAAATAATAAAAATACCTATAATCATATAAAAATCAGCATAAAAAATAAAAATTAATTATAAATCCTTAAAAAAAACTCCAACAACATTAAATAAAAAATAACATCAAAATTAGAAAAATATTTTTTAAAAAATTGGCCTGGACCAGTCCAAGTGGTCTGGTTCCCTGGTCCGGAACTCGATCCAACCTGACTAGTCAGTCTGATCCAATTTTATTATATTGTTTATTTAGATTAGATCATATCATATCGGACCATCTTGAATTAGACCAGACTAAACCGAACCACTGTATTTTATTTTTATTCACCCCTAGATACAATGGCTTAAGATTTCTTTACATGAAAATTTAGTACTCTCATCTGCTTCGCGGCCTCTTGATCAACGGATCAAACATCGAAGCCCATCAAATAAAAAGCTCTTTTCAAGAACACCAATAAATAATCCCAGACTTAGCATGTCTTCATCTTCATGCTCCTCCTCTCCTTGTTATCTTGCTTCCATACCTGTTTTCGTATTCGTACGTATCCTTATTGACGCATAAATGCAAGGGAAGATCAATGAACTCCATCAACCTTTTCTTTTCTTGCTGGGCCAAATTTGACTTTGCCCATCAAATCTTGGCAGACATGATTGCTTCTGGGTTATCCGTACATTTAATCTCCTAATTTGATTTGATCGTTTAAATGATGCTCGAGGCCTATTTAAAAAAAAAAAAAAAGAATGTTGGTTGTATGGATTAAGTATTGGGATTCTTGTTTGTAGGTTTTGTAGGGCTTGCTCTTAAATTCGGATAAAACTTTTTGCCTCTGAAACTTTACCATCAACCTCCTAAATTCTTATATTTATGTAAATAACTTTCATATAATTACTTTTGTACATCACTATTTATACATTGCTTAAATTTTTGTTCTGATACACATTAATTGCTTAAATTTTAGGGATTACCTGCGTGTCAATCAAAGTTTATGAGTTATATAAAAAAAAAATAAAGTTTAAGGGGATATATAATTGATAGTTAAGGGCTACCCACAAAGATTTGAAAACTGAACAAAGTTTGTTATCAAGTTTTAAAGGTTAAGGGATTAATTGTTCATGGTCCAAAGTTAAGGCAAGTTGTGTGTAATTTAGCCTATTTTATATATATATATATATATATATATATATATATATATATATATATATATATTATTCATAATACCAAGGTAAAAATCAATCTAAAATAGTACTCCTTCTCCTATTCCTTAATATAAGACATATTTATTTAATTTGATTATAATAAGGAAGTTAATTAATATATTATATGTATTTTATAAAACACCTTAGTCTTCTCTCTTAATCCTCTCATTCTTTATCCTTTTTTATTATTATTGAGGGAGTATCAATAGAAGTAAATTAGAAAAATATTGACAAATATAAAAAGTATGTCTTATATTTAGTAACAAGATTACCTCTCTAAATATGTCTAATATTATAAGTAAAATTATTATAGAGATTCGAGTTATATAACTTGGCATTTACAAGTTACAGCATGTAAAACAAGAGTCTAGCCACTACGTACATGTGTATGATACTTGATAGAATAGAACACACTCATATCTTTCCCTTTTCCCTGTGAGTACGGCGAGAGGCTTGATTAGAGGAATCAGGCAGTTCTGAGAGACTGAGTCATCATAGCAGTGAACTCGTCCATATCAACCATGCAATCTCCATCTCTATCCACAGCTCTCACCATTCTTCTACACTCTTCAAGACTGCAACTCTCTCCCAGCCTCCTCAACATCTCTTGAATCTCCTCTGCACTTATCTTCCCATCTCCGTTACTATCAAACGTCCTAAACGCGCTCTGTATATCCATCGTCCTTATCCCTCCTCCTTTCTTCTGCGCCTCCATGAACTCCTTGAAGTTTATGAACCCGTCCCCGTCCAGATCCACCACCATGAATATCGACGGCACTTCATGGACCATGTTCCCCATCCCCAGTGCCCTCAGCGTCGCCTTGTACTCCTGCTGCGATATCTTCCCGTCCTTGTTGCCGTCAAACTTGTCAAACACCGTCTTCATCTCCTCCACGTTTGGCTGGAACAGCGGCTTCTGCAGGCCCGAGTTGACTCGGTCTTTCATGGAGAATAGCCGAGATGGCTTCCTCAGGTACTTCCTCTTTGACAGGCTGTATTGGAAATCAAGGAATCTTGTGGTCGACATGATCTTCTTCTTCTTCTTCTTCTACGTACTTCTGCTCTCTATGGTTGATTATATTAGGCTCATAGAATAGAATGCTGCCTCGTATATATAACAATGAAAATGGCCGACATTAAGCGATATGATTGTTCATTGTTGATTGGTTCTTTCTTATGTGAGGAATCTGAGGAATCCTAGGCTATCGGTTATTCCCTGATAACTTGCAGATGACCACGAAACTGAAGATGCTGGAAGAGAAAAAGCGGGATAGGGAAGGTGACAGGGAAAAGAATCTTTTTTACAAAAAAGCTAAGAGTGTATTTATTAAGCTGTGTGTTTGCCTTTCAGGAGAGGAAGGGATGTTCCATTTGCATTCCACGGGTAATGAATTGATTTACAAGTATGTTGTACTGATATCTTTAGTGACAGTGTTCAAATTGAATTAATGAGGGATAAATTCCTGAGGTGGGAGAAAGAGAATAAAGGAGAATGGTGGTTATCCCTTGGCCACGTCGTCCACTAAGTCAACGTCCCATCATAGGATTTCTTCTGCGTGTATTATGCAGAGATATATGTTATAAATGCCATTGTATCTGATACGGAGGCGTATCAATGCATATATGGCATAGTAGGGGCATACATGTGTATATACATAATAACAACAACGAGCCTTATCCCATTAAACAGGAAGAGTTGAGACGATAAAAATATTGATGGCAGATATGCACCCATCTGTTGTTATGAAAATTTTATTTATGTATTCCTGTATTCAGGAGCAAGGGAGTTACAATGAGAACAAGAAGAATAGTTAATTTTATATACCCACTACCACATTCAGTAGTAATTACAACCGTATGGCAAAGTAAACAAAGCAACCCTTACTCAATTTACAGTCAAGTAAATTAAGCAGAATGAATCACCAAGCGTAATATGCTCTTTTTGCTGATACAGTGTTTACTGAACCTCGTTTTGATTTCCATTATGAGGCCTGTACAGAAATTAATGCCAAAGCAGAAATGATTAGTGTGTGTTCAAGGCCTAAAATGCTCCCTAATCACATACTAAATTGCCGAAGAAATTTGTGATTACTCCTTTATATCATCATTTTGCAGTGAGTTTAAGCTGATTCTGATAGGTGATTTTCCAGGGTCCTCCCTAAAAATACCCAAGGCATTATTAGAAAGCAAAGTTAGAAGGAGGAGGAGGAAGGAGAAGTGATGGTTAAATGATTATATTCTTTCTTTTCTTTGGAGATGACTTCTAAAATCTTCCAAACATACCAGTGCGTAGGTGTCGCTTAGATGAAAGGCAGAAGAAGAAACAACTATCAGATCGTGAAGAGATGCTGTACTTAGTTATACATGCAGGCCGCTCCGATTTTGCAGCTCCGGAGGAACATTACCATCAAGTTTGTTGTTCTGGAGATATCTGTCATGCCAAAGCAGAAAACTTATTCAGTAGTAAGCTGAAGACCAAAAAGAAGAAGAGAGAATGACATTGTTCAGTTCTGTGTCCCTGTAATGGCAAGCATCTTACACTTCGCGCAGTTTTGGGAGATTCCCAAGTGTCGAAGGAATTGACCCATTAAACTGGTTATTCTCCAAATGCCTTTCATTGTAACAATGACCAAATGAAAACAAAGAAAGAAAGAAAAGAGGCAGAAAAATTAACATCAGGTCACAGTAGATATATTAAGAAAGCTCAGGGAAAAGAGTAAAATAAAGGGTAAAGCTTCAGTAATGAAAACATCTTCGTCTACATACAAAGTTTGTAGCTCCTTCAGCTTAGACATCTCGGGGATTTCTCCTGAGAGGTTGTTTCCAGGCAGCCAACTGACCCAATAATTTCCATAGCAGAGTATCATAATTAAGTTGTAACTAAGAGAAATCACTTACCAATTTTTAAATTAAATGGGATATATTCCTTACAGGTTTATGAGCGCAGTTAAATGGCCAATGCTTGGAGAAAGTGAACCGGACAGCCCCGCCTCCGTCAAGTTCCTTCATACCAAAACCAAAAAAATAGAAATCGCCATTACACAAGGCGTTGTAATTTTAGTTTTAAAACTCAATAACTTGTAACCTTTTGTTAAACTTTTGCAAGAATATCTTTCAATGCTATTGATGTTGGCCATCTAGTGCCATATTTGCATCATAAGCATGCATGATTTGCTGATTCATCCTAACCATTTAACATACTGGGTATCACATGTCACACACCTGAGTGATTATACGCTATTATCTACTTTTTATCCATTTTATAAGGTTTTTTAGTAAGAATCAAGCATATATTTCGCCACTTCAATATTATCAGCATATTGAAACAAGTTAAAGGAATCTTAAAAAAATTGGAAAGAAATTGCAGTTACCACTCGAACTTACACTGAGATGACCTGACTAATAAACTCTTCAGAACATTGAACTCCAGTCCATGAATTTTCTTTAGGTAGGCAAGGATCACCACTCCAATCAGGAGGTGGATTGTCAAAACTTTTTGCCAATTCTTCCATTGCAACGACTATAAACAGAATGCCATAGCAACCAAATCAGATCATGTGAACGGAGTATCATCATTTTGATTCTAGAATTCAATCAAGAAGTTACAAAGAGTACAGAGAGATCTACAAGATACCATCTCTATGAATAGTATGGCCCCCCAGAGGAAGAACCATCAAGATTTCTCCAGCATTGATTACAGGTCCAACGGGGCTCCCTTCTCCAGGGGCCAAAGTGATTTTGGTTTGACCAGAGAGTGGCCACTCTGGAGAATAAACAGTAAGACCGCTGGCTGTGACGTTAAGGTTTGAGAAGAAAGTTTGGTTATTGATAGCAACATCAAATACCCTCCAACTGTAAGCGCTTGGTGACCTGTTATCCTGAAAATAGAGGGCTATGTAGTAGTTGGTGCTCGGAAGGGACACAAGTGGCCATTGAAGTTCAAGCACCTTCCCTCGGCTAGTTGTAACTCCAGATGTGAATGCATTCACTGGAGGGAGATTCCAGAAATCTGATGAAGTTACATTCGAATGGCTCATCACAGAGGGGTTCTGGTCCAAAAATGGTTGCCACATCCGGTTGAATTTGTCGTCAGGATAACTAGTTTCACATATACACACATCTTAACCATAAGATTTCTCTCTGATTCCACAGTTCAATTTACATCATTCAACACACACACACACATATATATTTTTTATATTATCATCCGGTATCTGGTTTGGGATTTGTGGCTGCCCCTCCTAATACAAGTGTTTCCTCTGAGACTCAAACTCGAGACCCCAAGGATCTAGCGGCAGTAGGGCCTTACATTGCTAGACCAACTCTATATTGGTTATTCAACACATACATTACCAAATAACAAATCCAGCATTTTGTTCGTACATGATTCTGCATCACTAAAGCAAATTTTAATTTAACTCCGTTTTTTGAATTTGATCTCTTATGCATGGAAGTCCTTTCAATGTTATCTTCCCATTTCATTTCCATCATTAACTAACATTGAATCTATCTTAACGTTGACTCATACTTGTTAACTTATGCCAGGCATACACTCAGTCCACAAGAGATAAGAAGCCCTAAATAAAAATGCAAATTTCAAGAAATTCATGAATGTGGGTGAACTTCAAAGATATGAAACTTTTCACGAAATTAAAATTTCTGATTAGAACTAATCCGATATGGACTAGGTCAGTTTTGATTTAACATGATTCACCATTGAAGATAGGGTGGAAAGGAGACTTTGAAACCATTTTTAATGAATAAGGAACTAAAATGAAAGAAAGCAACCATGGGTGACAATTTAAAACACACAGATTTGTCAAGTATATAGACATAGGATTTTTAGCTCATAAAAACCCTACAAGATTAGAAGATTACGAGCAAATCTTATAGCTTACCCAATGATTTCTTCACTTTCTCCAAAATTCTGCCTTGCAACAGTGACAAGGGCATAATTGGTGAAGTTAGTGGGGTTATACACAGAAGCATCCAAGGCCTGCACCTCCAATGCTGAAATGAAAGGGCTGGAACTACCTGTCTGGTTATTCCTTGCCAAGCACACACTCAACGTCTTCCTAAACGGCATCACTACAACCTCAAAGTAGGAACTAAGGCCTTTGGAAAAGTCCTCTGTGGTGTTTATGGTGCTCCATTTAGTCCCTTCAACAATTTGGTCAAACACTGGAGGCTCCTTTCCTCCATCAAATCTTCCATAATAGAATATGGTTTTCACAAGGTACTTGCCCTGGGGGTTGACAGGTATAGAATAACAGTATTTTCTAGCCTTTGTGTCCGGAAAGTAACGCAGTGTGGACAATATCGGAACCAAGTTATCTGACTTTATAGTGGTGGTATTGCCCACTTTGATGAAGTCTTTATCAGATATGTAATTGAGACTTCCCACTGTCACATTTTCCGAGCCTCCGCAATTTAACAAATACCCTGTGTACAAGAATAAAGGACCCAAGTTATACACTTGTTTCTTCAATTGCTGCATTCCAATCCTAAGTTAAGATAATGGAAACTTTTAATGTTCAAAACGTGTTTTCCTTTGCATTGAACAATTTTAAGGAATCAAAACGATATCACAAAGTTAAAGTCATTCTAACAACAAATTTACACTCACGTCCAAGCAAATTAACAGGTAAACTTTAGCATTTAAAAAATCAGAGCGGTTCTAAAATCTAACTACTTCAATGAACTACAGAAATCTTATGTCACAGGCTTGATACCAGTGAAGGGAAAAATCGATTTCAGACCAAATCAGGAGAGGAAAACTCTTAAGTTAACATTAATGCATCTAAAGATGAGGACAATGGGGGGGGGGGAACCATATAGACCCATTAATCTATGGCCGAAAAGCGGAAAAAAGACGCAAACATGATGGTGTTTAGCTACATTGGTGGATGAATTGGCTAGTGATAATGGAGAATGTACCTTGAGGATCATCAGAGGGAAAGGCAGGATGGGGAAGGACGAGGACGAGGAGGAGACAGAGGAGGAAGACGGAGGGGCTCATGGCGTCAGAACCCGCCGTCCAACCTGAAAGAAGCATGCGATTTGGGAAAGGAGCAAAAAGAGAAAGGAGGTGTACGACATAGTGTGTTGATGCTGATACCAGAGGGGATTGACACGTCCAGGGCCATGCTGAATTATAGAACACAAATGTTCTTGCCTTTGACTCTGTCAACCTCCTATTTCTTAAAGATGACAAGTCCACAAGTATATCAAATATCAGAAATTACTGCATTGAAGCACTTAGTTTAATTAGTTCTAATTGTAAGATACACACACACACACATATTATAACAAATACTCAAACATGTACTTAATGTAAAAGATATATTTAAAGAATTGATTTTTTTTTTTAAATATAATATATATTTTTCATATTTATTTATCTTTTTCTAATTTATTCTATTGGTACTCCATCAATAATAATCAACGTGGAGGGGAATGAGGGAATTAAGAAAAATAACTAAGTGTTTTAGAAAATATTACTCTCTTCGGTCTTAAATGTAAGATAAAGTTGACTTTTTTGAAAAAATTAAAAAAGCTAATTAAATTATTTTAGAGCATTTATATTCTTATTTTTTCCTCTAAACTCATTAGTTTGACTAATAAAATGATATATAATCTAAGGATAGTAGTTTATTTAACTTCTTTAATCTCTTTAAAAGTTAACTTTATCTTATATTTAGGATCGGAGGGAGTAGTACATTTCAAATTAACTAACTTAGCTATTTTTTTTAATTTAATTAAATTAGGTAAATATATCTTAAAATAAAATAGGAGGGGGGTGGTTAAGTATTTAGTGCTTGACAAATGACAATATCCCTTTATAAACATTTCTATCAATGTTATTGTGTTTGACTCACTAAAAAATTTCAATCAGATTACTGACTGACAACAAATTTGAAAGAAGAAAAAGTCTTTTGACACTCATCCCATTTTCGGAGTAATTTTAAAACACCTGAACTAAAACTTTTATATCACTAATTCCAAACGAAGTGAGGGAATATATAGCCCCAACTGAAAATAAAAAAGAAAAGAAAAGAAAATAAGTTTTTCCTTTTCTAAGTGTTTGCAGTTTGTGGCTTTGTGCTTTTGTCATGTGCTCATTAGTACTTTCTTCTTTAGAATTCAAGTAACAAGATAAACAAAAAATAAAAACCTTTCCCTTTTCATTTGTGCTTTAGCATGTTCATTAGAGTTATGATGAGTGGCACATAGATGATGGTCACTTGCAATCTCTCCATTTGCACTGTATTATTAAATTAAATGGTTAAGGTGGGAAAAAATAATATCTATAGTGAATATAGCATAAATTTACCGGTCAACAATTAAAAATAGTAAATAAACATCAATTCATAATGGAGGCCAGCGTCCATAATCTAAGAAATATGGATTTCATATGCTATAACAATTATAAATCAATTGGGGACAAAAATACACCTATAATATTATACTATAGTGTAAATTTCACATTGGTTAAGAAAATGTGTGAAACCCTTCAATTTATAACATTTGTATAAGCATGCTCATAAATTTCATTTTAACTTACCTATGACAAGGCTAACTTCATAATTGGGTATTTTTTTAAAAAATATTCAAAATTATTTTAAAATAATTATAAAATGTGAAGTCATCACTAAGCAATATCAATCAATATAAATATATGCTCTTTTCTATCTTAATTATAGAGCATAGTTAATTGTTTCATGATTCTAAATAAATAGTGATTAATATTCTTAAATTTATAGAAAAAACTGTAAATTTCTAGTTTTATCAGTCACTAAAATTCAAAAAAAAAAATTTAAGAATAAATGATGAAGGAAGGACATGATTAAAAATTTAAAATAAATAATTTGTTTATCCCAATGCTTCGCCGGTAAGGAAAATTGCGTTTCATGGACGCGACGCGAAGTGCCGCCTAACAAACCGCCAGGGACGTTATAAATCTGATCGCAAACCGTCATGGGTGACGAATTTCAAAACTTTGGCTCCTGATCTTTATCAACATCCCGTCGTCATTTCAATCTCTTCCATATTCACTATCCATGGGAACCTCTCAGAGCCGCGAGGGCCTCGATGTTTCCGACTCTGATTACGAAGAGGAAGACGATGAATCACAAGAACAACGCGAAGAAGACCATAGCGATACTAAAACTTCCTCCGGAGTCAAATCCAGAGCGTCGGGGGATCAGCTTGATGAAGTCGACGAGAAGCTCAAAGCGTTGAAACTCAAGTACCAATCGTCCTCCGCGCAATCCCCTAATTTGAAAAATGCTGTCAAGCTTTACCTTCACATTGGAGGAAACACTCCTAATGCTAAGTGGATCATTTCCGATAAACGCACGTCCTACGCTTTCGTCAAAGCCTCCAGTGATAACCCCGACGATGACGACGATGATGAAGAAGAGGGATCATACGGTAAGGGAGAGTCATGGTGGGTACTGAAGGTGGGTTCCAAGGTTCGGGCTAGGGTTTCTTCGGAAATGCAATTGAAGATGTTTGGCGATCAGCGTCGGGTTGACTTCGTGTCCAGCGGCGTGTGGGCTTTGAAATTCCCTACAGACGAAGCCTATCGGAAGTTTGTGACTGAATTTCAGAATTGTTTATTTGAGAATGTGTATGGGCTTGAGGCCTCGGAAGAGAACAAAATAAAGATTTATGGAAAGGAATTTATAGGGTGGGTGAAACCTGAGGCGGCTGATGATTCGATGTGGGAGGATGCAGATGATGGGTTTGGGAAGACACCTGAGCCTGTAACACCTGTTAGGGGAACCGAGGACTTGATGGAGGAGTTTGAGGAGGCTGCTAATGGAGGAGTGCAGAGCTTGACGTTGGGTGCTCTTGATAATAGTTTCTTAGTGAACGATGTGGGCGTTCAGGTTTACAGAAATTTTAACCATGGAATTCATGGGAAGGGTGTCTCTCTGAAATTTGATGGTGGTAGGTTGCAGGGAAGTTCAAGTTCAGGGCAATCAGCGGCAAAGAAAGCGCTGTTGATGAGAGCTGAAACTAATATGATGCTAATGAGTCCAATGAAGGAAGGGAAACCACACGCCTCAAGTCTTAACCAGCTTGATCTTGAGACTGGTAAGGTTGTCACTGAATGGAAGTTTGAGAAGGATGGAGCTGATATTACCATGAGAGATATCACAAATGATACCAAGGGATCACAGTTGGATCCTTCTGAGTCGACATTTTTGGGCTTAGATGATAATAGGCTTTGTCAGTGGGATATGCGTGACAGGAAAGGCATGGTGCAAAGTATTGCTTCAGCTAATTCTCCAGTGTTGCATTGGAATCAGGGCCATCAATTCTCCAGGGGAACAAACTTTCAATGCTTTGCAACTACTGGAGATGGTTCAATTGTTGTAGGGTCTCTTGACGGAAAAATACGGCTGTATTCAAAGACATCAATGCGGCAAGCAAAGACTGCTTTTCCGGGGCTCGGCTCTCCAATCACCCATGTTGATGTTACCTATGACGGCAAGTGGGTGCTTGGCACTACTGACACTTACTTGGTACTCATTTGCACATTATTTTCTGATAAAGATGGGAAAACAAAGACTGGGTTTACTGGACGAATGGGAAACAAAATACCAGCTCCGAGATTGTTGAAGTTGACTCCTCTTGATTCACATTTAGCGGGTACTAACAATAAGTTTCATGGTGGCCATTTTTCATGGGTAAGTACTATTTTCTTTATTGATAAATTGCGCAACTGTTGGTATAAAATCCTGGCTAATATGCCTAATTATTTACCTTGCTGCCCCAAAGCACTTTTAATTGCCAGTTTGTTACTGTTTACGTTTTTGTGAGATGAACCTTTTCTTTATCACCTGCATTATCCATTGAATTGGTTAATGATTAATTTTATGATCAACATAACATCGTAATTGTAACTTAAACCGTACTATGTCTTTTGTTGGGGATATTGTTTTTCCTGCCATTTAGTTAATATTACCATAATTATATTGACTTCTTTTGATATGTAGAAAACTCAGGATATCTACATGTTGTCCATATTTTGGTTAAACTGACAAAAATTACAAGGATGCATGAAGATCGCTTAATATATCAATCCATTTTTCCTGTCTCTAGAACTTTTTTCCCTCAATACTAGTAAATGCTTCTGGCAAAAACAAAGCTAAATTTTGATCAATAGGATTGGTTTCAGAAAATACTGCCGTCCAGCCATTCATGTTTCTATACTGAAAAGATTATAGTGCAAGCAATAAGTTATCGTTTATGGATGAATGAAATATATTAACAGAAGTACATCCCCATTGTCCCTGTGTATCTAAGCTGGCATGAGCCCCTCTTGGAGGAAGGACTTTCTTAGTACTGTTCTCACTGTTCTGATCTTGTGCATCTGCTTTAGGCGCTTGCTCTTAATTTAATGTTTGCAGTTGTATGCTTACATGTCTTTGTGTAGTTGTTCAAGTTAGTCATCTTGAATCCATAATCTCCTGAACTTGGATGGTGATATTTTGCTGACCTGATGAGAAAACCATTCATCTTAAGAGGAGGGCATAGCTTTAGTGGGTTGAATCTTTGATTTATTGTGATTAAAAAGCTGGACCTGTCAAGTGGAGTTTTGCATTGCATTCTTCAAATTTAGAAGATAAGTCTATGACTGTCCTTTGGAAGTGTTAGAGTTGGAAGTATTACATTATATTTTCTTTGAATGATCTCTTTTACCAAGTGCAAGAGGAGAGAACATGTCCCTGTTTTATGGATATATGGACGTACTTATTGATATTCATTTTATCGACATCAGTAACTCAGAACTATATAACATAGATAGGGTCCTGATATGCTAGTACTTTGCTTATTTTCTGTATTATGTGAACCTGATAGTTTAAGATTAAAGTATACTTGTTCTAAGTTTTGTGGCTCACTACTTTGGTGGCTTGGAGGTAAACCTGCTAGAGGCATCTCACATTTGTAATTGTTTCTTTCAGGTGACTGAGAATGGTAAACAGGAGCGCCACCTTGTTGCGACGGTGGGCAAGTTTAGTGTGATATGGGACTTTCAGCAGGTGAAGAACACTGCCCATGAATGTTACAGAAATCAGCAAGGGCTCAAGAGCTGTTACTGCTATAAGATTGTTCTGAAGGACGAGTCCATTGTAGAATCGCGATTTATGCACGACAATTTTGCTGTTAGTGATTCTCCGCAAGCTCCCTTGGTGGTGGCAACTCCCATGAAAGTTAGCTCTATTAGTCTCTCTGGAAAGCGACGTGCTACATAGGTTTTTCAGAAACCTTTGTTCACAACATTTCCCCCTTTGGTTTCCTTTTTTTTTTTCCCGCTGGGTCAAATCCCCCTTTGGTTTCATGTGTGTAGTTTTTTGTAATTAATATTTTCCATGTAACTGTCAAATTTCTTTAGGTCGACTTGTTCATTCTTCTGTATGAGGTTTAGGTTTCGCCTGCTTCTTTGTTTGTATACTCCTGTTTGGCGATGGATAGAAGTGTTTTTTTCCCCTTCCTTTTTTTCCTTACCTGTGAATGGAAGTTTGAAGTTGTCAAAACACGTGTATTGTCCGGTTGTTTCACAGTGCGAGATGTTTCAAAAGCATCACCCTTCAATATTTATCTCTATCTTTTTATTATTATTTTTGGCTTGGCCGCAATCAAGATTCTCATCTTACTCTAAGGTCTAAAACCAAATTAGGCCGATTAACTTGTACAAGATTGTAGGCAAAAGAAAACTGAAAAAATGAAAAACCAGAAAACTGATCGAATCGGATTATAGTAGTCTCTTAAGGTTAAATAAGATCTTCACGAGTACTAGTTGCCAATTCTACTTATAGTTTATTTTGTCTTAAAAGGATGAGAATATGCATTATGCATATGGATAACGAATTGTCAAGTCCTAAGTAAGAGCTGAGAGCAAAATAATAGAAAGAAATAAACAGAAAGGGCTGGAATCCATGTCATGCTCTCTTTTATCCTCTCACTTGCTTCGCACCGAACAGACTGGATCTGACCAAACCAGAGCCCAACCTCAAGTCTGGTATATTTTCATGGATAGACTATGTTTTACGGTCTATGGTCCAGTCTGGTTCAGTGAGAACCCGAAGTCGGGCAATACTAGATTTGATGTATTGGACTGGTAGACTGATCCAAGGCAACCTAGGACCTCAAATCCCATAATTTTTTTTTCACATTTTTTTCTTTGATTTTTGCACACTCGTAACTTTATCCCGCTCTTTACATTAGGATATTTTATTATTCATCTACCTTTGCCCTAGTTGGCATCTTGTTCTAGCTCATGCAAAATTTTTTATTTTAAATAAAAGGAAACATAATTCGTATTATTCAGTTTCTGTACTTCAAAAATATTTCAATTGGATAATAATTAATGCTCCCTCTTGTCCTTTTTGTAATGAACAATCTCTTTTATCAGGGTGGTCCTTTTTATAAGAAATAAATCCTATTTGTTTAAAATTTTGAATTTGTCTTTTCATTTTCACCCTCATTAAATATATGTTACTCATTATCTCTTTGCAATAAATTTTCACCATCCATCACTCATGTACACTCTTTCTAAATAAGGGAATAATTGAAAAGAAAAGTACAAAAGTTACATAATTATTGTTTTAACTAATATTTTGAATCGCATGATTTTAATAGTTATTCCTTTTAAAAGGACCGAACGGAGTATCACTATTGTCCTTATTATAAATCCAATTTGATCAAATATTACATACCAAGGAATGGCAAGTAATACATTTAATATAATATGTCTAAAATTGATTGACTTTTTCAAATATTTCCTTACTTAATACTCCCTCTAGTCCTTTAACATTATTTGTCATAGGGGTGATCTTTAATACAAGGAACACATCCTTGTTGTCTTAAATTTCAAACTGGTTTTTATATTATTGCTCTCATTAAATATATGTTACTCATTATCTCTATCTAATAAATTTCCATTCATTATTTCTCATGTACACTCTTTCTAAACAATGATATAATTGGAAAGAAACGTACAAAAGTTACACATTCATTGCTTTTAACTAACATATTAAATGTGTTATTTTGGTAGTTATTCCTTATACTCCCTCCCGTCCATAATATAAGATACTTTAATTAATTCAAAGGAAATAAGAAGTGATAATTAATTCATTAAATATGTCCTAAATTAAAAAAAATCCAATTTTAATCTTATTGGAAGATGTGTTTGAAAATTGAATGAGTAGGCAAATTGGAAATGAGTATTGATTATAAAGAAAAAAAACTAGAAAAGAAGCATTAATTTCTTATAAGTGACTTATATTTTAAACCATGTTATTCTTCAAGAAACATCCTAGATTGTGAGTGGGGGGAGACAAAAGAACTAGAGGGAGTAATAAGAATTGAAAACAGATGCTATACATTTTTCTTACCTACTCTTTTTAGTAGGGGCAGTAACAAGGAAGAGAGGGAGAAGAGAGAGGGAGAGACTAGAGAGGAGGGAGGATAGCAAGAAGGAGGGGGGAAATAAGATAAATAGAGGAGGAAGAGAGAAATATCAATACTCAATATAATTTAATTCATCAAAGTTGAATAAAACTGAAAATTATAACTCTATTTATATAGCGTAGAAAATAATAAAATAATAAAAATTCTAATTTAAATTTAAAAACTAAATCTAACTAAAATTTAAAAATTAATGATAGGAAGATCTAACTAACCAAGGTATCCTATTTTATTGAAAATAAATAAATATAAAATAACCTTAAGAAAGTCAATGATAAGAAAATCCTAATTAATCTAATAGATATTCAAAATATCCTCATTTAAATTTGGGAATCCCACCCAACAAGTGAGATACGGGAAGAGTAAACTTTGGCAGAAATGACTAGCTAGATCTTGAAGAGGTCTTTAAAACTTTTCCAATAAACAAAGTATTACTGAAGTTGACTAACAAGCCGTGGAGTGGCTTTCGAAAATGCATTCTTCAAGTGAGGTGGCACCATAGAAAGATAATCAACGTGGGGGGTTTTTGGGTTTATATCCATATGTATCTGGTAATTTTTTAGTTTTTTATGGTTAAGATTTATAATAGAGATTGTTAAGATTTAGTGCAATGGAATGTATTAAATATAATTATAAAAATATAAACAACTTTATAAGAGTTATACATTTTTTTATAAGGATCACACTTATATTTGTTGTCAAACTCATAAGTTGACATTCTAATTTTAACATTTTTATATTTTTAGCTTACAAAATCATATTAACTTACTCTTAAACTTATGATGCCTACAAATTTGGCTAATTCGCTAGTTCACAAATTGATTTTTCTGCTTTTATGTTTTTAGTTTGTCAAATTTGTCAACCTACTCTTAAATTTGTACTAGCTTTTTCGCATTTGATCATATCAATGACTTCACATGTGAACTTCATAGCAATTTCTTTATTAAGTATGATAAATTATGAATTTTGATATATTTAATTTGAATTATTTGAATTTGAAATGTATTTAAACCAAATTCTTGTCATTTTTATATTTAAAGGACCATACTTATATTTGTTGTCAACCTCGCAAGCTGACTTTCTGGTTTTAATGTTTTCAGCTTATAAAGTTAAGTAAACTTCATGTTATATGAAAATTCAGCTAAATTCATAAGTTCACCCATCGATTTTGTTGTTTTTATGTTTTTATCTTGTAAAATCTTGTCAACTTGCTTTTAAATTTGTGTTAGCTTTTTTGTATTTAATCATGTCAATGGCTTGATATGTAAACTTTATAGAAATTTCTTTATTGAGTATGATAAATTAAGAATTTTGATACATTTAGTTTTAATTATTTGAATTTAAAATATATTTAAACAAAATTATTGCCATTTTTATATTTTAATTATTTAATTAATAACTATTTAATGATAAAAGCAAATTCTTCAAAACAAGAGCAACCTTACTTACATCATATTTCTTATATCCATTATGTTAAGTTCTCCCATTATATATGATTATATGTCATATTTTTTTTATTTAGATTTATAATTAAATAATAATATTTAAAAATATGACACATAACCACATGTGATTGAAGAATTTGATATAATAAAAATAAAAAACTTGACCTAATTTTTTTTTCAACGAATATAGTGATTTTAATAAATGAAATTAAGTCCTATCCAAATATGATCAAATTTCTTAAATTATATTTAAGGGAAAATCACATATAAAGCGATTTAAAATAGAAAATTTTAAATCAGGTTGATAAATTCAATAAATTCTAAATTGAGTTATTAACCTAATTTAAGATTTTAAAATATAGCTAAAATGACTTTAATATCCTTTCCCATTTCTTTTTTAAAGAGTTTCATTGCTTCATAATCTATATTTTTCAATATATATATATATATATATATCAACATTAATATTTAATAAAACAAAATATGATTCATCTATAGTTTAAACATATTAACTATCATAGTAAGAACAAAATCATACAATATTTTTAAGGAAGGAGTTATTTTATTAACATGAACAATTTTTTTTCAAAGAAATAATAATAGATGCAATTATAAAAAATACTTTTTAATTACTTATAAATTTTAAAATAATTTTTTCATATGAAAAATTTATTTTTTGGAAGGTTCTATATTTCAATAAGGAATTTATGAAATTTTAATCGAGTGTATTTAATATATTTATATCTAGAATATCCATAGAAATATACCAAATTTTCACTCGTCATAATAGAAATAAATAAATAATATTAATAATTCATATTAAAAAATGGAAAAATTAAAAAAGTGAAATCTTACTTAAATTAATTTTTTAAAAACTCACATTTAAGTGTTAATGAAATTTCTTTTAGAGTTTGTTTAGATTAATGTTAGTAAAAATAGCTTTTATTTCAATTGATTTTTTTTACAAAATGTCGTTATATGTGTTATATTTTCCATTTATTTTTGCCTCACTTAATAAAAATAACTATATTAATTTTTTTAAGAAAAATCAGATTTATTTTTTTATCGTTTAAACTAAAAATCATTTAATTGATATCAATGATACCGTTGTAGTACATGCTATGCTTTCCTTTTTCTTTCTTTTTGTGGCCTGAGTTATTTCTTATTACCCTTCTAGAATATAAAAAATTCCTTTGACTTAGCAAATTGTATTTTATTTCATTATATATTAATGTTGATATATATAATTATATATATAGAATAATGAAGCCATAGAACAATAAAACTCTTTTAAAAAATAAGAAGGGAGAAAAGAGAGGAGAGGGCATTAAAATTATTTGATGCACGTTTTAAAATTTCAGATTGGGTTAATGACTCAATTAATAATTTATTAAATTTACTAACTTAATTTAGAATTTTTCTATTTTAGGTAAGTTTATATGGAAATAGAAATTTCTTAAAGTATATCTAAATATAGAAATCTCACCTATAAAAAACGTTCACCGCAAATCCAAAGCCCAAAGCAGAGTAAGACTATTCTTCCGAACACCCAACGGACTGCGGTGCCTCCTTCTTCTTATACCGTTGTGTTCTTTTCTAGTCCATTTTTTTCCCCTTATCGTCGTCTGTGATAGGTGCTGCAGAAGAAGAGATCTTCATTCAAAGGCGTTTATCGTCAGGTACTCCTTTCTTTTTCAAATTACTTAGGGACTATTTGGGTATTCTACTGGGATCATCAGGTACTAAATCCCCCCCCCCCAACTTTCTCTTTCTGCTAGTTTGATTTTCCATGGAATATGTTTAATTTCACTTGTTTAATGATTCTTTCAACGGATAAAAGTCTTCATAACTTGAATCCTCTAGTTAAGAATTTGGAAGGCTATATAAACTCAAGAAACTTTCATTCATTTACAAATATAATTTATGCATTTTGATAGATTCAATAGGCTTATGAAGCTCTCCTGTATTAACCACACAAAATTCAATACTTCTTTCTTTGTCTTTAATGTTTAATTTAAACTAGAATCTTCATTACCGTTCTATAGTTTTGTTTTGTTTCGGTTTATTTCTATATCTAGTTTGTACTGTAGTTAATTCCTTTTTTTTTTTTTTCAACCGCAGTGGATAGTCTCTTCTAACTATTTGGATAGCCATGGAAGAAAACATTTATGATCATTCTTCAACAGAAAAAACACAGACTGTTTTTTCAATATCGAAAGAGGAAGATGGGAGTGAATTTCTGGTGAGAATGTTGAATAAGAAAATGGCTCTAGAGATATTGAATTCATTTTAGGGGAGCTGCTGGATCACTTAAATGATTTAATGATCGACCATTTTTGAAAATGTGTTATTGAAAAGATTTTTGACAAGTGGCTTATTAACAACAAACTATCGCCATCAAGCGAAAGTTTCTCTGGAGTTGAAAGAAGATGAGTATATCTACAGGCACTTCACCGGTCATTAATAGTAACTCCGATGAAGGGGAGGGAAAAACTCAAGAAGAAGATGAATTGCTAGGGAGGAATATCAAGAGGATGCCGATGAATATATCAGTAAACAGGGAAGATAGCTCTAAGCCACAAGGAATAAAGAATACTGATATAGTAATGGAGGAAGCATTGAAAATCAATGAAGCAATTAGTGCGGACCAGATCAAAAAGAGTCAGAAGCAGAACCTCAAAAGCCAGATTTCGTACAAATCCAAACTTTTGGGAGAAGAAGAAAGAAGCTTAGATAAAGATTTTGAAGATCAGATGAATGAATGGCTTCAAGAGGAAGAGGCTTTGGCTCCAGTCTTGACAGAAGAACAGAGGACTGCTCTGGGCTCAATCCCTTCTTTAAACATATCAAACAAGAAGCTGAAAGAATTATGCAAACCATGGAAAGAAGCATTGATTCTGACAGTGCTAGGAAAGAGGCCAAATCTCCACATGATGAGAGATCGAATTAAATGGCTTCTCAGGTCTGAAAACTTTGAAATTATTGACCTTCCTAACAACTATTTCATTTTCAGGTCAGCGGAGAAATCCTTACGCTCCAGACTGCTATTTGATGGACCGTGGCTGATACAGGGACACTACCTTGCAGTTCAGAGATGGAATCCGAATTTTAATCCCTACTCCAACAAAGTTAGAAAAGTAGCAGTTTGGATTAGAATTCCTACTCTCCCAATGCACATGTACTCTGAGGAATGCATGTTTGAGATAGGTAATTTGATAGGGCGAACTCTCAAAGTGGATATGAATACCTTGGCTCACCAGGAAAATAATAAAAACGCAGTAGAAAGGGGGAAGTATGCTCGTGTTAGTGTGCAGGTTGATTTAAACCAGAAACTACAATTTCGCTTCATGTTGCGTAATCATGTCTATACGGTGGAATACGAAGGATTGAGTGTAATATGCTTTAAATGTGGTTTATACGGCCACACAATGGAAACCTGCTCAGATGATCCCCACAACAAGACACTAACTACTGTTCAGCCATCACCGGAAAAATCTCAGTTTTTGTCGCCGGAGAAGGTGAAAGGTATGCCAGCAGAAGGAAAACTACCTCTGGTGTCCGTACCTGGTATAAACGTAGAAGAAGAGTACGGAGTATGGATGCAAGCAAAATCCAGAGTCAGAACACGCAATCCTGGCTTCGATTTGGAAAGGAAGCAGCAGTCGAAAACATCTCCTCCAGTCCGATCAAATCTGAGGAGTAGTGACAGAGGGTCTGGCTCTCGTTTCGAGGCCCTGCAACACTTAGCTTTAGGGGTCATTTCTGGAGAGCAACCTAAGATCGCTAGGAGGAAAGGAGGAGAGCTTCAGTGGAAAAGGAAAGAAACGGATCCAAAGGCCACAGCAGACGTTGCAGCGAATCACCACCAACGAATAGGAAATCTCATTTCATTGTTTGAGAAAGGTGACGCTAGCGGCAGTAAAGAAACAGCCGAGCAAGTGATTGAGATGAAAGGCAAGGTCACAAGGAAAAAGAAAGAGAAGTCAACAAAAAAGGATAAAGAAGTCTTGGTGGGACCGGGGCTGTCAGACGGAAATGAGTGTAATGCACAAGCAATTAATGAGTCGGTCATGCTAAATGCCAAGAAATCCGATGGGCTTGAATCAATGGGCCTTATGTTGTAACCCCCTGCCGTAATTATATCCGAAATACGCAATTAAAGTGAAATAGAGACCAATAAGAAACAAATACAAATTACAAACCCATCTACCAGACGGGGTTTTCACAATTACCTTTCGAAATCATTTATAAACTTGGTCTCATAATCACTTTTCGAATACAATTACTACGCGGAACATCACATTCATAATAAATCAGAGTACATAAAAATAATCCCGGCAATCTCAGTTTCCATATATTAACTCGAGCTTTATAGGGCACATTCGCCCATACAAGCCCTCATATGGGGATTACACAAATCTTTCTCATACATATACAAATATCCAACAACTCATTTCAAATACATAACCAAATATACTCATCCTAAACATGCATTGATAACCACCTATCACAAGATTACAACCCGAACGAGTCCCGTCGCCTTTGATTGCTTACTCCATCCTCGATCCACCTACCCTGTCTAAATTGTTGGTAGGGGAGGGTGAGATTCGAGAGAATCTCAGTAGGAAAAAGATACCATAATGCATGCATGATAGATGCTATGTGTATGACATGTTAGCTTTATCTAGATGCATGCCCCATAATGACATTTTTGCATACTCAATGTTTCATGTAACAAAACTATGGCCACAGCAAAACAGAAACAGAGCTTCATTTATTCAAATATGCTCTACACAATCAAGTAAAGCAATCACATACATCACTACACAAGCAAAGATATCAAATACATGCAAGTAAGGTAAGTCCCCTACCTCCAGTCTTTTCTCCTCGATTTGCGTGCCAGCAACTCGGGGCTTCACATTCGATCCTACAATGTCAAATGTACCATTTAGACACTTCCATAGTGTTTCTGGGGGTTATATGAGGCTATATTGAAAATTTACTAAAATACCCCCGAGGACCCGGCCCGGCCCCGCCGTACCCGGT
Organism: Inga leiocalycina; assembly: GCA_963242795.1. Taxonomy (NCBI): domain Eukaryota; kingdom Viridiplantae; phylum Streptophyta; class Magnoliopsida; order Fabales; family Fabaceae; genus Inga; species Inga leiocalycina. Next base: position 28,633,308 of record OY725320.1, read on the forward strand.
CCGGCTGTACTTTTCTTGAAACTTTGACATGGGCTATTCTTACATATTTTCGCCCAAGGAATCCATTTCCCGACTCGGAATTATCAAATTCAATGTCAAATTACGAAATTGCCCTTGGCAGCCCTACTTTTAGGGTTTTAGGGGCGTTTCCGTAATTATGCTTTCTCGGCCTTTTCCGAAAAAGTGCCCAACTGTAACCCCACCTATTTTCGCCCACTGAATCCAATGGAATCATCAAATCATTGAAAATCCAACTCTAAGACCCATTTACAATGCTGGCCGAAATATATGGGTTTTAAGGGGAAAATTAGGGTTTTTCGGTTTCGGCTCCGTAAACGCGTTCCTTTCTACTCCTAACCACTTTATTGACTATTCTATTAGGTTACAACTACCATTTAGTACCAATTTGGGCAGCATAACAGCCCCACATACCCATTTCCAAAAATTAAAACCAATGGCAATCCGGCGAAATTTCACCGATTAAATTGCCCACAGCAGCTAGAATAGTCAATACACAAGAGTTTGGAAGTTACCTCAAGCTCCCTCTGGCTTATCCCTTATCTTGGCTGAAACCCTAGCTGTTTTAACACCAAAGAAAGAGCTTCCAAACCTTAAAGAACATAAAGGAGTAGCTTAGGATCGGAGTTATACGCGTTAGGAGCTAGATCATCGGAGAAATCGGCTTACCTTACGAGTTCTCTTCTCCTTTTCTCCCAAAACCCTCTCAACCCTTTTTCTTTATTTCTGTTGCAGAATGGCGTCGGTTTGGAGGAAGGAAGATGAAGAAAAGGTGCTTTAATATTAGGATGATGTCATGTTTTATTATGCTGATGTCATAATTCCCAAAATTGGCATTTTCGGATTTTCTGGCAGATTTTCTGCCCAATCTTTGCAAAATCATAACTAATTCTAGAAAAATCAAAATGAGGTGATCCCAAAGCCAAATGAAAGGTATTTAAGTCCTCTTCATTGGAAAAATATGATCCATTACTAGAAATCACCACAAAATTCCAGAATTACACAAATTTCATCACTGCCCCAAAACAGAGTCCATTTTCGACCTCAAACTTTGGACAGTCATATCTCCCAGTTCCCAAAACGAAATGGCACAAATTATATGTCCATTTTGAAGCTTGGGATGTGAACTTCAAGACTGGAAATTTTCATAATTTTCTGACATCATTTTCCTAGTCAAAACATCCACACGAGAAGACTGCCCAGACAGAATTCACACTGGACAGCATTTCCAATTTTTTGCAACCAATGTGTCCAATCCAATTTAAATCAATTCCAATGATTAAATACCACAATATGACACCATTTCCATCACAATATCCCATTCAATTCCTCCCTCTATTCTAAGTCAATTTGGATGTTAATCCACAATTGAACTCAAATACAGGGTTTTGGCGTTGCTCATAACACAAGCGACTACAATCCACTTTATATTCTCTAAAAGGGTTCATTAATCACTAACCACGTCCACTTTTGTAGTCATTAAACCCTAATCACAATTTAGGATCTTGCTAAACCGGGGCTTAGCAATCCACTAATCTCAGGCTTATTCTCTAGCCTCGAGTCTCAAAATTCGGGGTGTTACATATGTCATGTGATATGGGAATTGGGCTAGAAAGTATAGCTGGGCAAAATCAAGAAGGGCCGAAAGAAGTTCCTGGGCAAGAGACAAGCATGATTAAAGAAAAGAGCAAGAGGAATATGAATGTGAAAATCCAAAATTTGCAATTCAAACCCAAGCACAGTGGAAGAAGTCATAATCTCGTTTTTGGGTCTTTATCTAATAAGGGACCTATCAACTTAAAACATCTCCTAGAAAACACAGATAACATGGGAGCCAGTATTGTGATGGATTCTAATGGGGTTAATCATCTTGATGTTCATAAGCAAATAAACGTTGCTGTTCAACCAGAACCAGTCTCTCAATCTGACCAATTATCTATTAAGGATGATAATGAATGCGTCTATGATATGGAGGGCAGCATGGAGTTATATGATAAATACCAGTAGCGGGATTAGCCAGGTTCCTTTCTTCCCTTATCTATTTTATTATGATTCCCATAAATATTTTGTCTTGGAATTGTAGGGGTGCTGCCTCAAGATCGTTTCCTAGGAGGATTAGAGATGTGATTCATGGAAAAGACATTAAGATTCTCATTCTCATGGAAACTCGTGTCAGTGGTCACAAGGCTGATAAAATCATCAGGAAGCTGGGTTTTAATACTTGGCTTAGATTAGAAGCCACGGGGTATGCTGGTGGTATTTGGCTTTTGTGGAATATTGAAGAATTGTCTCTATATTATATCTCTTCCTCCACACAAGCTATCCATGTTAAAGTGGCAGTTGCTAATGAAGATTCTGATTTTATTCTCTCTGGCATTTATGCTGAGCCTAATTATATGTCTCGTCAAAATCTATGGGCGGAGATTAATGATTTCAGTGAAACTGTTAATATTCCTTGGATTATGATAGGGGATTTTAATGCCTACTTGTACAATGAAGATAAAAAAGGTGGTTCCAGTCCTAATGTTCGTTCTATGAAGCAGTTTCAAGATTGCATTTCTCACGCTCAATTAATTGAAGCGGACATGGTTGGGAATAGATTCACTTGGGAGAGGGGACCTCTTAAAGAAAGGATAGATTGGGCCTTCATGAATTCTGATTGGAATAGGTTACACCCTCTCACTAAGGTGTATCACTTGAGTAAATTTGGTTCCGATTATAGGCCTATCTTGTTGAAATCCGTGCCTTCTCAATTTCCCAGACCAAAACCATCCTTTCGCTGCCAAGCTGCCTGGTTTATTGAAGATGGTTTTGCTGATTTGGTAAGAAATACCTGGGACAGAGGCACATGGAATGATAAAGTTACTACTTTTTCCAAGGAAGCTTGTGTTTGGAATAAGACAAAGGTGGGTAATCTGAATAACAAAAAGAGGAACATCCTTCAAAGGATTGAGGGCATTGAAAGAGCAAGGTCAAGACGAGATAGTCAACATCTTATTCAAACAGAAAATGAACTGTGGAAGCAATATACAAAAATCCTTGCTCAAGAAGAGCTTGTTTGGTACCAGAAATCTCGTTGCGATTGGTTGAAGTGGGGGGATAAAAACAGCAATTTTTTTCACACTACAGCCGTTATTCGTAGACGGAAGAATAGAATTGATGGTCTTAGAAGGACTGATGGTGTTTGGACCTTTGATCAATGTGAGTTGAAACAAATCGCTACTAGCTATTACACTCATCTCTTCCGTAGTGAGATTGCTCTATTCAATCCTATAGAGACCCACACTCAATTTCCTCAGTTGTCTGTCTCTGAGTATAATAGAATCCATGCTGAAGTTACCAAGGATGAAATAAAATCTGCGACCTTTGCCCTTAGCGCTTTTAAGGCGCCTGGCCCTGATGGGCTTCAGGCAGTTTTTTATCAAGAGTATTGGTCGATTATTGGAGATCATATTGTAGATCTGGTCACTGAAGCATTTAGAAATCCTAACGGGGTGAAAGCTATAAATAATACCAACATTGTTCTCATTCCCAAAAAAGATATGCCAGAAACAATATTGGAATTCAGACCGATCTCTCTTTGTAATGTAAGTTACAAGATCATTACCAAGATTTTGAGTAGCCGCCTTCGGGATATTATGGGGAAAATTGTGGGAGACCACGAATCTAGTTTTATCGCTGGCAGGCAGAGTAGTGATAACATAATTGTAACTCAGGAAGTCATTCATTCAATGAAGAAAAAAACTGGTAGGAAGGGGTGGATGGCAGTTAAGGTGGATCTTGAGAAGGCCTTCGATCGCCTAGAATGGTCTTTCATTGAAGACACCCTAAAGGCTGTTGGTTTGGATGGTCAATTTCGTGCTCTTATTATGGCTTGTATCTTGAATCCCACTTTTCAGATTCTTTGGAATGGAGAAGCCTCTCATACCTTTAATGCATCTCGGGGCATTAGACAGGGGGATCCCCTCTCTCCTTATATTTTCAACTTATGTATGGAAAGGCTCAGCCATATAATCCGGGATGCTGTGAACGATGGTTCTTGGAAACCGATTCGCCTTAGTAGAGGAGGTCCGAACATCTCTCATCTGTTCTTTGCTGATGATCTCATTCTTTTCGGGGAAGCGTCCGATAGTCAGGCGGAGGAGATGCTTAATTGTATTCATCTTTTCTGTAATGCTTCTGGACAGAAAATGAACAGAGACAAGACCAGAGTCTGTTTTTCAAGGAATGTGAATGGCTCAAGAGCTTATAATCTTAGCAGAAGTATGGGTGTTCGTCTAACTGGGGATTTAGGGAAATATGTTGGGATTCCTTTGCTTCATAAAAGAGTCTCTAAGCTTACCTTTACCCCCATTTTAGAAAAAACCCACAAAAGGCTATCAGGGTGGAAGAGAGGCTGTTTAAATCTTGCGGGTAGAGTCACCGTTATTAAAGCAGTATTATCTGCTTTGACTTCTTACCATATGCAGACATTATTGCTTCCAAAAGGTGTTCTGCGGGATCTGGAGAAGAAAAGTAGGGAATTTCTGTGGGGTGAGAATGATGATGAGAAAAAAGTTCATCTCGTCTCCTGGGATCACGTCACCAAAGATAAAAGGAGTGGAGGGCTTGGGATTTGTGATATGCGTAAACAGAATGAAGCCTTTATCATGAAACTTTGCTAGATGCTTCTGAACAACAAGGATACGCTATGGGTCAAGGTTCTTAAAGCTAAATATAAATGGGACCAGGGGAATGGTCCTGTTAATAAAAGAAGCTCATCTTTCACCTGGAAAGGAATATGTACTGTTTGGGACAAATTCAGACGAGGGGTTGGAGTCAAAATTGGAGATGGTGCCTCAGACTCCTTTTGGTTTGACAACTGGTCAGATTTAAATAGGCCTCTGATTGAGTTAATTCCAGGATTGGAGGCTTTTATGGACAGAACAGAAAAAGTTCAGGATTATCTAAGGCCAAATGGTGATTGGGATGCTCTTAAGCTGGGACTATGGTTTCAACGTGACATTATTGCTCGAATTATATGTGTTCATCCACTATGCTCACACAGAGGAGAAGATAAGTATTTCTGGAAACCCTCTTCTGATGGTAATTTTTCAGTTAGTTCTGCATATCACTTTCTTTTTGCAGGTGTGCATAGTTCTACGGATTTATTTTGGAGGAAACTGTGGAGATGGCCGGTTCCTGAGAAGATAAAGACTTTTATGTGGTTAACCGCTCATGGTAGAGCCCACACAGCGCAACTCAGGGCTCGTAGAGGTTTGACTGATCAAGCAAGCTGTCCGTTTGGGTGCTCCCAGGATGAAGATATTATGCACCTATTAAGAGATTGTATCAACGCTCGAGATCGGTGGATTTCCATAGTCAATCCTGTCCAGTGGAATACCTTTTCATCCTTACAGGGTATTGAATGGATCAAATGGAATCTGAATCATGAGGCGGGCAAGAATTTCACGAAGAAGATAAACTGGCCTACGCTATTTGGCTATGTTTGTTGGGACATTTGGACGAATCGTTGCAGGAAGCTCTTTGGGAATGACTCGGACTTTGAATTTCATAATGCCCATGCTAGTTTCTTCAGAGCCACTTGGGACATGGAATTTTCTTCCAATTGCCGGTTCTATAATCACTCGGGGAATGCAAGAGGAGGAGGAGTGCAGAGACAGCCAGGATTTATCACCTTGGAAACTGACGGATCAGTCTTGGAATCTGGTCAGAGTGGATGTGCAGGGGTCGTTAAGGAGGAAGATGGAAGTTGGATCTGTGGTTACATGAGTAAGCTTATGCAAGTACCCCCGGTGGTCGCAGAGATCATTGCAATCATCCAGGGTCTTCAAATATGCTGGAACCGAAACCTCAGAAAGATTTTGGTTCTTACTGATTGCCTAGAGGCCATTAATCTCATTACTAGGGGTTGCGAGGGTTCTTATCCCTTTAAGGATGTTATTGACGAGGCCAGGTTATGGATATTAAGGAATTGGCAGGTCCTTATCTGTCACATTCCCAGGGAGCAGAATTTACTAGCAGACTACCTTGCTAAGAGTGTGCATTCTCTTACAGAAACTTTTGTAATCCTTGATCACCCGCCACCTTCCTTTCCTGAGGAATCCGGTGATGGGGGATGATTCGTCTTGACTTGTTTGGTTGTTTTTGTATTAGTCTAGTATTTGACTAATGATATTCAGTCTCTTATTCAAAAAAAAAAAGATTTTTGACATACTCAATGAGGTTCAGTTAACCCTCCTTTTTTAATTGAAAACTTTTGATCAACTCAAGTTTCAGATTTTATGTAAAAACATTATCTTGTATGCTATTTCTTTTCGATTCATCACATGAAATTAAGTAAAGTTCTTATTTATGGTAAAAAAAAATTACATTCTATGTCTCACACTTAGGGTCTGTTTGGTGTGAGGGATTTGAAGGGGAGGGAAAATTTTTATGAGTTGAATTTTAAAAGATTGAAGAAGTGGGGTAATAAAATTTTAATAAAGAGAATAGATAAAATAAAAGAATAATAAAAATTAATTAAAAATTTTTAACTCCACTTCTCTAATTTTTTTAAATTCAACTCAAAAAAATTTTCCCCCCCTCCGCTCATACCAAACAAGCCCTTAAACAAATAACTAGTGTAAGTGCTAAGTAGTTACACCTTAATTTTAACATAAAGTTCATATGTCTTTATTGTATAATTGTAATATTAGTTTGAATATTAGTTAAGGTAGTTAGAGGAAATAGCCCTTATTAGAATCATTAAGTTACCACAAATAGGCCACCCCTGTTATGTTTCTCAGATTATGAATGATATTGGTGTTATACAGAATTTCCTTTTGTCTCACTGTTTCTCCCTTTATTCTCTCTGACTCTTTGGGCCTATTTGATTGCCTATTCTCAGAATAGTTTTTTTGTTTTAAAAAACAAAAAACAAAAACCCTGTTTGATAATTTATTTTGGCCCAACTGTTTTAAAAAACAAAAAACAACAACTTATTTTTAAAAACAGAAAATAGAAAACAACTTTAACATGTTTTCTAAAATTGTTTTCTTATTCTCTGTTCTCAAAAATGAAAAATCCAAGGCCCCGATTCCTGAACCCCATTTTTTCTCGATCGCCTTTTTTTTTCTCGACGGTTTGTCTTTTCTTCCTCGGCGGCCATGACCATGAGATCACCTTGAGCAGTGACCGCTGAAGCTCACCCTCCCCTCATCTTCCACTTGGTGTTTGCTGGGTCCAGCCTCTCCTTCGCTGGCTTCAAGCTCACCCTCCCCTCACCCTCCGCTCTATTGTCGCTGGCTCAAGTCTTTCCTCAGTCCCCAATCAGTGAGTCCGTTTTGTTCTTGTGCAATTTTGGTTGGTTCCGTTTTGTTCTTATGTGATTTTGGTTGGTTTCTTTGAAACGTTTTAGGTAGCCTAAATGAAAATCGTTTGAGGGATAAGCTAGTTTTTTTTCATTTTGGCGATCTAAAGCCTCGGCCGATGGCTCATCACCGCTATCTTGATTCGCCAGCCATCTTCATTGCAGATCTGGGGATCAGTTCGGTGCAAGTTTGGCTTCTAGCATCGTTAAAGTGAGTTGGTGAGATTCTTACCCACTCCCTCTAACAGATTACTTCTTCTATTTTATTCTTTATTCAGAGTTACTAATTAGTACCTTAACACATGCAATATTAAAACGGAGTCAGATATTAGGGAGGTCATTGGTAACTACTTGTAGAGGATTTAGTGTGCTCAAAGACTTACAATTACCCATTTATATGAACTGTGATGCTTATGAGCTAGTGGCTGCAGTTGAAATTTTATTACACATTTGTATGCTTATAATCAATTTTTGCCCTTGATTGAACCATATTTTTATGTAATATTTCATAATTAATTTGGGATTTTAATGTATTTTCTGGGATATTATTGCATTATTAAGCATTAATTTTGGTTAGGGACAATTATTTTGAATTAATGGAAATTAGGGGCAAAAATGGTCAAAATTCATTAATTATTATTTCTTTTATATTGTCTCTTGAACTTTTTTTTTTTTGATTACAAACTGGAAATCATCTATTGCATAACCAAAAACATAGAAATACCCCCAAAGACAGACTATATTCTTTCATCAATTTCCACCTATTGCATCTCAGGTGGAGGATGATCAAAGATACAATAATTCCCTACAGTCTCTTGAACTTTTGATGCTACCTTATGCTTAATTTTGTATTGTAGGTATTAAAGAAGAAAATTAATGATCTTGGAGCTTCAAATTAATTATTTTGGGTGATTTGGGCCAAGAGAAAAAAAGGGCCCATGTCAGTTTTCTATTTAATGGGCTTAAAAGAAAAGAAACAAAAAAAAATAACAAGCCTAAAAGCTAAGCCCAAATCTGACCCAAAAATGGGAAAAAAAGAGAGAGAAGAAGGACCTGAATCAGCCCAAGGCCCGACTGGAGACAGATTAAAATAATAATAATAATAACGCCAAGCCCAAAGGAAACAGGGACCGGAGACGGAGCAAGCTGAGAGTGAGAATTATATTTATATCAGAGTCGAACAGCGCCGCACACGAGAAGAGTTTGGAATAGCTTATTTTTGGACAATAAGTGCTTGTAAATCGTGATTCACGGTATACGAGGTAAATATGTGAGAGGATTTTTATCTCGGCTTGCGTAATAAGGACTTATTGTCTAAATATAAGCCCAACCAAACACATACGAAGTTCATCCTCTTCCTTTTTTCATCTTTTCTTGTCGCCGGCGGCCTTCCTCCTCCTCACCATTGCCGCCGGCGACCACCTTGAACTAGAAGAGACACAGAGCTGAGAACGGACATAGAACAGAACAGGGGAGAAGACGAGAGACCATCGTCACTGTCAGTCACCTGCACCATCAACTCCAATTTCTCATTTCTGACCTCCACAGACATCATCGAACCACCTTCTTCCTTCCCTCCGTTCAACAGACCCGACATGGAGAGATGTGAAGAAATAGAGTCGGGAGCTGAGACATGTAGGCCGTAAGGGAGTGCTGAACCAGAGAGAGAGAGAGAGAGAGGATCTGGAGCTCAGAGTTTAGAGGGAGTAGCGTCGTGAGTTAAAGACCAGAGCACCTCCGACCACCACCACTAGTCCTCTATTTTGATATTCACCTTCACCACCACTAGAGATATCCGACTAACCTATTTCTCTTTCTTCAATTCAGATTCAACACTGTTTGACGATTTCAGATTGTATTAGATTTTATCCAATGGCTATGTCTGGTTAATCCTTTGCTTCTTAGTGATGATGATTTGTGCTTGAGCTTAATAGACTAAAAAGGGGAGTTTTGCTATCATTCCATTAGTTTATGAATATATATTTGGATTACCTAGTTTTAGGAATTTTTATATATGTGATTATGGAACTGAGATTTATGTTAATTGTCTTTGTTGGTTTGATATCTGTAGTTGAAATTGGATTTTGTAGTGGGAAAATTATATATGTTTGAATTTCTTTGTGGTTGTAATGAGATTATGTTAATTAGCGTGTTATTGTCTAGTTAATGTGATTGATTTGTATCCTTGAGGGGCTGTTTAGCACTCAAATTCAAGAAGACTCATGTTGCATTATTCAAATTTCAATTGCACATTAAGTGGTTTTAAACAATATCTCAAGAGGTAGCAGTTAGCTATGTTTGTAGGAGCTACTATTAATTGGGAATATTGGACTCAAGTGTTATCTTGAGGTTGTTCTTAAGACTTAATGAATTCTTAACTCCTATAATCTTTTTGAGCAAGGATTGTTATTTCTTCATTACCAAGAGCATTCTTTATTGATATTTGCCACTCCATACCATTCCATTCAATCTTATCCATCCCATTTTTATAAGAAAAATACCAAAAACAATAGTTTAGCATTTAATTAATTTGCATATTTCTTTTAGTTATTAATTTAAAAATCCAAAAATCGTTTTCCCTTGTTTTTATTGCATTCGCATGATAATTAGATTACTTAGATAGTTCAATAAAACGCTCCTCAAGTGAGACGACCCGAGTGTTGCATTGTACTACAATTCTTGGATTAAAAATATTTTGCATTTGACCCCAAGGCGTAAAGACACAGTCAAATCAATGGCGCCGTTGCTGGGGAGCTAAGTAATTGGCTCTCTAGGTAATCTAATTGTCAAATTCACTTTTGACAAAGGGGTTTCTCGGGTTAAGCTTGTTAGTTTTGCATTTTTTTTCTTTTCATTTTTCACTGCATATAGTTTAGGATTTATGTATGTAGGTGGTTTGCATAGCATTCATTGCATTGTTTTTCTTTTCGTTTTTGCATTTAGATTGCATTCATTGCATTCTTGCCTTGATTTGACTTGGTGGCTTCTGTGTGGTGTTGTTGTATTCAATTTCATATGATTTTAAGCTCATTTGTTTGAATTCACCATGTCTCCAAGTTGATTCATAGCACATTTGCATATTTTGTCATTTTGAAATTATTTTTCCCCCTTTTCACTTACATTTGTATTCTCTTAGGGCCCGTTTAGTATGTTGGAATTGATTTTGATGGAAATGAATATGGATATGGATATGGAAATGAAAATGGGGACTAAAAGTATGTTTGGTATGTCATGGAAATGAAATCTAGTTTTTGTATAAAAATACCAAAATGTCCTTCAATTTTTTATTTTTTATTTTTTTTTGAAGGTAGTGGAGGGTAATAGATGGAAATGATCACATGGAATTGTAAATCTTAGGTATTTTGACGAAATTGATTGGGTGGAATTGAGTTTATTTGGCTTCCACATGGAATTGGAAAATTTTCCAATTCTATCATACCAAACAAGCATCATGATGGAATTGATCCTCAATTCCATTTTCATCACCCCTAATTCCATCATACCAAACATAGCATTAGGTTCTTTTTCTTAGTTTTCATAGTTTGTAGTTAGATAATCTTCTTGTGATTCATTGGGATTGTATTGTGATTGAATTTTCATGGCTTGGTTTAATGGTAATCAAGATTTATCCGTTCAATCTTACTCTTCTGTAGCAGATTTGACTGAAAGGAAAGAGTCCATCTCTGAAAGCATCCATGCTATTCAACAAACATTGCAGCTTCTTCAAGCCAATTTGGGATGTCAAGATAGTCCAATTGGTGAAGAATGTCATGGTCCATTCCACCCTCCACAACATGAACCCTACCAACAACCTTCATTCCAATCTCATTGCCCACCCCACCCACCCTATATATCATACTACGAGCCATCTTCGCTACCATATAACCCATATTACGAGCCACATTTTAATCCTCCATCATATAACCGCATGCTATATCATGACCCTTATCCTTCATTCCATTCCACTTTCCAATCATGCCATCCACCTCATGACACTACTACAAAAAAGTTTTTAACATCCCTTTTTTAGGCATTTTAACGTCTGAAAACAAGGGGACGTCTATGTAAGAGACGTAGTAAAAAATGACAATAACGTCCGTAGATAAAAGGACGTCTAAAGTCTGGACTTTAGACGTCCCCATTTTAAAAAGGGACGTCTAAAGTGCTACACTGACACTTTAGATGTCCCCATTTTAAAATGAGGACCCCAATTTAAAATGGGGACATTTAAAGTGCTTTTTTTAAAAAAAAAATCGTTTATATTACAGATCTGAACTAAACAATATTTAAAATCAGAAATTACAGATCATCGTCAATAAAACTACAGATCTAGTATCTACAATCCAAATCTACACAATAATAACTCCAAAGCTGAAATCTCATAGGGAGAAGATGAAAACAATAAGAGGAATTAGTTGCAAAAAACTTATCTCCTTCTATTATTGAAATTCATTTTCTCGTAATAATGAATAGAGAAGAGCGACAGGGAAAGATGAACCTCGTTTTCTCAGCGGGAACGTAGCCATGAAGCATGTTTCAGAATCTTGATTTACAAACCATAACAACACAAGTTAGAAGATAAAATAGAAGGAAAACCCAAAGAAAAAAGAGAAAGAGGATAAAATAATAAAAAATGGTAAGAAAGCATAATAGATCTAGAGGTGAAAAAAAGAGAGAGAAAGGAAGAAGCAAGAGTAAAAGGAGCATATAAAGAAGAAGAAGCAAGAGCTCAAGGCGTGGTGGTAGTGTCTCTTATTGTGTTTGCAGAGATGGGAAGGGAAAGATGAGTGTAAAAGTAATATAAAACTGACAAATAAAAACTATCAGAAAAGATTTGAATTATTTTTTACGTCCTTGATTTAATTTAGGGACGTCTAAAGTTTTTCAGTTATTTTTTTTTAAATTTTTTTTACTTTAGACATCCCTAATTCAAATTGGAGACGTCTAAAGTCACACTTTAGACATCCCCAAATATATTGGGGACGTCTAAAGCTTTAAAAAAAAAAATTTAAATGAGGGACACCCTTTGGCATCCCTCATTTATAGGGCGTCCCTAATACTATCATCAAGGACGCCATGGGCGTCCCTATATAAATGAGGGGTGCCAAAGGGTGTCCCTCATTTTTAAAAAAATTTTTTTTTAAAGCTTTAGGCGTCTCCAATGTATATGGGGACGTCTAAAGTGTGACTTTAGACGTCCCCAATTTCAATTGGGGACTTCTAAAGTAAATTTTTTTTTTACTTTAGATGTCCCTAATTCAAATAGGGACATCTAAAGTCTGTAAAGTCACACTTTAGACGTCCCTATTTAAATTGGGGACGCCTAAAGCTATTCAGTTTTCACCCATAATTATAAAAATGCCACCATTTTTATTTTTTACCTCCCTTTTTTAAAAAGGGATGTCCTTTAGGGACGTAAAATATATATTCTGTAGTAGTGTGAGTTTTTATACCCACCATTTCAACCATCTTATGGACTTTATTCTCAACCATATGTGCCTCTCCAAGAACTTTCTATTGGTGGAGTTATTGGAGAATTCCAAAATCCAATGACTCGTACTATAAATGAGGAGCGGTCACACAAGGACACCTTTGCCAATTGCATGGCCTCTATAATGAGATCAATGGAGCAAGGAGATAAAGAGCGTGCAAGATTGGCCAAGGACATTGAGCGTCTCACTCAACCATCACAAGAAGTGGAGCAATGGAAGAAAGACATTGAGCAGTTTGAGCAAAATATGAAGTTGCTTTCACAAAAGACTTCTAAGTACAACACTTCACAAGAGACTCTTCCTCCATTGCCTACATGTAATCCACCTATTCAAGTCAAGAAAGTCAAAAAGGCACGATTTCAACTTCCAGATGAGTCTTCCTTTTCTATAGAGGAGGAACAAGGAGTCCAAGTTCAAGAGTCACATGCCACTTCACAAGTGGAAGATTTCAGACCTTTGTTGCCTATTCCTACACAAGTACAAGAAGTGAAACAAGTACAAAAGAACATTGCAGAGTCTCCCCTACCATCTGGTAATGATCTTATCCTTATAGAAATAGACTCTCCCACTACTTTAACTAATTAACCACTTCATGATTTGAGTGATGATGAGGTGGATGAGGAAATCATTGTTGAATCCCCTCAAATGTTTGAAAATGTAATTGCTCAACCTCTTAGTTCAAGTAGTAGTGATTCAATTGTAGTTGTTGATGACCCTGCTCCTACTTCTTTGTGTGATGCTTTAACTATTGAAAATGCTTTTCTTCATAGTACTAGATATGATTGTGATTAATTGAATGATATATTTTCATGTTCTTGTGCGAAAGATAAAAAATGTGTAGATTGTTATCATGACAAATGCCACTTGCTTGTTGAGTTTCAAAAGAAAGCATTTATTGAAGTGGTTGATTCTACCATTGATCTTGATACACCTCTTAGTACTGTTGATGATTCTAAGCATGATAATTGTGAAATTGTTGAATTTTATGCGGATGCCAATGTGGTTGTTGTGAATGAGAAAGACCATAGCCTAGAAAAAGATCTTTTTTTTATTCCAATGAATTGCTTGATAGTATTATAAGGGAAAATTCAACTGTTTTGATTGATAATATTACAAATGAAAATGATTCTTTCCATATTATTCTTTCTTGTGATTTGCCACTAGATATAGAAAAAGAAAAAGATTCTTTTGAAACTTTGAAAGTTTTGGGTGGTAATGATTTGAAAAATTCTCCTCCTCCTTCTACTCTTTTCCCTTCCATCTCTTGTGATTGCAAGGATGATGTGGTGTGCCCCAACACTAAGTTAGATTCCGTACCTTCCACATTGCAAACACAAGAGAATTTAACTGCTTGTTTACCTCCTATTGACGGGAGTACTGTTGATTTCCTTGGATGTGATAGTTACTTGGAGAATTTGGAACTTAACATGCCTTTACTTCACTTGAAATCTCTCCATGTTTCTATTTTTGGATGGAATACTTCTCTTTGGTTGTCAACTGTGCAGGCACATTCTTGGAAAGGTCATAGGAGGAGCCAACATCCACCATACATCCTTGGACCTCTTCCGATTGATCCTGAGCCAACATACCATCTTAGCCAATTCTATGTAAGATCTCTATCATAATGAAGTAGTTGCTTTCTATCTTGATAAGTTGATTTGAGATTTTATTTGATTGTATTCTGTTATATGTACCCTGAATAACAGATACTTGAATATCAAAATGTGTTATCTCATTCTTTTATAGCTATGTGGTGAAGTAACTAAGAGTAATAAAATATCATAGTTCAGCTTAGAATCTCAAGCAAGTGTTCTAATTCTTATCCCTTGGATTTGCATGACTCTTGTCTATCCATTAAGTCTGGTGTGTGTCATAAGTTAACCTTAGTGTGCGTATTTATGATTACATTTAACTAGAATTGAAGATCTTTATATTTTCCTAAGCTTCTGAATTAGGTTGCTGTCAAGTACCATTGCTTGTGCCATTGTACTATATGTTGTCCTACCTCTGTTTGCACTAAAAACTAGGTCCTATATTTAGGACCAAAGGAGTAAGTCTTATTTCTCTTCATTGGGTTGTTTCTCTCACATATAACTAAGATTTTTATGAGTTTATGTCCATGAATTATTCGAATCTTGGTGTATTTGAGCAGAAAAATATATTATTGGTGTATACTTGGTTTTTATTCCAGAGAAAAATTTGAGTAGAATGGTCTGTGGCTTAGATTTGCTATAAAATGTAGTTGTGGTATGCAACTAAAGTATGAGGATGATGGTTAGAGGCTTGACCTTTTGATATTTGTGGTGTATTTGATCCCATAATTTCCAAACCATGTTGATTGCAGCCCATTTCATTAAAGTTAGTGGTAAAAAAATTCATCATGGAACATTTAAGAATTTATATTGATTGAATTGGATTTTTTTGTTTGGTCTTTGGTTCTCACTTGTCAATTGTGGGTCTCTGTGTAAGAGATATGTTGTACTAAGTAGATAGAATGATGTGCCACAGGGTTGTCCTTCGAGTGAGTTGATATGTTTTTGTTTAACTATCTGTTTAGGGACTTCTTCCTTGTGACCAATTTTTGAAGTGTTTAAGATGGTAGATGGTAGTTGCTTTCTATCTGTTATTCAGAGTACATATAATGAAGTCATGTTGTTCTATTTCTTTGGTTTGTTGTTCCTTCAAAGCCCCAAATAAGTATGCACGATGGATGTAGATGGTAACTCATCAAGTATTGAAATGGACAGTCTTGTGATCACACACTGTGATTCTATGAGAAGAGTTTGTAGAGAAGATGGATAGCTAGAAGAAAGGGAGGGAGATACGAGAGATGCTCTAAAAACAGAGGAATTGTAGCCACTGGGGAGTTAGTGAGGTTGATGAGAAGTAACAATTTATTACCGTTACATTTTTTGCCCTTCTTATTTCAACATTTAATTATATGATACTGGTCAACCTGCAAGTGGTTTTAATTTATTTGTGTTTCTATAGTCTTGACCAAAGGAAGATATTTGTTTATGTATAGAACATGTACAGCTATGTTGTAGCAAAATTTGGGTTAATACTCACTTGGGGTATGCAATTTTGTCTAATATGACATAAGTTTGAAGTGTTCTTTTCTTTTGTCCATTTTAGATGGCATCCGGTGGAAAGGTAGAACAATTAGAACAATCAATTTGGCCAAACACTACTACAAAACATTAAAGTTGTGGCGCTTATAATTGCCTTAGCTGTGGCGCTAGAGAAGTGCCATATATCTGGACGCCACTAAAAGAAGCTGTGGCGCTTGAAAGTGCCACAGCATTTAAATTTTTTTTTAAAAAAAATACCCTCCTGTGGCGCTTGTTGGAGCAAGTGCCACAGGAGGGGGTCTCCTGTGGCGCTTGCTCCAACAAGCGCCACAGGAGGGTAATTTTTTTAAAAAAAAAATTTTAAAAATTTAAGCTAAAGAAATTGTTTTATTTTAATTTACAAAATAATATTAATTGTCCAGATTTATTTTCAAAATTGAAGATATTAAGGCCAGTGTTAAACTAGAAACTGTTGGCAAAAAAGTTAAGCTAAAGAAACTTATATTATGATACAAATATTATATTTTTCTTAATCATGCGTATGGACTAGACTATTTTCTTTTAAATTACTAAAATAAGGTTTTTTGAATTTAAAAATTTTTTCAGGCAAAAAATGTTAAAATTGCTTAAGCCTAATCTGAAATCAAGTACTCCGGAAATGTAAAGATATCTTTTATCAACACGCTAAAGGCATCACGAGACATGGTCCACTTTTGGTTTTTCTTTTCTTTTGAAATATTATTTTTTTGGATAACTTCTTTTGAAATATTATATATATTTTCCACTTTTTAAACACAGATTAGAACATAGATATCAATTTGAAATAAAAAATTACAGAAATTATATGCCAATTAAAAAAGAGAGGAAGAAGCACGTTGAACTTACAAGCTTAATTGATCAGTGCAGTGGAGTGGGGGACTACGTTGCCCGTTGGTGTTGCAATCTTGAGTGAGGAGGAGGAGGAGTGGGGATGGCAGTTGAAACAAAATAAAGAAGTAGATTCGATGATGAAGATGTGTGTGTGTGTGTGGGTATGTTTTTAAGTGTGAAGATGATAGGAAATGGAGGGAGGGGGGCGATAGTCGTCCACTGCAAGAAGCTGTAGTATAGATGAAAAGGGAAAGTGAGAGAGGAGGGAATAATTAAAGTGGGATGAATCAAAATAAATTAAAAGAGAAGGAAGGGGGCCACTGCGCGGGAAGGGGAAAAACGATAAGGGTGGGAGCGGGGGGAATTATGATTGGTGGGAAGTGGATAGTGTAATCCATTAAAAAGGTCAAAAAAATTTTTTTTTATTTAATATAGAACCAGTTGTGGCGCCTGGAAAGCTGGTAAATTTTTGTTTTTAATTTATATATAACTAACTAGTCCTCTTTCTTTCTTCTTTTTCTTCTTTTTTTTTTTTTTGGAATACCAGCTCTCAAACCACGCATGGCTTTAGAATCATAAAGGCACAGCTAGCCTATTTTTTTTAAAAAAAAAATTAATATAGAAGAAGCTGTGGCGCCTGGTTTTCCAAACGCCACAGCTGGTAAAAAAATTTTTAAGCTCATGCAATTTAAGTTTATGTGTCATTCCACTTTATTTCGTGTTACTACTTATTAAGCTCCACTCATACTTAAGCACTTTAGTAACATTAATTTCTGTTGCGGGTGAAAACCTCATGCAAAGAAAGCGTATATATATTATTTTAATTAAACATTATTTATTTTCCCTTATAATTAATTCATAGTTGAAGGAAAATGATCCGCCGTAAGAGACATTTTCATGTACAATGAATAAATAATTTGTTGGGGTTTTCCCTTTTGGGAGCATATTTGACCGAATTGGTCAGTGATGATCACCTCTTTGACGTGCAACTGCAAGCATAACGATTAATAATTTGAACATAAAAATCTTAAGAAACACCCAAATTGCAAAGGATTCGCACACGTAATCCATTCATTGATTCCGATTCTGCATAAAGCCGTAAGCATGTCTAGCTCCAACGATCCAAACAAATTAATTATCAAAATGAACGGTTCATAATAAATCTTAATTAAAAAAGAGGGTTTCAACCTAGCTTTGATCATCTAATTAATGCAAACTAATTAAAGAACTACAATGAATGTGTGCGGCGCGCCACAGCTGGTAAAATTTTTCCTTTTTATTTATTTGCAACCAGCTGTGGCGCCTGATATTTAAGGCGCTACAGCCAGTAAAAAATTTTTTTTTTTATTTATTTGCAACTTGCTGTGGCTCTTGATATTCCAGGCACCATAGCTAATAAATTTTTTATTTATTTATTATACAACCAGCTGTGGCGTCTGATTTTTCAGGCGCCACAGCTGGTAAAATGCACCCAACTGTGGTGTCTAACTTGACAGGTGCCACAGTTGGGCCTACCAGCTGTGGCATTTGATCCATCAGGCGCCATAGTTGATACCTAAAATTTAAAAAAAAATAAAATAGAAAAAGAAAAAGAAAAAAAAGTCAGCTGTTAGCACTTCTTTAAAGAAGTGTCATAAAATGTGCGCCACCTTCAACCTTTTTGTAGTAGTGAAAGCATTTGTTGAGAAATCTAAGGCAAGGGCAGAAGCTCAACTTGCTAAGGCCGAGAGGTGGAGGTCAAGGAGCGAAGCTAGTGTTGGAAGCCTAGCATCTAATAGTTATTCCGTTTCTGCATGTGTTGCTATTCTAAATGAGATGGATCTCTCTAATGATATTTATGTCAAGGCAATGAAGTAATTTAAGGAACCTATTAATAGGGAGTTGTTTTTGGCAGTGACTTTAGAAGGAAGAGGGCTTGGCTAGAAAGCTTATAGATACACACACAGACTTGTAGCTTTCATATTAGATTTTATGTTACTATGAACTATGCTTTGTTTTAGGTTTCGTATTTTATTTAAATTTTAACATGTTAATTTTGCTAATAGTAAATTATTTTTGTGTTATTTATTGATGATTTTATTTGATTTTTATTAAACTAGTTTATTAAATATAATAACATATGAAGTAATTTTAAAAAATAATGTTAATACTCCCTCCAGTCCTAATTATACGATAAGACAACATTTAAAAGTTGATATTGGTCCTAATTATAGGACAAAGTTCTATTTTTTGCCAATTTTTTCCCAAAATACCCCTATTGATACTTTCTCAATAATAATTTAATAAG
>OY725320.1:28652596-28799012 GCA_963242795.1 Inga leiocalycina
TGTGAAGCAAGAGAGGTACAATGAAAAACAAAGAATCAATATAATTTGATGCCATTTTAAATTTTAAATAAAGCTATTTTAGGAAAATAAATATGATTAACTAATTTAACCACTATCCTTAATTACTCTAAAGTTAGGTAAATATATCCTATAATTAGGACCGGGAGGGAGTATCCTATTATATAAAAGATCTAAATAAATAAAAGCAGATTTTTTTGTGTTTTATTTTTAAAACTTGTTTTAAGAAACAATTATATAAGTTTGTTTTTTTAAAACTTGTTTTCAAAAAACAATCATCCAAACAAGTTTTTTGTTTTTGTTTTCGAAACTTGTTCTCAAAAACAGTTTTATCAAACAGTTTTTTAAAACAAAAAACAGAGAATAGAATCAAACAGGCCCTTTATTTCTCTGTTCTCTCTTCCCTTTCCTTTCTATCTTCTTCTACATATATCTCTACTTAATTACAGAGATACATCAGATTTCAAAAAACAAAAATCACTTATTTTGATATACATTTCTTTTTTGTTTTGGCTTTTGTTCACTAGTTTTGACTTTGTTTTTGTTACAGATTTGGAGTTGTCCAGAGTATGATCGAGCATTTTACTGTAGAAACGCAAATGATGAACTTTACATATGCTTTGAACGACATTGTTGTACCTGTAGCCACTTCCCAATATGGTAGTTATGTCCTTCAACATTTTTTAAAACTTTGTCCCCGCCCTTTTTCCAAGGTAATTAATATAACTCTTCATCACTTCATTTTCTTATTATACACTAAAGATTTATCATGATTTAACAACCAAATTTTCTAATGAACTGAATTTCAGGATATTTTAAATGCAATAGCATCTGAATGCATTCATATTGCCATGGACGAAATAGCTTATTCCGTACTTAAAAAATGTCTATAAATTGCTGCGCGTGAATCATCTTACTTGTTGATTTCCGCAATTAGTTGTCATGTACCATTGCTAGCAGCACATCAATATGGGTAAGTATATGTGTTTTTAATCCTGCAAGTTTAACAATTCAATTTAACTTTATTATATAGTCATTTACATATTTTTCAAAATAAATAAATAAAATAAAATCACTCTTCAGATGAAATTAGATGAATATTTGCAAGCTAATGATGTTGTTATATATCTGTAGAAACTGTGTGGTGCAGTATGTAATTGAGTTGATCAGCTCCCAAAAAAATTATGTGATTGAGTTGTTGATGCCTGCAATAATAGAAGAAATAGTAAAAAGACTTCGAGATCGCTATGTTGAATTGTCTATGGACAAGCATGCTACTAAAGTGGTAGAGAAACTATTGCTATTCTCAACTCAGGGAAATGTTGATATTATAGTTCAAGAAATTATGGGTAGCCCTGGCATTTTGTGCCTTCTTCAAGACCCTTAATTATGACAATTATTGTATTCAGAGAGCCTTGAAATGTTCTAAAGTTAGATTCAAGTTCATTTCTCTATCTCAATTCTTTATCTCTTAAGTAATACTTTTACAGTAATCTTTATCTAATAATGTATAATTCTTGTCTATAGCATATTAGGATCAATTAACTTATTTTATGTGTGGATACCTAAAGTTTAGTTTCGGGCTTGCAGGGAGCTGTATATGATATGTTGGTGAGCAAAATTTCAGAACATCGTGAAAATCTGGGTACTAATCAAAACTCTAGGGTTTCAAAGCTTCATTCATTTATGTTATTTCTTTTTATCCGTTAATATTTGCATCCCAACAAGGTTTCAAATTAAAGATGATTCCTATCTTAAAATCCCATTGATATTCTCCCAATTTAAGAGGCCTGTTGATATATAGTGGTCTAAAGATCATGAAAATAAGCCTACAAGGTACGATTATTAGTAGGCAGTCAAATTAGGTGAATATAGTTTCCTAATTAATTTCTGCTAAATCAATTAATTTGACCAATGCCAATATAAATCGTTAGGGTTTCAAATTAAAGCTTCATTTATCCATTGCAGGCTGTGTGTATATATAATCCGGGTTAGTTCTTTAATTTGAGAGTAATTTAAATTCTCTTCCATTATATAAGTGAATTCAAAAGGGATTAAAAAATAATAATTATTTTATTTTCTTACATTAATTACTTCCGAAATATTTTGGTCACATCACTAGTATCTTAATAATGGAATACTGGTGGGGTTTTAGTATTCAGTATACATGAAAAATCAAATGAACTGGTTTTTTCTTTTGTTCACTTTGCAGCATTTATGTGAGAAGCCATGCATTTCATTTGAAAATGTTCGCCATCTTGAGATATGTGTTGAATATAGTTTTCATTCGCACTGGTTAAATGAGGATAAGGATGATGTGGGCGATGTTCTAATCGATTTCTGTGACAGAATATCAAATTTAGAAACTCTAACCCTTGTGAGTAGGCTTTTTTTTTTTATTACAAACTGGATATCATCTATTTTCTAACAAAATAAACAGAAAAAACACTTACAATCAGCATATATTCTTTCATTATTATCCACCTCCTGAATAATAGGTGGAGGATGATCAAAGATACAAAAATTCCCTACGATCCCATGAGCATATTTGGCCAACCCATCGGCAAGAAACAAATCTTCCCATGGGACATTAACAAAACGAACCTGCCAATCTCTAGTAATAAGATTCCTAATCTCATCAACTACATCTCTGAAGGGATAGGCATACTCACAACCCCTAACTGCAAGATTAATTGCCTCTATGCAATCAAAGAAGAGACATACCTTACGGATTCCCCTCCACCAACATAAATGAAGCCCATGAATCATCCCTATTAGTTCATCAATAGCCGGTGGAACAGCAATTAGTTTACACAATAAACCACAAACCCAATGTTTGTTGAGATCCCTAAGCACTCCACCACAGCCACTCCTACCATCTCTCAGTACCGATCCATGTATTTCCAAGGAGAAGAAATCTTGAGACACATCCCACTGAGTTTGTTGAGAAGAATGGTTCATACTAGAGAAAGCACCCATAGATAGTAGGTCTTGATCAGCACAAGCTCTGAAGAAAGTATAATCTACCCTAAGGTCTTCACCTTGACTAGACTCTCCAAAAAGCTTGTTGCATCTTGCTACCCAAATATCTCAACACACATATCCAAACAGAGTTGGCCATTTAACCTTTTTTGTGAAAGCCTTACCCACTTCATGAGTCAAGTTCCATTTGATCCATTATGTACCATCTAGAGAGACAAAAGTACTCCAGTGATCTTGACTGCTTTCCATCTATCTACTGCATTTGAACAATCTCGAAGAAGATGTATGGAATCTTCCGTCTGGTTGCAAGAGAACGGACATGAATCTGATTCTTGAACTCCTATGTTTACACAAGAAGCTGTGGCGTATGGGTCCTACCATGTGAGAATAGCCACATAAAAAACTTGATCTTCTCTGGAACAAACCATCTCCATAGAAGTTTCCATACATTCTCAGCATTTCCATATATACCTACAGAAAGAGAAAGATATGCAGATTTAACAGAAAATCGACCATCAGAAGATGGCTTCCAGAAAAATATATCCTCTCCTTTCTCCTCATAGGGTGGGTGAGCAAAGGTAATTCGGTCAATAATCTCTTATGTAAACAATCTCTGGAGTTTCCGTCTATCCCATTCCCCTCTACTCAGAACATAATCAACAACCCTTTCATTTCGGTTAATGAAACCTTCCAAACCCGGAACCAAATCAACAAGGGGTATATTAATATTCAACCAATTCTTAAACCAAAAAGAGGTATTTCTACCATTACCAATCCTCTTCCCCAAGCCCTTTTTGAAATGATCCCATAATACACAAATTCCCCTCCACGTTAGGGAAGAGTTACTCTTTCTCCCTACGTCCGACACCTCTCTGTTACCACAATTATATTTAGATCTCAGAACTTTGACCTAAAGAGCATTAGGGTTATTTATCAACCCCCAACAAAGTTTCATCAAGAAAGCTTTATTCTGATTTCTAAGATTTCTGATCCCTAGTCCTCTTTGCTTCTTTTCCTTCGAGACCATGTCCCACGAAACCAGATGTATCTTCCTGACTCCATCATGTTCACCCCACATAAAGCTCCTACTATGACGTTCCAAGTCATTGCATAAACCGATAGGAAGAAGCATGGTCTGCATATAGTAAGAAGGCATAGCTGATAGCACAGCTTTAATCAAAGTAGTTCTTCCTGCCATGTTTAAACTCTTGCTCTTCTAACCCGATAAGTGCATCTGACATTTTTCAATAATTGGGGCAAAAGTCACATGAGAGGCTCTCTTATGAAGTAAAGGAATGCCTAAATATTTGCCCAGATCACTTGTTAGCCCCACTCTTAATCTCTGACTTAGCCATAAGGCCCTATTAAAGTGAACATTCTTAGAGAAAGTCACTTTAGTTTTAACTTTATTCATCTTATGGCCTGATATAGTACAAAACTTTTCAATACAATCCAACATCACATTAACTTGAGATCAAAAGCTTTCCCAAATAGAATTAGATCATCCATAAAGAACAGATGGGATAGGTCAAGCCCTCTAGAATTCAATTGTATAGTCTACCACTCTCCTTCATCCCCATATCTTGGATTATATGGTTCAATCTTTCCATACAAAGAGTAAAAATGTATAGGGACACTGGGTCGCCCTGATGAATACCTCTGGAGGGGGTAAAAGACTCCGTAGGTTCACCATTCCACAAGACCTGAAAAGAGGAGTTGGTGATGCAAGCCATAATGTTCTCACATAGCTTGTCATCCAACCCAATAGCCCTCAGTGTATCAGCAATAAACGGCCATTCTCAACGGTCATAGGCTTTCTCGAGATCCACCTTAATTGCAAGCCATCCATTTTTACTCTTGGTACTTCTCATAGAGTGAATCACCTCCTGAGCTATAATGACATTGTCACTACTTTGCCTTCCTGCAATGAAGCTACTTTGAAGATGCCCAACCACCTTCCCCATAATTGATTTAAGTTTCTGGGCAATAACCTTCGTGATAATCTTGTAGCTTACATTGCAAAGGAAGATAGGTCTGAATTCTTGTATTGATTCCGGCTTGTCATATTTAAGGATAAGAACCAGGTTAGTGTGGTTAATACTCTTAACATTCGATGGAGTGCTAAAAATATCTTTCACCAAGGAAAACACTGACCTTTGCATAATGTCCCAAAATTCATGATAAAAGAAATCCCGAATGCCATCAGGCCCAGGCGCCTTAAAAGCTCCAAGATCAAAGATTACTGCTTTAATGTCCTCTTCAGAGACACCACCTGTTAATACTCCCAACTCCTCTGTTGATAGACTAGGGAAATTATTGACTGTGGCAAGAGATTGGAAGTTGCTTAGATCAATCTGAAACAGAGCTTTATAATATTCTAAGGCCATTCTTTTGAGGTCATTCTGCTTAAAAATCCATTCCCCTTCCAAATTTTTCAGGCCATCAATCCAATTCCTTCTTCTTCTAATAATAGCTGAATCATGGAAAAATTTTGTATTACGGTCCCCCCTTTCAGCCAGTTACACTAGGATTTCTGGAACCACAACAACTCTTCTTGAGCCAAAGCCTTACTATATTCTTTTTGAAGCTCTTGTTCAACCTGCAGAAGATATTAACTATCCCTTCTAGATCTAGCTCTATCTATTCCTTCAAGCCTTTGAATAATTTTTCGTTTCTTCTGATATATATTTCCCACTTTAAACTTGTTCCAACTTTGAGCTTTATATCTGAAACCTACTAATTTCTCTTGCCAATTCCCTGAACTCCAGCTTTCTCTAACCACTTCAGAGAAACCTTCTTCTAATAGCCATGCAACTTGACATCTAAAAGGTGTTTTAGGATTATTAAAAGCTCTTCCAGGTAAACACTTAACAAATAGAGGCCTATGGTCTAACCCAAACTTGCTTAAATGGTGAATTTTAGTCAAAGGAATAAACTGTTCCATTGGTTAATTGCAAAGCCCCAATCAATGCATTCTTTGAGGAAATTTCTCTCCCAGGTAAATTTCTCCCCTACAAAGTCCACTTCAATCAAGGATGACTGATGAACACAATCTGTAAATTGGCACATAGATAGAAGATTTGGATCTGACCCGCCTTTTTTATCAGAGACCGATAAGAAGGAGTTAAAATCCCCCACTACAAACCAGGGACTTGTAACATTATTACTAATCGAAATAAGATCAACCCATAGTGTCTGTCTTTTAACACGAGAGGGTTCAACATACACACCAGTGAGACAAAACTCATCGTTGCTTCCCAACACAGTAACATTCACATGAATATATGAGTAGAGAAGTATGAATAATTAACCCGCACATGGTCATCATTCCAGAGAACCCAGATACCTCCCGCATATACCGTTGCTTCAACTCTAATCCATTTAGAAAAACCCAAACACCTCATCACTCTATCCGCTTTACAACCACTAACTCTCGTTTCCAAAAGAAAGATTAGATCAATATCCCTATGTCTAATAAGGTCTTTTATACGAGCAAGAAAAGTTCTTGAAGCTGCACCGCGGCAGTTCTAGGATAAGAAATTCATAATTAATATTAATCACATAGGAAAGGAAAGGAAAAAACTCATCTGCTCATTCAGCTGACGTCGCTTGAAGCATAGCGACATCTCCTTTGCCATCATCCATTTCTTCAAGTTTATCCATTTATGCATGAACAGCTACGTCTCTATTCTCTGGAGTTTCAGCCACTATCTCTTGCTCTGAAAAAGAGAAGCTTGTGTCCGGTGGAACACTCTGTGCCAACTCTATTGCTCCTGAGCACACACTAGGGTGAGGCCTCATGTTCATTGCATTCTTTTCCTCCAGTATCACTACTTGCTGAGACAGGTTTGTAAGGGAAACGAGGCCCGCCCCTTCCATTGCTTGGAACTGATCAAGCTTTATTGTCTTCGAATGAGAATTAGATCCAAAGACAATATTATGTGTGCAGTTAGAAATTCCATATTTCCTTTTGAACTCAGGTACCTTCAGTTTTGGTTGGGATGGTGGGTTCTTTCTTGAAGGTTTCTTCATAGCCTCTATAGAAATCTTATCAGGGTTAGTCTTCATTTTCTGCTTCTCACAAATTTTCGGCCCATTAACTTCTTTTCCCATCGCACTATTTTCCCCTTCATGTAAAAAACTCTCCTTGTTCACACCGTTCGGTCTACTAACTGAAGCCACCAAAGACGGCCCACCAACATCTACCCCAGCCCATTTGGATTTCCTTCTTTCACTACCCTTACACGTTGCTCTCTCTTTTTATCACTGCCAGCTGTCACTCCTTTTTCCATCTTCCCTTCCTTCTTTAAAACTCCTACCTCCACTTCCTTCCCTTTGGAACTCGAGCTCCTCACGCTCCTTTCAACTGATTCACCTGCTCTCTTTGTCTTTTTTCTACCTTGAGGTCCCATCATTGTTCCTTCTTTGGACCCTGACTCTCCCTCTTATTTCCTTCTCCATTCTTTCAATCCTTCCTTATTCATAACGTTCTTCTGATCACTCACAGGATCGGCATCGACACTACCAACCTGCAGTGCATCATATTGGGTACCTGTTCTGGGATTTTTCTCCTTGGTCTTCCCACCCTCTAGTCCTATCTGTACCTGGTTTCCTTCCAAAATAGGTCTATTGGGCCTATGTCTGAAGGTTCTAGTAGCTTTCATCCAAGCGCTAAATTGTTCATTGGAAGGAACACCTGGCACGCTCACAAGTAAGTTCTTTTCTGGTGAGTTCACCTCCAGTAAGTTTAAACTCTGAATTCCCATATTCCGATCATCTGTCTTCATCGGCTGTTTTGGTGTTTTAAGATATAATTGTGAACCCGTAGCTCTCTGAACGATTAATGAGCACTCTTCTTGGTTATGTTCGTATCTACCACATTTGTAGCAGATGACCTCTAATCCTTCATATTCCACTATAAAGATTCTAGATCTCATAACAAATCTAGATTGGAGTTGTTTATTTAGGTCTACCTCAACACTAATCCTAGAAAACTTACCCCTTTCCACTGTGGTGCTTGTATTGTTGCTGTGTGCCAACGTATGCATGTCGACTTTCAGTGTTCTCCCAATCAAGTTCCCTAGTTCCCACATGCATTCGGTTGAGTAACAATGGATAGGGAGAGTCGGGACTCTTACCCATATCGCAACTTTTCTTATTCGATTGCAATATGGGTTGAAATTTGGACTCCACTATTGGACCATAAGGTAGTGCCCCTGAATAAGCCAAGGACCATCAAATAATAGCTTCCTGACCAGTTCATTATCATCGGACCGAAAAACATAATAATTGTTTGGAAGGTCAATGAGTTTGAACTTTCTTGTTCTAAGATGCCAAGCAATCCTATCCTTCATCATTTCCAAATTTGTTTGCTTACCCAACACAGTAACGATTAGAGCGTCTTTCCACTGCCAACAAAGCTCTCTTAGTCTTTCATCTGGCATATTAAGTTTTGGCAAGGTCTGAAGAAGATTTCTTTATGCTTCCGATAGCTCTGGTGCAGTATCACGTTCCTTACGTAGCCATTCTTCCATGAGAGCATCAAAGCTTTTAGTTGCCACATTTTCATCTCTGCCCATAAGTTTAGACTTGTACGAGATTTGTGTCTTCTGTAACGCCAGTGTTACGTGTGTGGATGATCAATTAAATAGTGCAAGTGTACATTGTCGTAATCAAGTAATATAGAGGTGAGTAGAGTATCGTTCCCACGAGGATTGATCACTAAGTACCAAAATGGATAATTTTAATTCCATTTAGTCGATCGATAAATTGGTGATTGAGAGTACAAATAAAAGAAAAATAATTAAATATGAGTGCAGATGATATGAAAACAAATATGAGAAAAAGTCCTAGGGATTAGATTTCACTTAACAAATTCCGGATTGAATCACTTATCTATTTTAGCCCAATTTATTCCATATGATTGATAGTCGAGTTTCCTTAATTTAATTACTAGCCTCTTCCAAGGTCAAGCAATTCTATAATTAATTGCTAATCCAATATATTCCTATATGAATTTAAGCAATTAATTATGCATTAAGATTTATGAAACTCAATAAGACTACACCACTCATATGAATATATTCCTATTTCATATGCAAGTCATGATTTTAATTATAGGATCAACACACATGCATCTCCTTCCGGTCTCAACATGCATATTGTAATTATTCAAAAGGTGGCCAATCAAATGAAAGCATTAAGAACAATAATTTAAACTCAATCATGAAGGAGAAATTAAAACTAGATTTAATAAGTTAAGATTCAATCCGGCATTAGTAAGCTACGTCATCACCCTAGGAAAATGAAAATTTAGCACATGATGAAATTAAAAACAAAAACCAAAATAAATTGACATTATATAAAGCTAGAATGAAAGCCTCAGAAATATTGCATAAACTTGAATATTAAATTCTCAAACATAAATATACAACCAAAAGATGAATGAAAGATGAAGAAATTTAGCCGTCTCTTTAGGAGGTAAAACCTTCCATGTAGGCGGCATGAAAAATGTAATACAATACTAAGCCTTCCATGTAGGAGGCATGTAAAAAGTAATATAATACTAAGCCTTCCATATAGGAGGCATGAAAAAAATAATACAATACATAAAATTAAAAATAAAAAATAACACAATTTATTTAGAACTGTCAGAGAAAATATCTCTCCCTGTCAGAGAAGGACTCTGACTGTCAGAAAATTCTCCACCTCCACACCTTCGAATCTGCGCCTGACACATTGAATTTATAGGCAGCGCAGTGTTACTTTTTCCACGGTGCTACAGTGATTTCGCCTTCTTTTCACGCATTGCTACAGTAGTGAACAGTATCTTGTCGGTTGGTTTACACATTTTTCCCATGTTGCTACAGTGCTACAGTGATTCCATCCGCTACAATCACCTCCGTCCGCTACAGTAACGCCCTGCTACAGTGATTCCATCATGAATAGTGCCCGACACTACAGTACTGATCTTTTTTATATTTTTCTTTATTTTTTTTAAATACTATTTATTTTACACCCAAATATATTATATTAAGCTCAAATATCTTCCATAAAATCATCATATAAGGGAAAATAAATATGTAAATATTTCACTTATCAAATTCCCCCACACTTAGCTCTTGGACGTCCTCGGACAAGGAATGACTAATTAGTGCTTCCAACAAAATCAGAAGTGTCAAGTCATAAGTAAGAACACAATTGAAAAGTAAAGAGATCATAGTATTCATGAATCAACGAAAATATAAATTGGTAACTTTATTTGAAAATGAATAAACCGAGTTTGTAAGTGTAACTCATTCTCTCAATCTCTCAAGTGTTTAAGGGTAAGTGTTTCGCTCAAATTCAACAAAAAAAAAATTGCACTACCATAGGCTTGCTAAAAATCTCAATCTCCACTACCTAATTCACATGCATAATTCAAATCAAAAGGACTTATTAAGGGTTGTAATGGGGTTAAGGTAAAAGGAATGTAAAACATAATATAAAAGGCTATATTTAAGAAATTTAATAGAACAATTGAAAAATGGGCTACTTATAAATTTATCTCATCATAACAATCCACAATTCAAATACTTGACATATTTTTTTTATTTTTTTTTCTCTTTTTTTTTTCTTTTTTTTTTGAATTTTTTTTTCTTTTTGAATTGCAACTATAAAATTGATGATATATATACCCCCACACTTTGTCAATAGTCCATTTCACAAGAATTTCTAATACTCTACCAATCTTTCGAATAAGTTAAAAGCACTTGATATATCATTAAAGTACATGTTAATGGGTTGAGAACAAAGAAACAGTCAATTAGGCTCAAAAGGGCTTATCAACGGTACAATTGCAAGGTTGGCTATTTGGCTCTGGCTAAAGGAAATGAATGCCTTTATCATTTTTGAATGTGCATGTGAGATGTAATTTCAACCAGATTTAAAGCAAGTTCTAGAGTGACAACTTAATAGGTGAATATCACATACAAGAGAAATAATCATTATAGGCTCAGAAGCTCACGGCTAGGAATTTTTAAACTCGGTTCATTCAAACTCAAAATTTATCACCAATTGCAACAAATCAGTTGTTCATTCATGCTATAAAATCTCTAAATTCAATTGATTCATACTTAAAACTTGTGTACTTCTTAATATCATTACAAAGCACTTAAACAAGATTTTTTTTTTACTCTTTTTTTTTTGGAAAAAGATAAAAAAAAAATTGCAACCAATAAAATGCAATTAATGAAATGCGTCTCAGGAGTTAAGAATAACTCCTTACTCTGCCATTTTTTCCACATCCCATGCATCTAATGGTTTTACTAAATAACAAAAGAAAAACAGAAGAATTTTTTTTTTCTCCTCCCCCAACCTAAATTAGACATTGTCCCCAATGTCTTCTAGAGCTCAGAGAAGGTTTTTTTTTTTAAAACATAAACACATAATAAAGTAAAATCAAAATACTAAGAGTAAAACCAAGAGATTAAGGAAAGTTACAACCGAAGGGTGGTATCTGGGTTCTGCTTCTGACTACTATCTGAAGATTGCCCACCTATTTGCTTGACGAGTAGATCTGGTTTAGGTTCATAGGTTTGCAGTTGATCGAGCAGCTGATTAGCAGTTGGTGCAGAAATTATGGAATGGCGAGTCGCTTGGGGTATGAATCCTGTTTCCACAGCATGATCAAGAAAAGACAACAGATTATCATAAAAACCATTAACATTTAACAATCCTAATGGCTATTTGTGATAGTTTAACTTAGCCCAATATGCAACGCTAGAAATGCCATCCAACATCCCC
Organism: Inga leiocalycina; assembly: GCA_963242795.1. Classification (NCBI taxonomy): domain Eukaryota; kingdom Viridiplantae; phylum Streptophyta; class Magnoliopsida; order Fabales; family Fabaceae; genus Inga; species Inga leiocalycina. Next base: position 28,664,381 of record OY725320.1, read on the forward strand.
AAACCACCGGGTAGAGCAATGAAAGCTTGAGCATGGTAGAACATTAGTCTCATTTGTTGAGGCAAGCTCAAAACCTGTAACTCTTGTCCCAAGGAAAAAGTGTGATCTTCCAACTCCTTCACCCTTACACTTAAACCCTTGCTTCCATTCATGGATGCAGAAATGGCCACACTTCCCTTTAGGCCCTGGATGCCTCCCCCATACACAAAGTTGATTCTTCTGGCAGCTAATGCAATTCCCAGTTCATTTGCTGCTGTTATAAACTCTCCTTTCTTGCCTAAATCAGTTTCACCAAAAATGCAAATAGATGTAAATCTACAATTTTGTGTGATACCCTTTTTCTCTTTATTTCTCTCAGACCATGTACGCTTACAAGAGAAAGAATTCATATTTACAAATGGAAGTGTGTATATTTACAAATGAAAGAGTACATATATATAATATTAAAACAACGACAACAAAATCACACAAATCACACATTTTTCAAAAAAGTTTGAAAAAAATTTCTAACACAGATGACCGGTGGGCCATTGTGTGAAGAAATTAAACAAAAAGAGGAAAGAAAGTCAAAAGATAAAGTAGAGTAGACAAAAGCATGATTATGTACAGTAGTTGTGATTTTGGCTCACATCTTCCTCTGGTTTTACGTCCAGAAACGGCTTAAACGATTTCTATGAATCAAGGATTGGCTTCCCATCCAGTTTTCTTATAAACTGGCAAACAGGGTCTTTTTCTGTCAGATTCCCAAGACAGTAGTGCCATTTTTCTTGGTTGAATACATTCACTAAATCAAGAAGAATACGATGAACATCACCACTCGGATGCGTCTCAAGAGTTTGAATGATATCATCCAGGGACTCCTTACTCAGTCCATCCTTTATAAATTTAATTTTATCTTCTCGATTTATAGAAACCATACCTTTGCTTATACAGCGTTGATCACATGTCCACCTTGCACATTTATAGCAGACATTCATTCTTTTAGCTCTTCTCTTTTTGGAGTAAGAACTTCTTCCCATTCCTGGTAAAGGTTGAACAATTGATTTATTAAACTCATCTGCTAAACGTACCTTAGCCTCAATGATCCAGCGTATGTCCTCAGGAAGGCCCAAACGCTTGAATACTTTCATCCTTTCAAGTCGACAGCTATAGAGCCTCCTGAGCACATCTTTGGGAAGAGTAGGGAACCTGTTCTTAAGCTTTACAAGAGATTCCTCCATGGTAACTTAAAAAGAAGCCGATGAAAACTAAAATATCAATGCAGTGCGATGTGTTTCGGTGAGTAGGAAAAAAATGAGAGAGTAGGAAAGAAATTTTGGGGTTGCCTCCCAAATAGCCGCCCTTCTTTAATGTCTTTAGCTAGACAAAAACCAAACCAATTTCTTTTTCTTTTTTTTTCTTTTATAATATATATATATATATATATGTATATATATATATATATTTTTTTTTTTTTTAAATTACTAGATTGAGGACTTACCTGTTGGTTCCTCAAATGTGATGACAGATTTCAAAGTGTTTAGTGCACCTTCATTGTATTCTTTGAGTCTTTGCCCATTCACTTTGAATTTTCGATCACCATCTTGAATCTCCACAGTTCCATATGGCCATACTTGAATTACAGTAAAAGGACCTGACCACCTCGATCTCAGCTTTCCTGGAAAGAGCTTTAACCTTGAGTTGTATAAAAGCACTTTTGGTCCCGGTGTAAACTCTCTTCTCAAAATTCTTCTATCATGCCACATTTTTGTCTTCTCCTTGTATAACTTAGCATTTTCATAAGCTTGTTGTCTGAATTCTTCAAGCTCATTGAGTTGGAGAAGCCTTTTCTCCCCAGCTGCCTTTAAGTCAAAATTTAATGCTTTTATTGCCCAATATGCTTTGTGCTCCATTTCTACTGGAAGATGGCATGCTTTTCCGTAGACCAATTGATATGGGGATATACCAATTGGTGTCTTGAAGGCAGTTTTATAAGCCCAAAGTGCATCATCTAACTTGAGCCCAGTCCTTCCAATTGGAATTCACCGTCTTTTCTAAGATCCACTTCAGTTCTCTGTTCGAGATTTCCACCTGCCCACTAGTTTGTGGATGATATGGAGTTGCAACCTTATGAGTTACTCCATATTTAGCCAATACCGACTGAAGTTGCTGATTGCAAAAATGCCTTCCTCCATCACTGATAATAGCTCTAGGTACTCCAAATCTTGTAAAAATATTCTTCCTCAAGAACTTCACAACCACACGAGAATCATTTGTAGGAAAGGCAGCTGCTTCAACCCACTTGGAGACATAGTCAACAGCTACTAAAATGAAGTGGTTGCTAAATGAAGATGGAAAAGGCCCCATAAAATCGATCCCCCATACATCAAAAAGTTCAACTTTTAAGATGTTGGTTAAAGGGGCTTCATGTCTCCTTGAGATATTTCCCGTTCTTTGACATTTGTCACAGGTTGCCACAAGTTTGTGAGCGTCCTTGAAGAGTGTAGGCCAGTAAAATCCTGATTGAAGGACTTTAGTAGCTGTTCTGTTTGCTCCAAAATGACCACCATATAGGGTGAATGGCAGTGATTTAAGATGTTATCCATCTCTTCTTCAGGAACACATCGCCTGATAATTCGATCTGGGCTTTGTTTGTATAAGGACAGATCCTCCCAAAAGTAATGCCTTATATCAGCCAGAAACTTATTCTTTTGCATTTTAGAAAGTTCATAAGGCATTACCCCGCTTGCCAAATAATTCACAATATTAGCATACCAAGGAGTAGGTTGTGACTGCATGATAAAAAGTTGCTCATCTGGAAAATTCTCTTGGATTGGTGATTCTTTCTTTTGTTCAGGTGGTTCTAACCGAGAAAGATGATCTGCAATGAGATTCTCAGTCCCTTTTTTGTCTTTGATCTCCAAGTCAAATTCTTGTAGTAGAAGCACCCATCTGATCTCCAAGTAAAATATGTTATTACATGCTAATAACCTTAACATTGTAGTTCTTGAAAATGCTTAATTTTGTCTTCCTATTTAAAATTCAATTAAATGATTTGAAACATTTGTGTTGATTTGACCTCTAAGTTAAATAACACATGTATGTGTGTGTAATAACTTTTGTTTTTTTATTTCAGGGACATGAGGAATTAATGGTTAAGGAAGCAGTAAAAATGTGTGAAAGAACTAAATGGAAGAAAACACATGGAGGGAAGAAAGTGAAGTTTAAGATAAAAACCATGAACCACTCAATAGCTCTTCTGATAAGGATGTTGAAGACATGTTATGTAGATTTAGAAGAAATAACTCTTAATTATCCATCTTGTTAACATGAGTCTATAAATTTAGGTGAGTTTGGTCCCGGGGGTTCATTAGGGTCAGAGTATGCCTTCGAGTTTAAAGAACGCTTACAGAGGTATATACAGATCATCTACTAACAAGGTCCTCATATCGGTAGGATTCATATACAACTTTAGCTACTCAACCTCAATATAGAACTACTATGTTATTTTTTGCTCGAACTAATTAAAATGATTTTAGGTGAAGTTAAGAAATATATATATATATATATATATAGACACACACATAATACTCCCTTGATCCTAAATATACGTTACAATTTTTGGGATAGGGTTGGTCCTTTTTATAAGTGAAGTATTTGTTTGAAAATTTAATTCTTTTTTTTTAATTTTTACCTTCAATTAATTATAGGGAAAATGTCAGCTAGGTCCCAAGGTACAGAAATAATCTCAAAAAACTCCCTTTGAAAATTCCAAGGTCAGAAAAAGTCCCTAGGGACTTTTCTGACATCAATTCCCTATGAGCAATTACTAAAAGAACCCCCACTCAAATTTAAAAAATGGAGGCTTCATTTTGAAAAGAAAACATAATAGAGGGTTCGAATTGCTTGTTGGACGCACGCTCTGCTTCTCGTTCCGTCGTGCCCTGGTTCTCCGTCTACGTCGGTGGCCTTCGACGCCGCGTAGCTGTCGTTTGACTCGGCGTGGGTAAGTCATCCGTTCCCCAAGCGTGCATCGCAGTCCACTGGGCAGGCACGCATCGCAATCCGCCAGTGAAGCAGCCGCTATTCCTGGGCAGCGCCAGCATCGGCCGGTGTTGCAGCGGTAAAGAATCCGGCGTCCGTCCAACAACGTCAGCCGCATCGCTCCTTCCAACACCCAACATCCCTCCATTGCTCCTCCGACGGTCAGTCGTCCGCATGCCTTTGATGTGTGGTTTTTTTTTAAATGGCACCATTAATCTATTGGGTTGCCACTAGTTTGGAATTGGGGGAAAGCATTGATTCTTGGAATTTACTTGGGGAAATACATTGGTTAAGGAAGGTGGTTGTCGGGTTTAAATTTTTTCTTTGTCTGTGTGTCGCTGCTCTGTGATGGCTGAATCAGTATTGTTGTTTTAGGGGTATAGATGTTTGTTTATGAGTAACGTTGAAGGCCAGGGAATGTTTTATAATGTGGTTTGCTGATAATGTGCTGCTCTAGCATTGGGTTTAAGGTCAGAATCAATGGGTATGAGGCTAATAATGTGATCCTCTAGAATTGGTGCATTTGGAAGTAAGTTACTGTTAAAAAATTGATGTCCTATTAATGCTTCAGTTTGTGTTGCTTATTACTATTTTTGAGTGGTTCCAACAGAAGAATGGTCAGTATAGGAAGTAAAGTTGGCTTTAGGTACAACATACACCATTGTACGAATTGGTATTTGTCAGTATAGAATAGTTAGCAACCATTGATATGAAAAATTGTTTGTTGTGTGTGATGAGTTACAGAAGAAAGTTTTCTTCATGACCTTAGTTTTGAAGCATGTGAAGTAAACCCTTATGCTTCATTGTTGATTTATATGACTAGTGATTGATATATATATATATATATATATATTGTCTAGATGACTGTGTTCTGTACATTGCTGATGTGGAATTGCAATTAACTTCATAAATTAGTTGTTCGTTATATACAATGATTGGTTAATGTCTTATGTTTTTGGTGGTGTGTAAATAAAGTAGTAATTACGCTCAAGGTTAAGCAAAAAATGCGAAAGAAGAAAGAAAGGAAAGATGGAGAGGGAGAGAGGGTGAAAAAAGTTTCAGGGTATATATTGTTTACACAAGACTATTTTAAGAACAAGAAAAACAAGAAGGAGGAGTGCAAGCATTTAAAAGAGGAAACACAGTCGATGAAAGAAGCTTGGGACGCATTGAAAGATGAGGAGAAGGAGGCATATAAGGTGAGGGCGAAGAATTTAAGGAGTGAGGCAAAAGGGACAAAATAAGTGGTTCCATTCTTGACATGCTGTGCTCCTAATCAATTTATGAAAGTGTGCAACAGTGTGAAAAATAGAGAAGATAAGATGGATAGGCTAAAGAAAGTCAGATTTGACAAGTTAGTTCACATATGTTGCTCACAAATCCCCCGAGATCTATGTGGTCAGTTGATGTCTGCATTTGACCCTCCAACTAACAATGTTTTGATTTGAGGGAGGTTATTGAACATCCGTCGGGAAGATGTACAACATTGAGGAAAAATTCAATAAAGAAGAAGAAGGTTTTGAACAATTGAAGACATTGTACGGGATAGTGCCTTACAAGACCATTGGAAAATGGCTAATTGAGAGAGACGAGGATCCAGAATTCGAATTCCTCTTTGTCATGTATGCGTTGGGAACTCTCTTGTGTCCCGGATCGGGTATTAAAGTGACTGATAGAGTGTTGAAGGTGATAGTGGCAACAAAAGGAGCTCTTGGGAAGTACGATTGGTCGAGTTTTGTGTTGATTGAACTATCAAATTCTCTTACACAGTACAAGAAAAAAGTAATGAAAGGGAAAGATGCAGGAAAATCAATGTAGGGGGATGTATATATTTTCTAATGGTAAGTGCATGTTTGATCTATGTAACATTTATTGGCTTTTTTAATTAGTTGTAAATTGCTGCATTAGATGTTGAATTCTGCTGCTGTTAAGGTGTTATTTAATTTCTATACAGGTGTTTTGCTTGCAACATTTTCCCCTAGGCCAACTACATGCCTCTACAAGTGAAAATGCGCTTGCATTTTGGAATGACAACAACGACAAGAGTAGAGTGCAAATAGAGAAGGAAGCAACCAAGGGTTGCTACATTCAGTCAGTAATGTAGTTGGATCTCCCTCTTCTGAATTGTATGAACAAACTATGCTAACACACCCGGTAAGATGTGAAATCTGATGTTAGCCGTACATTCAGTTGAAAGTATTGACTTAAGTTTTTGTGATGTCTAATTTGCAGGAAATCAAGAGAACATATGATCGAATTATGTCAAGGGTGGTGTCAATAGTGCAAGAGGAACTTGTTTCCCTTCAGGCGAGGCTGTTGGGCGGGGGAAACATCGATGAAGGGGATGAAAAGGTGCAAGATGTGAAATCTTCGTCAGAGAGTGAAGATGATGAACATATATTATCAAGTGAAGATGAGGAGGGTGACATAAGAAAAAGAGAAGATGATGAAGTGCAGTCTATAAGTGCAGACGAAGGGTCAGAGGAAGAAGTAGGAGGTGTACATGCTATGGGAGATAAGGAGGAAGTGGAATCGAAAGGAAAGGAAAAGGCACAATTGAGGAAATCTACAAGGGTTAAGAAACCTGCTATTGGGTCTCCTTGGGTAACAACAATGGCTAAGAAGAGAAGTCAAGATGAGAAGGATAAGGAAGTTTTATATCAAATGTGCACTACACGATGTAATTCAGCAGAGGATGAGCAGGAGTAAGTAATCACACTTCTTCAATCTCAACTTAGATGAATCATAAAAACTGACTTTGTGCGCTTGTTTGTCTATTAGGGAGTTTGTGGATATGTATGATTATTTCTTGACCCGCGGTGAACTATATTGCCTTCATCCAAGGGGGTGGATTAGTAACAGGGTAAGTTACTTGAACAATAAACTCATACTATGTTCATTTCTGTACGTTGCTACACGTACCTGGACGATGATGAAGACGATGTTCCCATCCACATTAACACCACTTTGTATCCATTCAATGTTGCACCACCTACGCCCTTCATCCGTGTGCGTTTTCTCTATTTCCTTAATGCCTTGATCACAAATACGTGCTTCACTCCTCTCTCCTCTGTGCGTTTTCTTTTCTTATTTGAGTGGGGGTTATTTTAGTAATTACTCATAGGGAATTGATGTCAGAAAAGTCCCTTGGGACTTTTCTGACCTTGAAATTTTCAAAGGGAGTTTTTTGAGACTATTTCTGTACCTTGGGACCTAACTGACATTTTCCCTTAATTATATGTTTTTCTCATCTCTTTTTCCTACTTATTCTCTCCCTCACTCACTCTCTCCATAAATAGGGGTATTATTTTAAGAAAAACACATTTATTGCATTAACTAGTTTTAACCAACTTTTTTTTATCTTCATTGTGGCTTATATATGGAACTGGAGTAGTAAATAAATATCACTTTTTTGTTAGATTCAGATATTAGAAGTAAAGAGTAGATTATTAATTTTATGCGTATGTTTTTCTTATGATCATTTTATCTAAAATTCATTTTGAGGAATTCATGTTAGGAAAATGGGACAGGAGACTTACGTAAAATTTGTTAAGTAACCAACTAGATTGCTCGTTGCTTTGTCAATTATTGAGGAAAGAAAATGAACAATGTTTATCAATATATATACTTTGAGTGATACCAATTACTGAAATCAATCAGTAAAAGAAAAAAAAACCAACATAGAGTTGGTTTGACGGTGTAAAGCCCCAATAGATCCCTCCTGATCTCAAGTTCGAGCCCCAGAGGAAACATTTACGTTAGGAGAGGCAGCCACAAACCTCGAATCCAATACCAGATGATAATATCAAAAAAAAGAAATAAAAAAGAAAATTAAAAATTATGGATTGCCTATTTTGTGCTAATATTTAAAGAGAAAAGAAGTTATCTCATTTATTCTATTGTTCTATATTTACGTACAAAATATTTCAATTATTTTATTATATATATATATATATATATATATTCACATTCTTCTTCGTTTTCAACTGTTTCATATACATTCCAAATTTTCCTTATTTGTAGATAATATTATAGATAAGAGATATTAAATAAGAATATTTATCCATTATTATGATTTAATTTATTATATTTATCTTTTAATATTTGCAGTATCTTATTAAAATAAGATTTATATTTGAATGGGAAAATTATGAAAAAATCCCTCATTAACAACTTATTTGCCAAATGGGACCTTCGCGTGCAGATTATCTTCCGCGTGTGCAGAATATCTTCCCTGGTGTGCAAATGATTTTCCCTGTGTGCAAAATTCTTCCCTATATATGTGCAAAAAGCTTCTCCACATGTGCAAAAATCTTCCCTACATGTGCAGAAATATTCCTTCCATGTGCAGATATCTTCCTAGGTCTCATTTAACAAATAAATTGCCAATGAAGTCTTTTTTAGCAATTCTCCCTATTTGAATTTGAATGATTTTATTTTTCCTAGAGCTCTATAAAGTACATCAAATTAAGTGATTTTTTTTAATTATATAAACTTCTTACACGTTTTATATTTGTGTAACAATTTAAAGAGACCATATACAACAACAACAATAAAGCCTTTATTCCACTAGGTGGGGTCGGCTACATAGATTGCACGATGCCATTGTGCTCTGTCAAAAACCATATTTTTTGGTATATTATTAATCAAAAGGTCTCTCTTTATGACTTCATTAAGCGTACGCTTTGGCCTTTCGCGACCTCGTTTTACAGGACTCCATATGGCTTGATCCATCCTCTTCACCGGTGCATTCAATGGCCTTCATTGAACATGTCCAAACCACCTCAACTGACTTTCTACCATTTTTCCTTCAATAGAGGCCACTCCAACTCGTTCACGTATATGATTATTACGAATCTTGTCTTTTCTTGTATGACCACACATCCATCTCAACATCCTCATCTCAGCCACCCCCATTTTATGCTCATGTAATCCCTTTAAAGCCCAACACTCACTACCATAAAGCATTGCTGGTTTTATAGCAATGCGATAGAATTTCCCTTTTACCTTATTAGATACTTTCTGATCACAAATAACTCCAGTAGCTTTTCTCTATTTACACCATCCAGCTTGAATTCTGTGATTGACATCACCTTCAATTTCACCATCTTGATGTATAATTGATCCCAAATACCGAAATTTTGTTACTTGCGGAATGACTTGCCCTCCCAATTTAACTTCCACTTCATTTCAACCTTGTCTCTTATCATATTTACAATACATATATTCAGTTTTGCTCCTGCTCAGACGAAAACCCTTCACTTCCAAAGTTCGTCTCCATATCTCAAGTTTAGAATTAATTTCCTCTATGGATTCAGCCAACAGAACTATATCATCCGCAAAAAGCATACATTTAGGGATCTCCTCTCTTATAGGCTCAGTTAGAACATCTACCACTAGGTTAAACAAATAAGGGCTCAAAGCTGATCCCTGATGTAGGCCAATCATTATAGGAAAGTTCTTTGTTACACCTTCAGGCGTTCTAACATTGGTTGTAACCCCCTCATACATGTCCTGATGGCTTTGATATATGCAAACCGCACCCCCTTCTTTTCCAAGGCTTTCCATAGTATATCTCTTGGCACACGGTCATATGCTTTTTCCAAATCAATGAAAACTATATGTAAATCTCTTCCTGTGCTCCTATACTTCTTCATACACCCCCTTAATAAATAAATCGCTTCAGTTGTAGACCTTCCTGGCATGAATCCAAATTGGTTTTCAGCAATTTCAGTCCCCAACCTCAACCGGTGTTCAATCACCTTTTCCCATAATTTCATTGTATGACTCATAAGCTTAATTCCTCTATAGTTTGCACAATTTTGAATATCCCCTTTATTTTTATAAATAGGAATCAAAGTACTCTTCCTCCACTTATCCGGCATTTTCTTGAATCATAAAATCTCATTAAATAATTTTGTGAGCCACAAAACACCCTCTTCACCCAAGCATTTCCAAACTTCAATAAGAATCCCATCAGGCCCAACAACTTTACCATTTTTCATTTTCTTAAGAGCTTTCCTAACCTCGCCAACTCGAATCCTACAGTAAAATGAAAAATTGATATCACCTTCTCAAGTTATCAAATCTTTGCAATCATAAGGCCCTCCCCCTCCATCATTGAACAACTTATAAAAGTAGGCTTCCCACCTATTCTTAATATCTCCATCAGTAACCAAAACTTTGCCTTCTTCATCCTTTATACACCTCACTCGATCCAAGTCTCTCATTTTCTCTTCTTGTTCTTTGCAATCTTGTAAATCTTACGCTCTCCCACCTTTGTTCCTAACTCCTTATAAAACTCCTCATATGCTTTATTACGAGCTTCACTCACTGCCTTCTTAGTTTCCTTTTTAGCCAAACAATACCTTTCCCAATTTTTCACATTATTACACAAGTGTATTGCTCTAAAACAATCTTTCTTATGCTTGACTTTCTCTTAAACAGTCTCATCTCACCACCAAGTCTCCTTATCTTGCCGACCAAAACCTTTTGATTCTCCCAAAATTACTTTAGCAACCTTCTGAACCTTTTTAGACATATTCTCCCACATGATATTAGCCCTTCCTTGTAACTCCCACTCACCCTCGTCCAAAAGAGTTCTCTTAAAAATCTCCCACTTCTCTCCCCCTTTAACTGCCACCACCTGACCCTTGGATTTAAAACTTGTCGATGCTTTTGTTTTACACACTTAATATTCACATCAAGGACCAAAACCCTATGTTATGTTGTCACGCCATCCCCAAGGATCACTTTGCAGTTAGTAAAAAATCTTCTATCAGAGTTTCTTACCAAAAATAAGTCAATATGTGTCTTGACAGCTCCACTCTTATATGTTATTAAATGCTCCTCTCTCTTCTTAAAGCAAGTGTTGACAATCTTGAGGTTATATGCGAGGGAGAAATCAATAATAGATTGACCTTCACTATTGAGCACCCCAAATCCAAAACCCCCATGAGCCCTTACATGAGGTCCTGCCTCCTTACCGACATGTCTATTAAGATCACCTCCAATAAAAATCTTTTCCATTATTGGGATACTCTGAATTAGCCCCTCAAAATCTTCCCAGAACTTTTCCTTAAGATGTGCTTCTACCCCTACTTGAGGTGCATACACACTGATAATGTTTATACTATCCTTCCCAACAATCATTTTTAAGGAAATGATTCTGTCCTCAACCCTTTTAACTTCCACCACGTTCTTTCTCCATTCATTGTCAGTGATGATATCAACACCATTCCTTCCATTGACCTTTCCAGTATACCAAAGCTTGAAACCATTAATTTCCCGAGACCTTTCTCCCGCCCACCACCTCCAAAGATTTGGCATTCAGAGTCCCAACGTTCCAAGTGCCAAATTTGATCTTGCTCTCATGAACTAACTTCTTTAGCCACCTCCGTTCAGAAGAGAGCGGTAGCCCTTACTCATTTAACACTACACCCGGGTGACGATGCAACGGCCCTTGTTCACTTATCACTGTACTCGAGCCATACAGTGCGTTACTTATAGGCAACGACCTAGCATTAGCACAATTTCTTCATTGATCCATATTCATAAGAGATTCGATAAGGTTTTACGTTGGCTGTTGGGGCCTAACACAACCCTCCTCCTTTACTAGGGCTTGGGACCGGCTATAACATATGCGGAGTTTAAAGAGACCATATAATTTATTTATTTTTTTGAAATTAATAAGATTCTTACAAAATGTTATGCCATAAATCATTAAACGAAACAAAGACGGTATGCGGTAGTGTTTTCACAAACATCCTGAAACTCTGGAGGAGTCATATAGATCAATTGAAAAATGAGACACATTGAGTACATCAAAAATCAACATTTCCTTCATTGAATCATGCAGGCATGCCACCTCTATTAAAATGTATTCAATATCTTCAGGATTCTCACCCTCCAAGACCATCTCCGGAAATTTACTTCCATCTTCATCTCTTTCGACATTGAAACCACCCTTCCCCTTAAAACTTTAGGTGACCATGTTATGTTACTACATCTTCGTCTCGTTAAGGAAGAAGAATGATAAACGGACTAGGGTTTGCTCATTTGTATTGTTCCCCCTGGTCCATAAACGAGGCGTGATGCAATGCCAAAGTTCCCAACTAAGGTTTGTTGGTTTGTATTATTTCCGCTATGAAGTATTCTTTCATGACCATATGCCCGGTAATTTGCATTATTATTTTCATAAGGTAGGCCATTGTAAAAATGGCTTGGCTGAATTTCAGAGTTCCAAACTTAGTTTTGTTAGGTTATATTATTTCCAGGAAGCAATATTTTTCATAAGCATAGCATAATTGGTCCAATAATCCCTAAGTTTCCAACTTGGCTTCCCTGGTTCGTATTATTTCCATGAAGTGGTTCGTTATAAACATGGCTTGGCTCAATCCCAGAGTTACCACCTTGGCTTTGTTGGGTTGTATTATATTATTTCCATGAAGTGCTTCTTCATAACCATGGCTTGGTCCAATAATCCGGCCTAGAGTTTTCCGCCAGGGTTTGCTAGTTTGTTCTATTTCCATGAAATAGTCCTTCCACCACAGAATTATATCTCAAGCTCAAGCTTTTACAATTGAGCCTCCAATATTGATATTTCCATCAGATATTATGTTGTTAAGAGAACTTTGAATGTGGCGGGCCGACTGGTCAACAAATAACCCATCTTTTTCTGATGGCTGTTTAGGAATAAACAGCTAAAACACACAATTTTTTTTTTAAAGTAATAGTTCGTAACTTGTAATTAATTCAGCACTGGATATACATTCAGATTGCTATAAAATCAAAGCAAATAAAACTAAAATCAGGACACACTATCTCTTTTTTTCACCCCTTCCCCGAAGAAGTATTGAAGTTTGCACTTGAGATTGTCCTCGGATGCGAATCAAACGTTCCTTTCCTAACTAAGAAATTAAGTGGAACCAAATATATTGGAATTATTAGATAGACAAATATAAATGAATGAAAGGTTCTTGAGTTTATAAATTTTTTGTAGTGGAAGTGGTTGTGGTCGAGGCCGTGATATGTTGCGGATGGTGGAAGGATGACGGCCTCAAAAATAAAAAATAAGAAAACACTTAAAAATTGTTGTAATTTTTTAATTTTTAAAAAAATTTTACGTTTAACACAATTTTTCAATCAAGTTTTATTATTTCTTTTTAAAAAAACAAAAACAAAAACCCAGATATTCTTTTGTCGGTAATTGTTTTTGTTCTTGTTTCGAAATAAGTAATGTACTAATTCGATCATCGGGTATTCTAACGTCTATTGGGATCATCAGGTATTAAATCCATCTTTTTTTTTCTTAAATTTCTTTCTCTCTTTCTTCTAGCTAGTTTGATTTTCCATGGAATATGTTTAATTTCAATGGTTTAATGATTCTTTCAACGTATAAAAGTCTTCATAACTTGAATCTCCTTGTTGTGAATTTGGAAAATTTATAAACTCAAGAACCTTTCATTGATTTACAAATATTATTATGAATTTTTTCTTGGCATAATTGTTATCGATAATATTGGTCTTTTAGATAGCCTTATGACGCTCTCCTATATTAACCACACAAGATTAAATACTTCCTTCTCTGTCTGTAATGTTTGATTCCAACTAGAATCTTCAACAATATGAAAAAAACGAGATACAGTGATTCTGATTGCCCTCCAACTGTGCTAATTTTAATTAGAAATTACCGTTCTTTAGTTAATTAGTTGTGTTTCGGTTTATTTCTATATTTAGTTTGTATTGTAGTTAATTATTTATTTGGATTTGTATGTGTGTTTTGACTGCAGTGGGTAGTCTCTTCTATCTCTTTGGAGTTTGGATAGCCATGGAAGAAAACAATTACAATCATTCTTCCACAGTAAAAACACAGACTGTTTTTTCAATCTCGAAAAAGGAAGATGGGAGTGAATTTCTGGTGAGAGCCTTGGATAAGAAAAAGGCCAGCGATATTGAATTCATTATATGGGAGCTGCTCGATCACTTCCCTGATTTAATGAAAATGTGTTATTGAAAAGATTTTTGATGTACTCAATGAGGATCAGCTAACCCACCTTTTTGAATTGATAACTTTTGATCGACTCAAGCTTCAGATTGTATGTGAAAACAATATCGGGTATGCTATTTTTTTTTTCACGATTTATCAAATGAAATTATGTAAGCATCTTATTTATGGCAACAATTTACACATGTCTCGTATGTATACAAATAAGCAGTGTAAGTTACACTTTTAATATAAAGTTCACATGACTTTGTTGTATGGTGGTAATGGTAATTTCAGTTTAAATGTTAGTTAGGGCTGGTTAGAGGAAATAGTCACAATTAGAATCATTAGTCCCTGACTAATAACCCTACCCCTGCCCTATCTATATTTCTTATCTTTCTTTTCCTTCTATCTTCTTCTACATATCTATGCTTTAATTACAGAGATACATCAGACTTCAACAGAATAAATCACTTAATTTGATATATATATTTCTTTGTTGTTTAGATTTTTGTTCAATAGATTTTTTTTTACTTTGTTTTTGTTACAGATTTGGAGTAGTACTGAGTATGAATGAACGTACGTTTTACTACAGAAAAGCAAATGATGGACTTTACAAATGCTTTGAAGGAGATTATTGTACCTGTAGCCACTTCCCAATATGGTAGTTATGTCCTTCAACATTTTTTAAAACTCTGTCCACATCCTTTTTCCAAGGTTATTAATGCAACTCTGCATCACTTGATTTTCTTATCATACACTAATGAACACATAATTAAAATAAATATTGTATTCATTCTTGGGAAAATCACAGTTGTGTCCCAAGGACCAAAAACAATTACAAAAAAGTCCCAAAGCAGATTCCCCTGTCAAAAAGCTCTCTAGGAACTTCATTGATATTAATTTTAAATGTGAAATTACCTTCTTGCCCCCATTGATTAAGTTATATGATTAGGTGTAGGTATTTGTCAATCGTCACTCTATGCATTATCAAAATAGGCACATGACTTGTCAATAGGAGCTGTTTTACTTAACATATAAATTGGCACATACACTTATCAAAATATGCATATATTCTCGTCAAAGTAGGCACATAAACTTGTTAAAATAGCTAAATAAACTTGTCAAAATAGACCCAAAAAAAAACTTGCCATTTTATAAGTTCTCAAAGTAGACACAAAAACTTGTCAAAGTAGTTTCATACTTATCAATTTATAACTTGTCAATATAAGCACATAAACTTATTAAATTATGCACGTTTACTTGTCACAATAGGCAATTAAACTTGCCATTTTATGAGTTATCAAATAGGGACATAAATTTATCAAAGTAAGCACATACACTTGACATTTTATAAGTTGTCAAAGTAGGCACATAAACTTGTCAAAGTAATCACACACTTGCCGATTTATAACTTGTCAATATAGACACATTAATTTATCAAAATATGCACATAAACTTGTCAAATTTTATGCACTTTAACTTGTTACAATAGGCAAATAAACTTGCCATTTTATAAGTTGTCAAAGTAGACACATAAACTTATCAAAATAATCACATAAACTTGCCATTTTATAAGTATGTAAACTTGGCAACAAAAGGGATTGGGTTTATGTGCCTATTTGACAAGTATATGTGCCTATTTTGACAAGTATATATGTATATTTTGACAAGTGTATGTGTCAATTTATGTTAAGTAAAACAGCTCCTGTTAACAAGTGCATATGCCTATTTTGACAATGTATAAAGTGGTGATTAACAAGTACATGCACCTAATCATATAACTTAATCAATGGGGGCAAGAATGTAATTTCATATTTAGAATTAATATCCATGTAGTCCCTTGGGAGCATTTTTATAGGAGAATCTGCTTTAGGACTTTTTTTGTGATTTTTTCTGGTCCTTGGGACCTTAGTGTGATTTTCCCTTCATTCTTTTATATTTCTGTCAAGATTGATTATGATCTAACAACCAAGTTTTTAATGAACTTAATTTCAGGATATTTTAGATGCCATGGCATCTGAATGCACTCATATTACCATGCATGAAATAGGTCATTACTGTTAATCCTCATAATGTTTTGATGATAACAAATCTTAAGTAATTAAAGTTAAGAAATGGTTTAATCATTTTGAAAAGAAAGATTAAGGTTCACTCGAGTGACCTTAGTTAAACACTCGAGTGATGAGGTTCATTCTTGAAAAACTCAATCATTTTATAAGTGATCAAACTCAGTGAAAAGCTCTTTAAACAAGATCACTCGAGTGGATGGGTAATCACTTGAAGTGATAATATCACTCACAGGTAACTCTCAAGAGAATTGGAAGTAATTTCTCAAAGGAACAACATCACTCGGAGTAACTGGTAAGCACTCGAGTGACACTACAGGTAAAGGTGATCTGTATGTGGAAAAAAAATAGATCACTCAAGTGATGAATTAAGATCACTCGAGTGACACTCTTTGAGAAGCGGATCACTCAAGTGATGATCAAGGGAAATCATTCGAGTGATATGCCTTGAAAATCATATCACTCGAGTGAAATGGTAAATCACTCGAGTGATACAAATCTCCTCAGCTGGTTTTAACTTTTAATTGATCACCCGAGTGATATGTAAGAATGACTTGAGTGGTAATACATGTTTCGAGAAACATTTCCTAATCACTCTCATATCACTACAAGTGATATGATCTTCAAAGAAGATCACTCGAGTGAATTAATCAATCATTCGAGTGATCCATAAATACTTGCAAATTTATGCAAATGATCTGAAAGTGAATAGAAAGTTCTTCAATGATTATTTCAGAGACAGATTCTAAGCACTCGAGTGTATTCATAATTCTTTCAAACTTCTACAATATTTCTTGATAAAATTTTCTATGCCAAAGCTCATATCACTCGAGTGACTGAGATCAACACTCAAGTGATTTAGAATCACTTCAAGTGGCTAGCAGAAGCACTAGAGTGATGATATCGAAACTCAAAGCTTATCGTCCCGAGAAATTCACTACTCATTATTATCATCCTGAATCACTTCTTGAATTTATATATTGATATTAACTGTTACTCAGTTTTTTCTCTAGTAAGATTCAGGAGGTTTAACCACAGATTAAATGCAAAATCTTGAAGATCAAATATTCTGACAGAAGCATTAAATGCGTAGCAAAGAAGAGTGACAGAAGTATTCTCTTTCATCAACAGCTACAATTACCCTCTAACGGATAAATTTGAATACTCACAATGGTCTCCAAATCACTTCTACCTATAAATACAGAAGCATTCAAGTTGGAGCAACTAACCAACAACGAAAATTAATTTGCTCATTAAGTGCTATGTTCTTCATTCATGTTTGATATTTTCTTGACATATTGTATGTACTTCAGTTCTTATCTATCTACTCTTTAAGAGAGTTTTTAAATACCTTCATTCTTCTGTAAGGTGATTCTCAAGGTAGTGGGACCTTGAGAGAGAGATCAGTTTACAAAGTGTAAGGGGGAGTGAGTGTTTAGTATAGGAACTTGTAGTGTACAGAGGTGCAAAAAACACACTGAATCTTGAAAGATATATATAGTGAAAAATCTCAGAGGTAATCTGAGGACTGAACGTAAGTCAAGAGATTGTGACCGAACCACTATAAATCTCTAGTGTACACTTCAATGATATTCTTCTAACTTTAAACTCCGTTTGAATTTCAGTTATTTGTTAATTTAAGTTTTTTTTATCACCCAATTCACCACCCCTCTTGGGTGAAACTCTTGCACTAACAATTGCTATGCCTGAATCATCTCACTTGTTGATTTCTGCAATAAGTAATCATGTATATCATTCCTAGCAACACATCAATATGGGTAAGTATGTGTGCTTTTAATCCTGTAAGTTTAACAATTCAATTTAACTTTATTATATAATCATTTACATATTTTTCAAAAAAAATAAAATAAAATCACTCTTTTAGATGGAAATTATGTAAATATTTGCAAGCTAATTATGTTGTTATATGTCTGCAGAAACTGTGTGGCGTAGTATGTAATTGAGTTGCTTATGCCTGCAATAGATGAAGAAATAGTAAATCGACTTCAAGATCGCTATGTTGAATTGTCTAGGGACCAGCATGCTACTAAAGTGGTGGAGAAGCTGTAGCTATTCTCAACTCAGGAAATTAAAATGTTGATATTATAATTCAAGAAATTATGAGTAGCCCTAGCTTTTTGTGCCTTCTTCAAGACCCTTATGGCAATTACGTTGCTCAGAAAGCCTTGGATTGTTTTAAAGTTAGATTCAACTTTTTTTCTCTTTCTAAATGCTTTATCTCTTGAATTATACTTTTATAGTAATCTTTATATAATATATATAATTCTTGTCTGTAACATACTAGTCTCAATTAACTTATTTTATGTGTAGATACCTAAAGTTTTGTTTTCGGTTTGCAGGGAACGGTGGATGATATGTTGGTGAGCACAATTTCAGAACATTGTGAAAATCTGAGTGCGGATCAATATGGAAAAAGGGTGTTAGCATTGATAAACGGAGGAGGCAAATTTCATCCACAATTTTGAAGCGGCCATTGTTGAGTACTTGGCTACTGAGATAACAAGCATTTATTCCCTTACGCGATGCGCAAGATGCATTAACATCACTGAAATCAATAGTCCAAAGCATATTCATACCAATTCCAACAAAAGCAAAAAGGCATACTAGCTAGACTAAAAGTAAAATTACAATCCATATACAATTAATAATATCCACTTTATATTGAAATATTAACTTTCAGGAATTGCTACGTCAAAATAACACAAGTAAAAGTTTATTAATAATATTAATAAAAAAATGTTTTGCATTTCATAAAAAATATTGTTTCTCAATGACCATATAATATAATTAGAAAGGATTATATTATTGCATTAGATTTATCTTTTTTCTTCATACAAATGATGTAGAAAAATAGTAGTGCAATAATAAATTAATTAACCATTTGAACTTTACAAAAATAGCTATTTGAAGAAACATCATAATGCTACTACAATTCCACTACAATGATAAATTATTGTAGAGGGTTCTCACATACACCAAAAATAGTCATGACATACAAGAGCCTTGAAGGATTAAAAAGTAGGGAAGGACGGGAGGTCATGGCATGGATTAAGGGAAAAAGGCACGGAGGCCCACACCAGCCTTGAAGTTGTTACTGTTCAAATGAAAATGAACAGTAACCCTTATTCAGATTTATACTTGTGTATTGATACCTTTGAAAAGATACAAGATATATAGGTTAAAAGTTACACCATCGGATTTGAGATTAGTGCCATTCTAGCTTCCTTTGTCGATAGATTTGAGATTAGTGCCACTTATTTTTCTGTAAGCATCTATAGTTCACTCGATAAGTGAGGTTAACAATCCTAATTTTGCTGATAAATATGTTCTGGTGTTTGTATTATTTGTTGTGCTGATGATGATGATTACTTTTTCCGGTGAGGCAGAATTTAGGTCCATACTTTTTGTTCCCTCAACCCCTCCCTCGAGGAGAGATGATATAGTATTTGTTTGGAATAGCGATTAGTTCAAAAGTAGTTTTTCAATCATAATTTACAGTATATGAGGTAAGTATAAGCATGTTTGGAATCACGATTAAGGATCCTAAAAGTCCTTATGCAAGTAAATCGAGACAACATTCATTTCACATACTTACTCCGTATACCGTAAATCGTGATTGAAAAACTTCTTTTAAAAACTCCAATCGTTATTCTAAACAAGTACTAGTGAGTTAAGTTTTGTTTCAATTTATATGAATAAGCACTTTTGGGGTTCCAAATGTGATCCCAAATAAGCACATAAATCCCAAGACCAAAAAGTAATACCTTTTGGCATTTTATATAAGAAAAATGATAAGAAAATGAACTTTAAAATTGTAAAATCATAATTAGATTTGTTACAAGAATTGATAAAATAATAACGAGAATTGATAAACAATTCACAACTCAATTTAGAGGAATACCTTATTTAGAATTTTGCAATTTTAAAATTTTTTTCCAATCATTTTCTTTCCTTTTATATACACTCTCAACTTCGAGTCATGCACTTCAAATTAATTCTAAACCTAAATGTGGTAGTGTTGACTTGAATTATAGACACATTTGTAATTTCTTATGTGTCTAAAACCTATATAAGCGTATTATAGATAAGAATAAAAAATATTTATACAAATATTGAGTAATTTAAAATAAAAAACTATGGGAAAAGGGCAACAAAACATCTGCTAGTATTTTATTTTAAAAGATCGGATTAGTAAATCTCCACCAAATATTTTTTTTTATTTGATCTCTGATTCAAATTAAGCAGCTTGAAAAATAAAGGGTAAATAGGCAGGTTCGGTTTCTCTCATTATCCCTTTTCTCATCATCTCTCATAATCTCTAAATCATGTCCGTCCAATCAATCTAAAAGGTAAAAAATGAGCCACGTCATCAAGTTATCACTTTTTCGACTTTTCTCTCATCTTCGCAATCAACGGTCCAGATGAGCTCCACTTCCCAACCAATGTTTCATATGGGCTCATAAGGAATGATGAGAAAATGAGATGATGAGAGGATCTGCTTCCATAAAGAGACATGTTTTACCGAAAAAAAGTTAGAGGCATGCATCGTGTCCACAAAAATCACCCATGTGGTCCTTCAACGAGCATTACCATTAACACATGTATTCTAAGTTCTCCGAGTGACAAGCACTAATGACTTGAGGTTATAAGCGAAATCAAACCTAAAACCGGGCACATACAAGTGAGAGCTTTAACTCCATAGACGGGTTCCAGCCACAGTGAGTAGAGCTAGTAATATGGGACAGGGCACCAGCCCATTGGGTTTGAAAGACCCACATCAAAATGAATTGACATTTAATCAACTCAATCTATAATTTGTGGGTTGGTGCCTAGCCCGTCCAACTAGTTTTTTTTTTTTTTTCATATTACTTTTTTCAAATTTTTTAAAATAATATTATGAAATGTCTTTTTTTTCACAAACCTAAATCATAAAAAATACATCACAAAATCATATAGAGTGATCATAAAATATGAAATTCAAAGTTTCAAACGTTAGAAATTAAACATATATTACAATACACATTACAAACTAAACATAAATCCTAAATTCATCATTAACATTCAAAAACAACGAAATTAATGACACCACCTCCAGCTGAGAAAGATTCACCAATAAAAGTGGAACACCATGAACAACCATCTTTTATTTTACCGCTCGATAACCGAAAACCCAAGCTTAATTTGCTTCCAGGCAAGTGAGGCAACATATAAAAAAACTGAGCAATATGCATCTATTTGTCATATGGCTTGAGTGGTTTTCTTTTAAGGTGGCGTTAGGGATCAATTGAAGGAAATCGCACAAGCACAATGTGTGCCTGTGATCAAAGGAAATGGAGTACTTTCTATTTTAGTTTTATGAATTTCACAAGTTATAAAAAAATACAGGCTAGCCCACGTTTAGCAGGCCAGCCCATCACAGGCATGAGTGAGGTAGGTTCGGACTGAAAAGACCCACATAAAAAAGGACTCAATTTTTCCCAACCTAATTTTTATGAGTTTCGGCCTACTGCCATATTACTGGCTCTGGTCAGTGAGCCACAAAGCAAGAAACTTAAAGATCAGCTAAAACTTCCTCTTCTGGGTTCCACTTAGCCACCTTGCCTCAGGCTTGGCTTTGGCCAAACAGGCCTGAGTCAAACCTGAACATGAACACAAATACATGCTTTTTTTTTAAGTTCAAGTCTGAGGCTTCAAAAAATTTGATAAGGCCTGAATCCATTATAAAGACTTGGAATGCAAGTTGTAAAGAGGTTTAATATTTCATACCTTAATAGCATAAGTAGGCTTTAACCCTATTAAAGCCTAAATATATGTAAGCTTTTAATAATCTTCAACGCCAACATATATATAAATTGTAGACTTTAAAATACACTCAAAGCCTATTTAAAAACTATATTTAATTAAAATAAAACTTGATTTAATTACATTTTATTATATAACAAAATTATAATATTTTCCATGTAACTATCAAATTTCTTTAGGCCGACTTGTTCATTCTTCTGTATGAGGTTTAGGTTTTGACTGTTTCTTTGTTTGTATACTCGAGTCTGGTGATGGATAGAAGTTCTTGATTTTTTCATCTTTTTCTTGGCTATGAATTGAAGTTAGAAGTTGCCAAAACACGTGTATTGTCTGGTTGTTTCACGGTACGAGAAGTTTCCAAAGCATCACCCTTCAATCTTTACCTCTATCTTTCTTTCTTTTCTTTTCTTTTTCTTTTTGGCTTGGCTACAATCAAGATTCGCATCTTACTCTAGGGTCTAAAATCAAATTAGGCCGGTTAACTTGGATAAGATTGTAGGCAAAAGAAGACAGAAAAAATGAATAAACTGACAACTGATCAGATTGGATTATAGTTATCTCTTATGATCAAATAGGATCTTCATCAGTAGCTGCTAATTCTACTTATGATTTAGTTTGTCTTAAAAGGAGGAGAATATGCTTTATGCATATGGACAACGAATTGTCTCAAGTCGTAAGTAAGAGATGTGACAGCAAAGTAATAGAAATAAATAAAGTGAAAAAGGTGGAATCCATATCATGCTCTATTAATTTTAAATAAAAGGAAACTTAATTCCTTTTATTCAGTTTCTGCACTTAAAACATATTTTAACTGGATAATAATTAATATCACTCTCCTCCTTATTACAAGTCTGGTTTAACCAAATCTCAAGTATAAGAAACAGAAGTTAAGATATTTAATTTTTCTTAAATTCATTGACTTTTTTGGTTTGTGTGAGTTGGCCTTTCAAATTTTGCTGTTTAGCGACATCGTGGGAGTTTCTCTCCCAATATTTTTGTTCAAGTGTTATCTGAGTTGTCCCATATTTACCAAAAACAAAAGTTTCTAGGATCAAGATTTTTTGACAAACTGAATTTATATAAGAAGTAGAGAGCCAAGTAATTCCAATTGTAGGTTTTATATTTTTATTTATGGTATTATTTTTCTAGCAGGTTAACCTGGTAGAGTCCATCTAGAGCCAAGTTTAGGGCCTGAAAATGGGTCAGAGTTCTGTTAAAGGTTTATGGTCTCATGTAGTCCCAGGTTTAATAGAGAGGCCTAATCCAAATACAATTACAATATGGCCTCAACACGCTTAATTGAAGTAAAACCATAGAACTCCACCAAAACATCCAACATTTGAGGAAATAACTTATGATTCAATTACTTTAAATTATTAAAAAAGACGATTAATTTTCCCTTTTAATACTTCATGTGGGTATTTTTACTACAAGTGAAAATAACGTCCATTTTCTTATTTTTATTAATTCAAATTTTTCAATCAAATCTTATCATATGAAATTTTTTAATAATTAAAATTCCTAATGTTAAAATTTTAAATTTTTGTTGGACCATTATTAACAATAAAAACACACGTGATGAGATTTAATTTTGCTAGACCATTTGCTTGTATTTATGAGATAAAAAATTGTTCAATCAAATCATGTCATGTGAAGTTTTTTTAATAATAAAAATTTATATTCATAAGATTTTATGGTTTTTTTTTGAATTATTATTAATAATAAAAATAACACATGATATAAGCAAATGCCCTCAACTTTTTTCCATTTTAATAAAAATATGAAGTTGATGGGATATTAAGAAGTCACATCTATTGGCGAATTAAAAAGGAAGAATGACAGTGAAGTCCTAAGGAAGAGGAAAAATGAAGAAATGGTCCTTATAGATTACAAAATGAAAAAATGGTCTCATGGAGTTGTCAATACAGGCTCCTGGAGTTGTTAATGACAACTCCAGGAGCTTGTATTGACAACTCCATGAGACCATTTTTTTATTTTACAATTTATAGGGACCATTTTTTCATTTTATTTCTTGTATGGGACCTAAGTGTAAATCTCCCAATTAAAAAAAACCGAAGTCACATCAGATGACATCTTCACATGACGGCTGACGCAAGTACCGACCTATGCAAGGAAAGAAATCATTGGGGTGGTCCAATGCGGGTCAAACTGTTGTTTCCGTACACGTTCTTAGCTCATTCATAACTCCAAACACGTCCGCGCTCACCGCCTCGCCGCACATTCATTTTCTGTAAAATTAAGGGAAGTTTTAAATATAAGTTTACATAATTCAAAATAAAATTCTTCTCACACACTTATTTCATAAATCGTAAAAATTATTCTTAAATATTAATCTAAACACACATTAAATCTTAAATTTGTGAAATCACAATGGATTTGTTCTTTGGTCAAGAAAAATAAAAGAATGGTTTTGTTCTTTCAATAATAAATTGTTAAATCTATTATTTCATTCAATTCAGAGGGGGAGATCAACCAAATCTGAATTAATGCTGCCAATGTTTTCATTGTGTCGGGGAACCGCGTGCACTTAACTAGTTAACTTCAGTTTCATTCCCTAGTCTTTATTGATATTTCAAAGTTGATATGAAATTTTAAATCTATTCCGTATTCCATCAAAAGTAGCCTCAACGTGGCTTTTTCCTTTTTTTCAATGTCGTACCACATGCTCTCCCTAAAATAAGTCACTTCTAAAAATTTTTTTTAGTTCACAACATAAGTCATTTGAGTGATTAATGTTTATTTGTAAGTTTTACTGATATAATTAATACTTAAATTCTTATATTTTTTTCCTTTTAATACCTCATTCAACAAGGACAAGACTAATGATGTCGAAATTAATATTTTTTTTCCTTTCAAAACCTCATTCAATAAGCACAAGACTAATGGTGTTGAAATTAAATAATTGAAAAGATTCTTTAAAAAATTAAGCGAAGAAACTAAGATTTCCTACTACAAAGTTAAAAAAAAAATGATCATATAGTTTTGCCGAAATAATAGTGCTATTAGTTAAAAGTTAAGGGTGGAAACAAAACAAGCAAGGTTGACCCTTAAGAAGTCAAAAATATTGTATAAAAAGTTGGCTTGAGTTTAGCCTATACAAAAGCATTATTGGCTTTAAGCTTGTAAAAATTCTTGCATTATTTAAAAAATTATAATTCTATTATTTTATATCATTTTTCATTTGACATTTATTTTATTTTCAATTTTTCCAATATCTTTTATTTTCGACCTTTTCTTTTACTTTTCCTTTTTTATTATAATTTTTTGTTTTATTATATTCGAGGTGACTACTATCTAGACTTGTTTTATTGCTGCATTAGGCCATCAAGCTGCCTAGGAAAAGCGACCTCCGTGTCCCAACCCTTTTCTCTAAGCAATTATTTTTCTTCACTACCATTCCACTATGATTAAACAAAATAAATCTACAATATAAAAAGTCTTTTATAATTATTTTATTTTATATTATATTTATTTTCTTAAAATCTATAACAAGCCGAGGCTACCTGATATGCTTAACATGCTTCTCAATAAGCTTAGTTATGATCTTTTAAGCTAAATAGGCATTTTAAAAACTTAAGCCTGTTTCTATTATTAAATAGGCCAAGTCGCAAATCCCTAATAAGTTGTTTACCCTATTTCTATCCCTAGCTAAAGTAAAGGACAAACCAATACCATTAAATTGTTAGTTAAAGTTATAAGCAATCTCACTCATTTTAAAAAAGAAAACAAAAATTTAAATCCTAAAATATGCCTTTATTAAAAAAAGACAAAAACCATTTATGCCCTAGTTCTTAAAAAGCAACACCTTGATCATATAGGGGAAGGAGACCAACCAATAGTGGGAGTTGAATATAATCTTGTTAATGGATGTACACGAAAATGCGGTTTTGAACAATTACAGCGCCCGGTTTCAAAATATGATTAAGTGTAATCAAGTTTAGGCCAATAGTAATACAGTAGTATATAATAACTATATTTATATTCAGCATTACTAAAAACATGGGACGCGCGGATTCACGAACATTTATTGGAAAAACATATCCTAATTCGTCCTAGAGGCCTTTGACTTTGACGACATATAATTATTTAAATATTTAACAGTAATTGATAATATAGCACGAATATATGATGGCCTTAACTTATGCCAAAAAGGGAGAGTAAAGAAATGAGCCCATTCAAAACGTGAGTAAAAAAGTTGGCGATAGGGGAAGCACGTGTTATAATGCCAGCTGGGAAGGCCTGTGGGGTAACGTGCCATACAGTTGTGGTCGTTACGCGGCCCCACTAAAGCGAAGGGCCCTTAGTTGGATTGGCGATTACTGTCTTGTGTCGCTGCCTGAACCAATCCAAAGAGCTGCCTCCCATCACTTCACATCAAAGCCTATGTCTTCAGTTGAGCCTTTGTGGGGCCCATCGCTCTGTCTCCCTGCTTGCCGTATCTTCTCGACACCTTCCAAACGCTCACTCTACGCTGATAAGTGCCCATATTAAAGAAGAGTGAGGATTTAAATTTTTGTTTTCTTCTTTAATAAGGGCCCATCAATTCCTTTTTTTTTTCCCTTTTGTTTTCTATTTTTGTCTATTTTTATACTACATAATTTAAAAAGAAAGAGAGACTTAAGTATCACTTGAATTTCTAAATTTTAAATTGATTGTGCTGATAATACGAGTAATGAGATTGACAAAAAGAGTATAATAATTGACAATTCAGGTATTTGTTAAATCACTGATTTAGGATTTTGAAATTTAAGTGGTATTTATTTGTCTTTTTCCCTAATTTAAAACTATATGATGTTATATTTTTTTCAAATAAAAAAAATATTTAGATATGTACAAGTTCCCTCATATAATATGTGGGAATGCGTAATTCTGACAATTATGTATTGTATAATAATGTATTGAAATTATGTGCAATCGGATGTGATTTATATTATTTTAACACCTCTTGGAATTAAGAACTTTTTATGCCTCTATAAGCATTAGTTGCACTCTATTACCAATTGTGAAGAAAACGAGTTCTTAGAATTTAGCACATCTAAATCTAAATTTTTACCTAAAAAAACGTTAAACCAATAATCAAAGTTGATTTTAAAAAAATTATCTTAACCATGTTAATGTTTCATGTATACCTTATTCTATTGTTTAATATTTTTCTTGATTGCATTGACTGTTGTGGTAGTTGACCTTAGACAACATAATTATTCAAAAAAAATAAACCATAGATTATTCACCCAAAAAAGTACAAAAACTGAAATCATATTACGAGGGGGGAAATTTTTTACAAGTGCATTTTCACTCAAACTATTTTATACATTTTGACTCTGATTTTTTTGGGTTTTTCTATTTTTGCATTCTCACTCAAACAAAAGAGACATGAATATGTACCCTTCTTTGGAAGTTACAACACAATTACATGAGACAGAATCCCTCTATTTCCTTAGATAAAGAAAAAAATTCACCAACTATGAGGACTCTGGCTATTAGTAGTAGCAGAGTCCGAAGAATCTCCTCCAAAATCCATCATCATCGTCATCCATTGCTGAAATTCTGGGTCTCCAAGTCCATCAAAGAATTCATTTTCCTTACTATGCCCAATTCCCATCGTCCAAACATCGTCATAGTAATTCTCAGGATTTGAGTTTCTATTTCCCTCCTCTGCTTGCTCCAATGCTGACTCTGAGCGTTCTACTTTCAGATGATCTGTTTGGGAATGCGAATCACTCAGCGAGTTATCAGGAAACGGGAAATTGAGTTTCGCTCGCGGCCCGCGAAATTCAATCGCCGCATTATCGTAAGCGCGTGCCGCTTCCTCTGCGGTATTGAACGTACCCAACCAAACCCGGGTCGCCCTTCTCGGGTCCCGGATCTCAGCGGCCCATTTTCCCCACGGCCTCTGGCGCACTCCTCTGTACTTTTTCTTCTTCGACAACGTCGTCGCCGTCTTCTTTTTCCCTCCACTTTTCTTTTTCTCCTCTGGGAAAAATTTGCAACCTAAGCACCCTTCGATTTTGCATTCGCCGCAAGTCTCGACGCTCATGGCCGGAATGAGTCCGATTGGGGCCGAGGTTGTGGTCGATACTGCATCGGAGTAATCAAATGTAGGAGGAAATCGTATCTCTTGGATAAGATCGCTGGAGGTGGTGGCCGAGATCGTGCTGGTGGAACCGACGACGACATTGGTGAGTGCCTCAACGATGACAGAGTGTTCTTGGTCGCTGTAGAAGAAGTTAGGCTGCGGCTGAGTGGAGGTGGATGTCATCGGAGCTCCGGCGAGAGTGGATCGCTTGGAGGAAGACATGCTTTTGGTGTGTTGAGTCGATGTGAAAGTCAGATTGGTGAGTGTTCTGCTGCTTTGTGCTGGGTGTGGTCTTTGGCGCGTTTTGGATGTGAGAGCGAAGGTGGGGATTGTATATATAGGGTTTGGGGAGTGACGTGGCAGGGAGATGCCAACTGTACACATCGCACAACACAAATCGCACACGGTTTTGAAGGGGGATTAATTTTAATCACGTGCCCTGATTTGAAAGTGCAAGTGGGCTCCATGCTCAAAGTGTCAAATATTTTTTGACGCAAAGATATTTATATTTACTTTTTCTTGGGGTGAAATATTCATATTTACCTTACTCGAACATATTAAGTGTATATTCAGTAAGCTTTGAAACTATAGTTTTAAAAGTATTTTTTTACAAATCGATATAAAATTTCTCTGACATACTTACCTCATAAATCATAAAATATATTCTTCAAAAGCTAATTCAAACACATCCTTAATATTTTTTTTCTTCAATTGCATCATTGATTGGGGGTGGTTTGGACTTCTAATTAATCAGGATCAAGATGGGTGGGATCCTTGCAAGGGTCAAACTCTCCCATCAAACATGTAGAACGGGACTCTGATGTCTAAGACTTTAATATGAGACTTTTGATTAAGCTAGCACATCTTCTTATGAATTATAATAAATATATTGAAAATTAAAATTATTAGTCACTATTATTATATTTTTTTAGATGATGTGCTTCATGATTAAGTATGTGTTTAGTATCACTTATTTTTAGATAATAAGTCCTTATTACGCAAGCCGAGATAAAACTCCTCACATACTTATCTCGTATATCGTGAATCACGATTTATAAGCATTTATTGTCTAAAAATAAGTTATTCCAAATGAGCACTAAGTTATTTACTTATCTGTCACATTTGGTTTTATTTAATTGAGGAAAAATTATGCTATTATTTCTTGAGAAATTGTATGTTGATATTAATATCAAGGTGATAAACATGCTAACTATCAGTTTTTCTTTAAAAAAAAAGGTGCTGCTAATTTAACATTTTCTATGTGTTTTTTTTTATCAAAAAGAATATTATATATGCCATTAATTAAATTTGCTAATAGAGAGAGGCTATAAAAATCACTTTTGTTGCTATATTTGTTACAAAGAAACAGCATTAAATTACAAAGAGATCAGATGTTTAGTGTTTGAGGAAGAAAATATTTTAATTGTAAGAAATAGGATTGAGTAAACATGTTTTTCTTGTTCTTTGACCCTTGAAAGATGAGGAAGATGGAAGCGTCTGAGGGATTCAAAGGAGGGGATGGAGAGCGCGTAAAGATAGTGTGCGCGTCACTGATGATAATACGAGAAAGGAAAGGAACGTGGGAAATGAGCTTCCCAGCTCATCCTTGGATGAGCAGGGGAGCTCCTGGGCTATTTAGATAGAATTTATATGATTTAAATTTATTTATTTTATTTGTATTTAAAAAAATTATTTTAATATATAAAAAATTTAAAATAAAAATAATATCTTAATTCATATTTTTTTTAGAAATAAATAATTTTTTTATATAAAAATAACTAATTTAAAAAATCAAATCTAAATAATTTAGATAAAGACGAGCGTCAAAGGATAGGTACGAATTCTAGAAAAATGAGTACTTGGACACCAAACCAAACACAACATCAAGGAATTTTGGGAAGTGGCGTATCGTCCAATGACCATTGATTTTGTTTGTGGAATCCATTGTGACTTTGACCAAAACAAGACCAAAGTGTCTTTGTACTAACTGCCAACTCATGAGCTTATTTATTTCTGGGCATACACTTTCGGAAATAAAGTCTCTGTCTTTACTCTTTTGTCCAAATCTTGCCCTGTACACACAAAAAAGCACAGTAACTTCGTGAAGTACTCCCTCCGGTCCTAATTATAAGATAAAGTTGATTTTTTTGAAGAAATTAAGGAAGCCAATTAAATTATTTTTGAGTATTTATATTTATATTTTTTTCTCCAAACTAATTAATTTGACTAATAAACTAATATATAATTTAAGGATACTAAAAATATAAACACTCTAAAATAATTTAATTGGCTTCCTTAATTTTTCCAAAAAAGTCAACTTTGTCTTATAATTAGGACCGGAGGGAGTATCACATTTAATTGACCTTTACGCATTATTACTCTATCTATGCCTAAATATAAGTTACATGTTCATAACTCTCCTATATTAAGAAATGCATTAAATTAATAAAATTTTCTATATTTGCTCTCATTAAATTTTTTTTTTA
Source organism: Inga leiocalycina (assembly GCA_963242795.1). Classification (NCBI taxonomy): domain Eukaryota; kingdom Viridiplantae; phylum Streptophyta; class Magnoliopsida; order Fabales; family Fabaceae; genus Inga; species Inga leiocalycina. The sequence goes on from OY725320.1 coordinate 28,694,864, forward strand.
TCTTTTTACTATTTTATAAATAATTTTCACACTTCTTTCTCCTATTTCTCTTTTACCAATAAAAATTAAATAGGGATAAAATTAATAAAATATCATTAATTACCTTACAGATAACTTTTATTGTGAGTCAAACTTTTTTTACAGCTGGTTTATATATAGACAAAGAGTGGTACATCTGCTAGCCCGTTTTTCCAAGAACGAAGAGCGATGTCATCCTCTTTTTTTTTTTTTTTGATACATAGGAATGCAAAGACAAAAACTCAAAGGAAATAATACAATACGAGAAAAACAAAATTAAGTAACCCCTCGTGCAATGAGGAAATTTTTGGTTGATTTTGCAGACATAATTTGAATCCCCGAGCTAGCGTGTAGTGCTTCCTTAGCAAGCATATCTGCTTGCTCATTGTCTAGTCGATCAATAAGTCTAACATAAACATCCCATTCCCGACTCAACAAGTTTTTCACTTCAAGAATTAGATCCCTATCTGCATGTAGCTCAAACGGGCTATTCCAAAGGAGAGACACTACAGCATGTGAGTCACATCGAAGTTCTAATCTTCTGCACCCACAATCCCAAGCACGCCGAAGGCCCCATAAGCAACCCCATAATTTTGTCGTTAGGCAGTCTTGTACCTCTAACCGACAAAAGAAAGATTCAATAATACTTCCGTTAGGACGACTTAAAATTCCTCCACATCCCGCTGTTTGCCTGTCAAAAAACATTGCCCCATCAACGTTAACCACATACAAGTCCGCTTCCAATTGGTGAGAGATACCAACATTCGGGTGTCCTTCAGTTCTCATTCGATTATTCTTCCTCTGGTTAAACGTTTTAGCTCTGATGAGACAGTGGACAATACCTTTGATCTCCGCTAGGCCCTCAGAAATTGACGGGGTAGGCCCTAAGTGGACTCTCTCATTCCGACGTCGCCACAATAACAAGTAACACCAAACACATCATTCCAGCGACCTGTAGTTGTCTTCCTATTGTTCTTGATATTCAGAGAGAACCAATCATTTAAACTACTTTCCCAAAACCTTCTATCAGTTGGAGAAATACCTAGACGTACCCAGAATTCCCGTGCATGGGTACAATCCCGTGAAACATGTAGGGAGCTCTCTATCAACTGCTGACAAGAACTGCATAAACCATTTTGGTGAATTCCATGATGCAACAAAGATTCGTTAGTCAGTAACCTATTGTGGCCCAACAACCATAGAAAATTCTTGCACCTCTGTGGCACTTGTAACTTCCATATCTTAGACCAAACCAGGGATTCGGGAGTTGGATCCTCCTCTAAGAGCCTGTACGCTGATGAAACTGAGAATTGGCCACTTCTTTCATGCTTCCATCTCACCATGTTTTCCCCTTGTTTTGTTTGTTCATCAACTCAGTACCATCATATACATTTGCCCACGCGGCTTTAATTCCACTCCATACTTGAGAGCCAGGTCGTTTGGTATCAATCTGGGGTAGCAAATCATTTCCACATTTATATTTACTCCTAACGACTTTGACCCACAACGCATCTTTCCTTGTTACTAGGCCCCAACCAACTTTCATCATGAAAGCACGGTTTTGGATAGACGAGTGCCTCAAGCCTAAACCACCACTATCCTTCCTGGAACATGCTGTATCCCATGCCACTAAATGGACCTTCTTCTTATCCTGAGTAGAACCCCATAGAAAATTACGTGCACTTCTATCAATTTCATCACAGCAAGGGGTAGGAATAAGGGATGTCTGCATAACATGGTTCGGGATTGCTAGGGCCACCGACTTAATTAGTGTGTTTCTACCAGCCATAGAGAGAGATTGGCCCTTCCAATTTGCTAATTGTTTTTGGACTCTATCAACTACGTAATTGTATGTAGCCTTCGTGACCCTTTTATGATGAAGAGGTACTCCGAGATAGTTTCCGAGATCCGCTGCTCTTGTAAAACCCAAAGTCTCGCTTAATTGAGCCCGAACATTATTATTCACATTACGAGAGAAGAAGACTCCCGTTTTGGTCACATTCACATTCTGTCCTGAAGCATTACAGAAAGATTGAAGACATTCTCTAATAACAGCAACTTGATCCAACCTAGCTTCTGCAAATAAAACTAGGTCATCTGCAAAAAAAAGATGAGATATTGGTGGGCCATCCTTAAAGCCGGACGGGTCTCCAAAGCCCTATAGAGATTTGATCCTGAATTAGATAGGCAAGCCGCTCCATGCATATAACAAATAGATATGGGGAGAGAAGATCCCCTTGCCGAATACCTCGAGTTGGATTGAATGTCTCTGATTTACTTCCATTCCATAAAACCCTCATGCTTGGGGTACATATGCATGCTTCCACCAATTTAACTATATTCTCCGGTAGAGATAGAGTACGTAGACAATCAATGACAAATGACTAGCGGACTCGATCATAGGCTTTTTCCAGATCAATTTTGATTGCCATAAAACCTTTGTTGCCCTTCATAGTCTTCATAGAGTGAATGACTTCCTGTGCCACGATAATATTATCCGAGCTAAGTCGTCCCGGTACAAAGCTACATTAATTCGGGGATATCACACTATCAAGAATAGGTTTAAGTCGATTAGCCACTATCTTTGTAATTAATTTATACATGACATTGCAGAGGCTAATAGGACGAAAATCTTTCATCCATTCTGTCTCTAGGGACATTGAGAAGATGTAATTGCCAATTAAACCTCAGCATACTCTGTATTTGAGCGAACACCAGAATACACTAAGGGTGTGTTTGGTTTGAGGGGAGGAGGTGGGAGGGGAGGGAAAGGAGGGGAGGGTATGTCACCTTATTTGGTTTGTTAGAGGGGAGGGAGGGGAGAAGATCCTTTGTTTGGTTTAAGAGGAGAGGGAATGGGAGGTAATAATTAATTGACCATTTTACCCTTGTATATTATTTTATACTTTTATAGTTATATATTGTTTAAATTAATTTATACTTGGATTTAAATTAAATTATTACATTAATATTGTAATATGTGTATAAAAATGATATTTTTATCAATAGCTAATATAATAAATATTTTTAAAATATTAAATTAACAAAATTTTTCTTTTATAAATATTTTAAAAAAATTAAATTAACAGATTTTTTATTTCCCATTTTTTTTAATGATTCATATAAAAATGATATTTTTATCAATAGCTAATATAATAAATATTTTAAAAATATTAAATTAACAAAATTTTTCTTCCACAGTTAGCGGAGGAGAAGCCAAGTAATGAATTGAAGGACTTTTATTTTAGTAGGGGGGTATTATTGAAATATCACAAAATGATTTTATCTTCCCTCCAAAAACGAAAAATTTGAAGCACCCCAAAAGCAATGGAGGGAAGGGAATTAAACTCAATTTTTTTGCTTCCCTCCCCCATCAAAATTCAAACTAAATGATGAACTAAGGATGCCTTCCATCCCCTCCCACCCCCTCCCCTCAAACCAAACACAGCCTAAGTGTCACAGTTAAATACTCCCTTCGGTCAGTTTTATAAAAATTTAAAATTTGAATTATCTTGATTTTTTTTATAAGAGTCCGATAATTCTTGTCTGAATATTTAATGAGTATTTTTCATTCGCACCCCTTATTAATTATATGTATTATATTAATTAAAACGTTGATTATGCTCATATTTATTTTATTTATCTCTCTTACTTATCTCTTATAAATAAGGGCATAATTGGAAAATAAAATTTATTTTGGATATACATATTATTTTTAACTAACTTTAACCATTTTCTTAAACCACGTAATTCGGTTATTGAGCTCTTATAAATAGGATCGGAGAGAGTATCAGCAAACCTATATTTAAGTTAAGGCATTTAATATATCTTAAATTGATTAACCTTTTTAAATTTAACCTTATTTAATGAGTGTTGAAAAATTGTTAAGACATTTTCTCTTGCCTATTTCTTTTATGGGAGAATTGCTGAAAAATACTTTGGAAGCAAATTAATTGTTGATTGCTATCAAGCTGCAAGTGATCTTCCGTGTGTGCAAGCGATCTTCCGTTTTGTGCAAATCATTTTCCGTGTGTGCAAAAGTCTTCCGTATAAATGTGCAAGCAATCTTCCGTTATGTGCAAAACATCTTCCGTTATGTGCAATGGTAGTATTCAGCAATTAATTTGCCAAAAAAGTATTTATCAGCAATTCTCCCTTCTTTTATTTAATAGGTTAAAATTAGAAAATATTCATTAATTACTCTTAGGTCGAACATATAATTAGAACTAAATTTTTTTTACCGAATAGGCTTATAGTAATAAGTACCAAAGTGGTACTAGTAACTCACACATGTTAAAAAGAGTAGAAAATACTATTCCCTTTATAAGGTCTTATTTTTTAAATTGATACATGTCTTTTTATAATGTCATATGTGGAGTCGTCTGAGTATCAAACACAATTTTACCAAAGTTTTCCCTAATTAATTTTCTTCATACACTCTCTTTCATCATTTTCTCACTATTTCTCTCTCTAAAAAGTATATTTCCTACATAGTTATTCTATTACTTTTAACTAATTTTAATCATTTTCTCAAATAACATAATTCAGTTAATAGGATCATATAGATACAGACAACAGGAATGATTAGTTAAAAGTAGTATAAGAGGTATATATGTTTTTTTAAGTATACATTTATTTATGGAAAGGATGAGTGAGAAAGATAATGAGGAAAAAACCAAGAGAGTGAGTAAGAAAGATAAGATAATATGTAATTATTTAGGAGTAAAAATGGGAAATATAAAAGTGGAGGGAGCTTTTGCAAGCATTTAAGGTTGACCTGTTTTCTTTTTCCCATCTATTTTTTTTCATAGGGTTGGACTTTAAAAATGAGTGAAAATTAGGTTAAGGGGAAAAACAAGTTTCGTACTAAGTTTAGATTACATAAATCCTAAATATTATGAGATTAAGCTTGAAAATGAGTTTGTAGCCTAGGGATCGTGATATCTCTTCTACAATTCTACAAATAAGAAGTAGCCGGTTTTTTCCTATTCATAACTTCATGGTTGATGTCTGCCCTTTTAATTTTTGAAAAAACAAAAGAAATTGGGTTACCTGAGAGGCCCTTTATTTTTCCTTTTTTTTAAAAAAAAAAGTGATATTTTTTATGCCTAGATTACGGACAAAATATAATAGTACACCTAAAGTTATGTAAATTTTTTCAATCTGGTTCGGTTGTAAATTTTGAAGTTTGACTCATACATTCGAGAGAGGATAACTTATAAACATAAGGAGAGTTAACTTGCAAAATTAATATGTAAAATCAAAGAACTAATGCAAAATTACGTAAATTCACTAATAAATATACTATATAGGGAAAACTACTTTCCAAGTCCTTATAGTTCCATTCAATTTTAAATCAGGTCCCTACATTTTTTTTTCCCTTTTTTATCATATCCTTAAAATTTATTCCGTTAACTCCGTTAGTGCCTAATGTTTAAATCCGTTATATAAGAACTAACGGGTTTAAGAAATATGTTTAGCTATCTGATTAAGCATCCAGGTCTAAAAATTATAGCCACGTCAGAAGATAAGTTCTTGGGAAAATCACTCTCAAGTCCCAAGGAAGCAAAATATTGTCAGAAAAATCCTTGGAAAATCTGAAATATCTGAAAAGTCCCTAGGGACTTTTCTGATATTATTTTTCAAAATGAAATGACCCACATGCCCCTCTTCTATTATTTCTCTCTCTGATTTGTTATGTGTTTTCGCTGTCGGACATTATCTTTTTTATTCAGCTCCTTGCATCCTCTCTCTGCAGAAATGGTGGTGATGGTGAAGGCTAAAGCTTTGAGGTGGTGAAAGATTTGTGGGATGGGATGTAAGATAGAAGGAAGAAGAAGATGGAAGGAAGGTGGTGAGATTTTTTTTTATCTCAAGCTTCCGCCATTTTTAAAGAAGGAAGGGATGAAGGTGATGATGATGATGAATAGTCCAACTCATCCCCCTTTTCCAACCTCATTGTGCTGTAAAACGCTAATATGGAAAAAAATTAAATTGTTGTTAATTCGTACAGTAGTAGTTGTTAATATAACAGTAGTAGTTGTTAATACGAAAAATGACGTTAAGTGTCATAGTGCTCTGTTTTTGGGAAAGGAAACAGAGGAAGTGGTGTGTTTGAAGTGGTTGGGTGCCATGAAAACGCTGATATGGAAGAAAAATAAATTGTTGTTAATTCGCATAGTAGTAGTTGTTAATATAACAGTAGTAGTTGTTAATACGGAAAATGACGTTGGCTGCCATGGTGCTCTGTTTTTGGGAAAGGAAACAGAGGAAGTGGTGTGTTTGAGGTGGTTGGGTGCCAAGGAAACGCTGATATGGAAGAAAAATAAATTATTGTTAATTCGCACAGTAGTAGTTGTTAATATAACAGTAGTAGTTGTTAATACGAAAAATGACGTTGGGTGCCATGGTGCTCTATTTTTGGGAAAGGAAACAGATGAAGTGGTGTGTTTGAAGTGGTTAGGTGCCATGAAAACGCTGATATGGAAGAAAAATAAATTGTTGTTAATTCGCACAGTAGTAATTGTTAATACGAAAAATGACGTTGGGTGCCATGGTGCTCTGTTTTTGGGAAAGGAAACAGAGGAAGTGGTGTGTTTGAAGTGGTGGGGTGCTATGAAAATGCTGATATGGAAAAAAAATAAATTGTTGTTAATTTGCACAGTAATAGTTGTTAATATAACAGTAGTGGTTGTTAATAAGGAAACAAAGGAAGTGATGTGTTTAACAAGTCGTAAAGCGTTTATTAACACCATGTTGAATGTGTTTGACAACTGACTACACGTTTCTGATTGGAACGAAGTTTTGTAATGTTACGTATGGAAATGTTGTGTTTATAATGCTGAAAGCGTTTATTAACAATCTGTTGCGTTCAGTTTACAACTTGACGGTGTGGCCAGTTGCTTTTGCTTTGCCATAGCGAAACAAAAGCAAAATGATGTAAAAAATGGCTTCTTCTGACCGTGTTTGCTTTCAGTATGCCACAGCGGAACAAAACCGATATCACTTCAAATCCGTTTTACAACGCATAAACCGTGTATTTACAACTCGTAAAACATGTATTAACAACCTTTTGAGTTCATTTCGCAACGTCCTACACGTTTCTCACGACACTATGTTTCCTCACGTTAAGTATGACAAATTGAGCTATTTATAACTCGTATAGCGTGTATTAACAACATTTTGAGTTCGTTTCACAACATCCAACACATTTCTCGTTGACATTATGTTTCCTCACGTTAAGTATGACCAATCGAGTTATTTACAACTCGTATAGTGTGTATTAATAACCTTTTAAGTTCGTTTCACAACGCCTTATTAATAACTACTACTGTGCGAATTAACAACAATTTATTTTTCTTCCATATCAGCGTTTCCATGGCACCCAACTACTTCAAACACACCACTTCCTCTGTTTCCTTTCCCAAAAACAGAGCACCATGGCACCCAACGTCATTTTCCGTATTAACAACTACTACTGTTATATTAACAACTACTACTGTGCGAATTAACAACAATTTATTTTTTTTCCATATCAGCGTTTTCATGGCACCCAACCACTTCAAACACACAACTTCCTCTGTTTCCTTTCCCAAAAACAGAGCACTATGACACTTAACGTCATTTTCCGTATTAACAACTACTACTGTTATATTAACAACTACTACTGTACGAATTAACAATAATTTAATTTTTTTCCATATTAGCGTTTTCACAGCACAATGAGGTTGGAAAAGGGGGATGAGTTGGACTATTCATCATCATCATCACCTTCATCCCTTCCTTCTTTAAAAATGGCGAAAGCTTGAGATAAAAAAAAATCTCACCATCTTCCTTCCATCTTCTTCTTCCTTCTATCTTACATCCCATCCCACAAATCTTTCACCACCTCAAAGCTTTAGCCTTCACCATCACCACCATTTCTGCAGAGAGAGAATGCAAGGAGCTGAATAAAAAAGATAACGTCCGACAGTGAAAACACAGAACAAATCAGAGAGAGAAATAATAGAAGAGGGGCATGTGGGTCATTTCACTTTGAAAAATAATATCAGAAAAGTCCCCAGATTTTCCAGGGATTTTTCTGACAATATTTTGCTTCCTTAGGACTTGAGAGTGATTTTCCCTAAGTTCTTGTCCTTTTCTTTCTCTTTCCTCCCTGTATTCTCTCTCGGACTCAAGACGTTCTCTCTTCCTTCAAGGAGAGAGCTTCAAATCTCCGCCGTGATGCTGTGCTCATCTCCGAAAGATTCAACTCTCTGGCTACATAACTTCTCTTATCCTCCCTCTCTTCTCACTTTGGTTCTTTGTGCCGAACAACCCTTACAAATGAAGAAACATGGGCTAAATTAAAAATAGATAAGCAACAGATGTTCGTGAAATACTGATAAAAAGAAGTTGTGGATGTCTTAGGACCTAATTCTCATTGGATCAATTCCCTGCACTTCAGCGGCTGTCTCTTTATGGGTGTAATAATATGAAAAGGATTTTTGTTTTAGAGGGGAGCAACCATGTTGCATCAAGGCTTGAAGATTTGGAGATTAAGGAGTGTCCAAAATTCGTATCATTTTCAGAAGGGGGGTTCTTTGCACATAGTCTAAAATATTGTCGCATTGAACATTTAGGGAATTTGAAATCACTACTTGAGCGTATCAACATTTTTGCTCCGTCTCTTAGAACTCTATCTATAAGGGATATTGTCACAAACGGAATCGTTTCCAGAGGGAGGTTTACCATCAAAACTAACTGATCTTTTAAACATCAAATGCCCAAAACTGTCTGCTGGTCCAATGAAATGGGGTTTACAAAATCATGGTTTTCTACGTTTTTTTGGAAGTTTCAGATGATAAGAGAAGGAGCTTTAGCCCGCGAGTACACACAGCAAGTATTGGACAGAGCAAAGAGAGGGAGACCAAGGGACATGACCGAAGAACAGGTGTTCAACGCCGCACAGAGGTGGTCGCAAGAAAGGTTGCAGATTAGCATGGATATGACAGTGAGGGTAGAGATGGGTGGTTTGCGGTATAAGAGCTAGGATGAGCCGATTTGGAATGGTGTGGTTCAATCTAGGCCGAATATTGGTGGGTGAGGGTGAGCGAAGTGACATTGCCAGAGGGAGTGAAGCAGATGACGACGAACCAGTTGCAGAGGTGGCGTCACGAAGCTCCGAGAACGTCTTGAGCTGGAGAGAGAGATTAAAGGGTGGAGAGAGAAAGAAAAGGACAAGAACTTGTTTATGACGTGGCTGTAATTTCTACCCATGGATGCTTAGTCAGACAATATAACAGATTTCTTAACCCCGTTAGCTCATTTTTATCGGATTTAAACTTTAGGGACTGGCGAAGTTAACGGAGTAAATTTCAAGTACCTGATAGAAAAAATATATATATAGGACCTCTTTCAAAACTGAATAAAATTATAAGGACTTATAAAGTAGTTTTCCCTACTATATATATATATATATATCCAATAAGTTGATTTGTAAATTTAAAAATATAACTTATAAATATAAAATGTTTACTTGTAAATCTATAAAATTTGTCTTGTAAGTAGGGGTGGAAATAGGCTAGGCTAGGCTTTGCCTAAATAGGCCTGGGCCTGCAACAGAGATTCAGAGCTTGAGCCTGGGCCTGAACCTGCATATAGGCTTTTTTTTAGGCCTAAACCTGAGCCTTCAAAAAACCTGACAAGGCCTGAAGCATGTTTAAAGGCCTACTTAGATAATATAGGCCTTTAAATAGAATTTAAAACCTATACCTCCAAATTCATATATAACCCTTCACGCTTTTAAACAATCATGCATTATGTCTTAGAAGCCTAATATCCATTTTTGTTGTAATATTAGGGCTTAGTAAGGAAAAGAAAAGAATGTCTAATGATAACAATTGTCCAAGTAAATATGAATAAGACAAATTAATCGTCTATTGACTAATGATATATATTTTCTAAAATAGACTAAGCAAAACAAATAACAAATAAAACTAGATTTTATCTCTTTTACTTTTTCCACATAAATTGGGTCAAACTCCTATTACTAAAATTATAATATTTTATTTGATGCTAAAATAAACTCATAACAATTATTATGCTACAGTGGAGGGTGCAAATTAGGGGGGAGAGTAAGTTAGTGTTGCTATCTCAAAAGATGGGAGAGAAGAGAGGCATGGGTGAATGATTTATGCAAAAATAATAGTTGAATATAATGACGATGAGATGTGAAACTTAGAATTAAAGTTAAGTTGGTAAATTTATAAATAATTTATAAAATTATTTAGATGATATTATATATACTTATATAAAGTACAAATTTTAAAAAAAAAGTTAAATAGGCCAAGCCTGTAAGCTTGTAGGGTAGGCCTTATGAAAATAGGCCTGGCCTGTTTATCTAAACAGACTTAGCAATATGCCTGAGCCTTAGCCTGACCTATTTACTAAGTAGGCTAGGCTAGGCTTTATGTAGGCTAGGCTGTAGGCCCCTGTTAGGGGCCTAGCCTATTTCCATCCCTACTTGTAAGTAGTAAAATGCTATAATTAAAAAGGGAGAATTAGGGAGAAGAACTAAGCAAAAAAATATTTATTAATAAGGTTATTAAAAATTATAATTATTTTTAAGGACTAAAAATTAAAACATAAATTTTAAATTACAAGATTAACTTTCCATACTATTTCTCGGTTGGTTATCAAATTTGATAATATCTCCATATAAATTTTGATTAAAAAAACGTATGCAACTCAATATTTTTGTGATATTTTTTCTCACACATGTCAAATTATCTTAAAATTTACCCAAATTAAAATAGCTTCTAAAATCTATAAATAATTAGAAGCCTTCCTCTTTATAGATCTTGATTATTTTTAAAAAATTTAAAAAATCACCAAAAAATATTATAATATATTTCTTTTAAAAATATGTAATTTTTCATGAAAAAAATCTTGAAGAAAAGGGAATGTTATAAAAATAAAAAAACTAAAATTTAAAATTCTTAAACATTAAATCCCTAAAATATATTGTCAATATCATAGGAATCTCAATATTTAAATAAAAGTCAACTCAATTTAAGGACGAACTTGAGGAGGAAACATCAATTGATAACTAACCGTGATATAGTTGAGATAGGGTTAGAGAAAATGTAGGGAGTTTGATCAGGGATAATTTTGTAACTAAAGATTTATATTTTAATTTTTATTCATTTAAAATAATTATAATTTTTAAAGTCCTTATTAATAAATATTTCTTTTTCTTGATCCTTCTCCCTAATTTTCCCTATTAAAAATTCATTTTCAATATAATTTCAAATATGATGGGCATTTAAAAACCAAGTTCAAAGAGTAAAAGAATCTGAGGAGGGTAAGGGTGTGTTTGACCCAATGAATGTAATAATTATCTCGTCTGGGAGGGGAGAGGTTTGGTAAAATATTAAAAAAAAGATAAATAAATACTATTTAAATTTTTAAAACCTTAAAATATCTGTTAATACATGAAAAGGATGCATTGATATCAAAGGATTAATATAGGTTTGTGAAGCTTAAATATTTTTACTAAAATACCCCCTCACTTCTCACTTCCTATCTCTTTGCCTTCTTCTGCCTCACCCTTTCTCTCATCTTCTACCCCACTCTCCACGGCCTCCTCCTCTACTCTCTTGTCACCCTCACCGCTACCAACATTCTCTTCCTCCTCCATTCTCTCGACAACGGAGGGTAGAAGCTGAAGGACCTCGCTGGAGACCGGAGATTTGGTACAGCAGAGAAGGGCGCGAATGTCATCTAGTGGCAGAAGCAGGTCCGCGGAGGTCGATTTTCAAACAAAAAATGAGGAAGCTTCCAGTAGGAGAAGCAGGTCTGCAACTCAGCTCAAGGATGGTTGACAGAGGTCGATTTTCAAATGGAAAACGGGGAGGCATCCAATGGGAGAATCAGGTCCACGATTCAGTTCATATCCACTGCAACGAAGTCATGGCCGTGCTCGTCACCTGAGTTGCCGGTTTTGTCAGTACTCACGTTTCCCTTGCCCTTAAGAGACGGGGAGACGACCTCATTGAAGAAAGCCATGGCGCCTTCATCGTTGATGGAGACGGAAATGACTTAAAGCTTCTGGCTAAGCTTTTCGACACCGTCACCTTCACGCACGCAATACGACCCCTTCGCCTTCTGGCTCATCTCAATTTTGTTTGTGGCTAGGTTTTTTCTTGTGTCTTGCTAATTGTTTTTTTGAAGTTATTATTTCCTATACTCAAGATTTCAACACCCCTGTCAGGCGTGGTTTATAACTTGAGCATAGGTGATGATAAGTTCGGTATATCAACTAGCAACTGCCCCATTTTAAGACTTGTTTGTGGCTAGTTTTTTTGTTTGTTTGTGTTTTGCTAATTCTTATTTTGAAGTTGTCAGTATATATACCCAAGTTGTTAACACGATGTCATTGATAATTTGAGTATATGTAATGACAACACGAATATTACAATCCATTTAGTAACAACTCCATTTTGGAGTTGTTAATAACTTGAGTATAGATAATTACAACTTGAGTATAGCAATTACTAACTTGGTTATAGAGACTAACTACTTGGGAAGCTCAAGTTGTCACTCCTTATATCAAAGTAGTTAATCGCATTATAAAATTTGTCATTGGAGCCCCAACCACAGGCGCCAGAGCTTTGACGACAAGCAAGCCAGCGAGGTGGAACTGACGTAAGAGCTACGGCAACGGGTGGCAGTGGCGCTCCGGCGAGGTGCCCTTTTTTTCTTAATTTAAAAAATTTAGGGGTATTATGATAAAATCATGAACACTTTAAAAATCCCAATTTGGTCCCATGTTATATCTCTATCCTTTATAAGTATTAATAGACTTTTTGTGTTTTCGAAGTTCACATAGTATTTATAAATCTTTTTCTCTAAAATATTTTTGCCTAGGCAAAGTTGTCCTTATTTTATTTAAGTTATTTTCTTAAAATTTTATAGAATATTTAATAAAATATAACTATAAATTGTATTTAACATATAAAATTATAATTTTGTAATTATGTTGAATTGACCCAAATACCTATGTCTTTTTTTATGTGAGACTCACTTATTCCCCTTAGAGGGGCTTTTGAATTATTCTAACAGAATTGCTAAAATTACAACTTTCTTAAAAGATTGTGTTTATTTTTATATTTTTCAAAACTTAATTGTGTCATAAGCTCAGGAGCGGAAAACATTGTTACATCTACTTTTACATCTTTTAAAAATTAGTTATTATGACAACCAATTATCCTCTAGGGAATAGACTGACTTTAAATGCCTGACTTTTTTTTTTTATAGAGATGGAAAGATGAATTTCTTTTTTTTTTTCTAGACCAAATATAAAATTAGATTTCTTTTTTCTTAGAAAAAAGTGGGTTGGCTTGTCAGCCTTACTTTTGGCGAGTTAAAATCACTTGCAAGCAAGACCAAATTCGCCCCCATAAAATTTAGGATGTGTTTGGAATAGTAATTGTAAAAGTGATTTTTTTTAATCTGATTTTTTATAATTTTATTTTTGAGTAAAAGTTAGATTGTATAATATGATTTATGTTTAGATTTGTGGTTGTATAAGTGAATTTTACAAAAATAGAACTTGTTTAGAATGACTTTAACATAAATAACTTTTGTGATAATGATAAAAGAGAAATTAAATTAAAAATTATAAAAGTTAAAGTTGAGAAATTTGGCAATAAAAAAATACATACTTTGATGAAATAATATTATATAACTAATTGGATCACATGTCCTGTATAATTTAATCTCTAATTAAGTTAAGAATATGATTTATTGGGGAGGAAGCTCGCCTACCAAAATACTACTCTCAATTGTCTCATCATCCCAAACAGCTTTGCTGCCCATATTTCTATGCCAAAATTTTATACACACTTTATCACCAGAATAAAGGCCTTAAATTCACTTAAAAAGATTACAAATCAGTCACCATAAATCTTTATATTTGCTAGCAGTCTAACAAGAAAAAATCCATAATATTTTCCCCCAAATTCTATATGCAATTAATTCACCTAAGCAGACTCATGCAACTTACCACTGCAGATGCCTTTTCTAAGCCAATATGTAGAGCAGGAAAGAATGTGTCCTCACCACATTCTAACACTTCATCAGAATCCTGAACAGAGAGACATATTGTAAGCTTCTAAATAATTCTTTGGAAAACCTGAATAGGAAGAACTGTATTTGTTAACAGCATAATATATGACTCAAACATAGCATTGTTTACAAGAACTTTCACTTGCAAGCTCCAGAAAAAGAGAACTTCAAGGAAAATCATTTTGGAGTTGAGATTAATTGAAATGTAAAATCAAGACAAAGTACAGGCAGAAATGTTGGCAAGTTAACCTTTAAATCTTACTACCGACAATGAGTCACCGGCAGAGAAGAGATCAACGCCGACTGTTGCTCCAAGATCTGTTAGCACGTCAAACCGAGTGACGAGAACTTTCTGGCTTGCATGCACACATAGACGAGGATAGGAGTGAAAATATTCCCACCCACACCTGAATACTCTGTCGGACCTGAAGAGATGGTGCCTGGCTTCAATTCTTTCAATGGTGAGAGCGAAACCGACAACAAAGCACAACCACTACCGATAAACCACACAACAACTTCCATCGATAGATGGAGCTTACAGTCACGACGGGAAGAAACGGGGTCTCAAGGGAAAGAACCTTTAATCGGGGCCAAGAGAGGGAGGACAAGCAACTTCAGAGGGTGCGGCTGGTCCGGCGATGAAGGAGCAGAGAAGGCAGAAAAGAGAGAAAAACAAGGGTTGGTGAGTTTTTTAAATGGCAATAAATGCATACTAATGGTAAGAAGCCAATTGGGTATCTAGATAAGCCACAAACTGGCGCTTGGAAAAAAACAGCTAATATGTTAAAAGCAAGGTATTAAAATTCAGATTGGGTATTGAATCGGTTGGGGTATTGGATTAAAGGTCAGTGGATCAGATTGGGGTCAAATCAAAGCCAAACCGAGGCCAAACCGGTAAAAAATTGAAGATTTTAGGCTTATAAATATAAAATTCTAAAAGAAATTCAAATTTTTTTTAATATAGGAACCCGGACCAGACCAGTCTACTGGCTGGTTCGCCGGTTTTCAAGCCGGACCGCCCGGTCCGATCCGGGTTCAACAACTCTGGTCAAAAGAACAATGTACCAAACGTTGAAACAAACATACCTCCAAAAGCCAAAAGCTGAATGATCGTGCTTATGGACCCAAAAGTGGTGATTGGGCCAGCCAAATGCACATCCAAACACACACTTAGTTTGCGACGAGCCAATACGTTTTTGCTTGGCTAGCTTGTTGTTTCAACTCTACTTTTTACTTGATACGGTTTTGTTTATAAGAGTTTGGTAATCGAATTATGCGATTTAAAAAAGTAATTAAAATTATTTAAAAAATAATAAATGAGCTTGAAATAAACCCTTTTAATTAAATATGCATTTATTTATGAAGAGCAATCAAGAGAGAAACAAGGTAAATATAGATGTCACCAACATTTTAATTAATACCATATATATAATTAATGAGAGGTAAGAATATAAAAAACTCATTACTAGCCCATTTGGTTTGATTTGATGGGATATGATTACATGTAATCATGATGCAATATGTTGATTATAACATTTGGTTGGGCTCATGAATAGAGATGCGGATATCCTGTAATCAAGTGAAAAAATATTATTGTCATTATAATTTTTTAAATTGACCAAAACGTTCACTCATAAATCTGGTTAAATATTAAATAATTGTCACTATTAAATATTAAAAAATTGGTTAATAATATAGAATTTAATAATATTCCCCCATTAAAAAATTAAAAAAAATTATATTTCTACCATTAAATATTAAAAAATTACCATGAACTCATTTCACCATTAAATATTAAAAAAATATTACTATGAACTCAACTTGTACACTGTACAAAATGAAACAATTACAATGAACCTAATGTATATATTATACATATATGGGGCTATTTTGTCTCTTAAAATATTGTTCTCATACATTCACATGTTCGATATAATCCAACCAAATATTTTTATGCATATGCATCATTGTTCCTTAATGATGAATCAAATAAATTCATATAATCATCATTATATTACATTCTCTCCGATTCTCACTACTACAGAAAATACATACTACTACCCTAAAGGACGTCCCCTGTTTAGAAAGGGACGCCTAAAACATCTGAAAATTTAAATTTTCCTCTAAAACGTGCCATAGCGAACATTTAGGTGCCTAAAGGCATAATTTTTTTTATTAAAAGGCTGCTTTATCGGTGCACATGCACTGGTCTGACATGACAGTGCATGTGCATCTATCAGGCATTTAGGTGTCCCCAGCCATTTTGGGGACGTCTAAATGCCTTTTAGGCGTCCCCAGTCAAATTGGGGATGCATATACAAGGTTTAGACTTCCCCATTTTTAGTGGGGATGCCTAAAGGTCTTCAAAATAGAGCTGAAGCGAGCTCAGAACCCAACATCAGGTCAAAAACCAATATTGAGGGAGTCTTGTGAGTGTGAGCGAGTCTTGTCAGCAGCAAGCTAAGAGTCTTATGAGCTAGTCTTGTGAAGACAACAAAGCGCATTCTTTGTTCTTGGTCCTCAACTTTCATCTCCTCTGCGTGTTCTCTGTTCTTGGTCCTCCATTCTTCTCTCTTCCCTGCCTCAACTCGTCATCGTCAATTTGTTGACATTGTGGCCACCGTCTTCCTCCTCTCACCACCATGGGTTATCTCCCCGTAAAGCATCCTCTACAGGTTTTCTTCCAAGTTCCAACCACACCTTTGTTTAAATTTTTTGAATATTAAATTTCCATAGATGCAGTGCTTAAATTGTTTAAGCAAATAATTTTTCTTTGCCATGTACTCTTTGCAAATAAATGGTCATCGTTGTTGACTTGTATTGCTGCAATTGTGACTCAAACTTTGGTTGGGAAATTATAGACACTTTCTTTTTTTGCCTATTTGTTTGTTGGGATGTTTCCATAAGTATATTTGCAAGCTAATTTACTGTTTGGATATATAAATTACATACACAATTTCTTGATTGAACGTATGCTTATGGAGTGTGAAATTTCATGGCATTACTTGTGAATTTGCATGATTTAAATGCATGAATGAGTGGTGTTGCAACTGAAATTATTGGATTTGACGTGCTGACATTGTCCTAAATATGAATTACCTTAATTAGTTTAGTTTCGTTTAAATTAAGCTGAGATGGTTTGTTATTCTGATTTTGGGATGTCTCACTTTTAAGGGGAAATGCTGCCAAAATTTTGAAAAACAAAATAGTATACGGCAATTCCCAGTGTTGACAATTATTCTAAACTTGAGTGTTAATGGGAATGGCGTAGGTGGTAATAAAATGGATCATAGTTGGATAAATGCTTTGAGAACAAGTGAAGAATATGAATATGGGATTGAAGAGTTTATTGCATTTGCTAGAAGGAACATTCCAGCCAAAAATGGGATGTATTTTTGTTCTTGTGTCAATTGTTTAAATGAGAGAAAATGGGATGTTGAAGTTATAAGAGATCATCTTCTTTGTGATGGAATAAATCTTTGATACACAAGGTGAATATGGCATGGTAAGGAAGTAACTGATTGTCCGTCTCACAAGAAGGAAGTTGTGGACGTCATAGATGAAGATAGGATGGAGAGAATGATTCACGATGTTGAGGTAGAATCCTTTGCGTAGTCACATGAATATGACAGCCTGCGGAGTGATGCAAAGACACCGTTGTTCCCTGGGACGGCTGACAGGAACATTACATTTGGTTAACTTAAAAGCACCGATTGTTCAAGGGTATGCATTTTAATTTTGTCTATTTAAGATTTTTAATAAATAATTTCCTTGCCATCTAGCTTTATTTTAATCTGTATATGTTATTATAGTTACCATTGGAGTTTGTGTGTTCTCTGTCCTCGGTTCAACGTAGTTTACTGGTTTGATTCCTTGGGTAAAATGCCAGACAAAGAAACAAAAAACGTCTTCAACACGTAAGTTATTTTGTTTGTATTTTATTTTGACTTAAATGAATTGTTCTAATTTCTGTTGATTTTCATTTTAATGCTAGGGTAACCTAGACATATCGAATCCTTTGCAAGCCCCGCGATTGTAAATACCCGAACTGATTGTATCCAAAGGTACGTAGTTTCAAATCAAGTTCTTTTGATTAACGGTCGTTTTAGATATGCCTTTATTGATTTTAACCATTTGCTTCTGATTTATAATGCCTTCAACAACCTAGCAGCTAGGAATGTGGATACTATGTCTTACTTTATATGTTTAACATCATTAAGAGTGGTATTACGACAGATTTTGAACAAGTAATCGCTTCTTCATTCTCAAAGGATCATATTTTTGGTGTTGTAATTCAATTACAAATTAATTCACTCACTTAATTCATTATTTCATCTAAGCTTATTTTTTGATTTGCAGATTTTTGACAATGAAGATGCCTACTTATATGAAGACATTAATTTGATCAGAAACTTTTTAGTTGGGCATCTTCTTCAACTTATACTAGAGTGAATTTTTTATTTATATTAGTTAATTAATTAGTGGTTTGTGTAGGACACACTTTGTGGTGGCTGAACTGATGTTGTTATGTTGTCTGCCTATCTCTTTTTTATTTGATTGGTTAGTTGTTAAAGGGGATTCAAATGTTTCTATATTCCAAGGTGCGAATTAGATTTGTGTTGTTGTACATACTATTAGATTGTTGGATAACATTTTTATTAGATAGTGCTAAACTGTTGTTGTTTCCATTCTGGTTTATGCAATATTTCTTTTATCCAATTTTTGTAGTTTAAATTTGCAGAACAATAATGTATATAAAAGGCCATAAAATACTTTAGACGTCCCCAGTCGTAACCGGGGATGTCTAAAGTGTTTCTGTACCACTTTAGACGTCCCCAGTTCAAAATTTGCCCTAAAGATGTCCCCTATTTTAGGGACGTTATTAACAGTTTTTTTCTACGTCGCTCAAATAGACGTCCCCCTGTTTTCAGACTTTAAAACGCCCAAAAAAGGGATGTTAAAAGCGTTTTTTGTAGTAGTGTCTGTGTACCAAACGAGCCATAAATATCCAGACAACTCTTGTCAAGCTCTTATAAAAGAAACAAGGCAATTCAAATTTTAGGCTCTTATAAAGAGAACTGGAGAGAGGAACAAATAATGCCAACTTCTCTTCAAAACGCATTTATCCAAATGTTATTGAATTTTGTATTTTTTTTTTAAATTTACATGATAGATTGAAATCATAATGTGGATTTCAATTGTGTCTAAACCGCAAATTTACTGAAAGTTGGGAGAATAATAATGCCCTATCTCACTAAATGAGGTAAGTTAGATCACACAACACTATTAAATTTGATAAAAAAACCAAATCTCTTCATAAATTGTTAACTAAGAAGTCTTGCTTAATAACCCCATTAAGCATTCTTTTTGATTTTCCTCTACCCATTTTTATTAGGCTCCAAACAATTTGATCTATTCTTTTCACTGGCACATCTCTTTGTATGTATCTAGACCACCTTAAACGATTTTCTACTATTTTTCTTCAATAGGTTCTACACCATTCCTTTCTCGTGTAATTTCATTATGAATCATATATTTTATATATAACCACATATCCATCTCAACATCCTTATTATAGCTACCCCTATTTTGTGCTCATGTCATCTCTTTAAAACCCAACACTCACCATTCCTTTCTCGTGTAATTTCATTATGAATCATATATTTTATATATAACCACATATCCATCTCAACATCCTTATTATAGCTACCCCTATTTTGTGCTCATGTCATCTTTTTAAAACCCAACACTCACTATTATAAAGTATTGCTAGTCGAATAACAATACGATAAAACTACCCTTTTACTTTATCATGTACTTTTCAATCATAAATAACCCTGATAACCTTTCTCCATTTAAATCACCCAACTTGAATCTTATGATTTTATCAAATTCACCATCTTTTTGTAAAATTTATTCCAAATATCTGAATTTTTTCGCTTCTACGTGGAATGACTTGTCCTCCCATTTCAACCTCCAAATCACTTGTTACTCTCTTTCATGTTTTAGAACGAAAAGGAGATGAATGCTGCAAACATCAAAATGTGTAGAGATGGTGAAGAGAAAAGGTCGGTCAAATGGAATGGAGGTGATTGCGCGAACTTGGTACCTTCCTCGTCAGGCTTCTCTTTCTCATGAGCCAGCTCAAACATGTGTGAATCGGCTTTGTTATGCACTTTTTCATTTTTAGGGTTTGTTTGGGAAAGTGGTAGAAAATCATGTTCATGCAAATTGAGACATAACTCCTCTTACAAACTTACCTCGTATATTGTAAATCACGTTGGAAAAGCAGCTTCTACCGCTAATCCAAACAGGCATTTAATCAATGAGGGTAAGGATGTCTTTTTACAACTACAATCTTTGACCCTCAGGTCTCCTGCTGTTAATTTGGAGATTTCAATGGGGCTCAGGGTAATAATCACTACTACAGAATATACATATAAAGTACCTAAAGGACGTCCCTTTTTCAAAAAGGGACGCCCAAAATATGGGGCGGTGGCATATGGGTAATTATAGATCAAAGTTGAAAAGGTTGGCTCGTAAAAAAAAATTGAATCTCGCGCCAGAATTAGTTTTAGACGTCCCCATGTTCATTAGGGACGTCTAAAGACTGTTTTAGACGTCCCCAACAAACATGGGGACGTCTAAACACTCCAGAAAAGCAGATGATCTTCGGGTAAAAAAAAAATAACACACTTTAGACGTCCCCAGATGGCCTGGGGACGTCTAAAGCTTAAAGATTAGACGTCCCCAGACCAGCTGGGGACGTCTAAAGATTATATTAGACGTCCCCAGCTGGTCTGGGGACGTCTAAAGGTGCCTTTAGACGTCCCCAGACCAGCTGGGGACGTCTTAGGCTGAAGCAAATGCACTGGTCAACATGACCAGTGCATGTGGAGTGTCAGATTTTTCTGAGCACTTTCTCTACTCTCCCTCTCCTTCATCACTTCCGTCCCCTCTCCCCTGTTTCTTGTTTTTTTTTACTTTACTCTTTCACTTCCGTGAGTTCCGCCCCCGCCCTCTCCCTTGCTTGTTGCTTTATTCTCCTACCTTCACTTCAGAATATGCGAGGCCATTTCTCCTCTCCCCTATTTCTTCTTGTTCCTTCTTAGCCTCTATTTCATCCAGACCGTTGCATCTTTGCTCTGCTGGTTCTGCACTGTTCTCTCTCATTCTCTCCACAGTCGGGCTCCTCTTACCACCGTGGGTCGTCATCTGCTCTAAAGTTCTGTGCTTGAGGTTAGCTAAAACTAAACTTGTGAATGAATTTGTGAATGATTAGGAAAAATGCGTTTGTTCTGTGCTGGAATTTAAGTGTGGTTTGAATGAATTTGTGAATGATTAGGAAAATGCCTTTGTTCTGTGCTGGAATTGAAGTGTGGTTTGTGCTTGAGCTTTATCTTTGCTATTTTGTTGAATTTAAGACGTACCACATCAAGTTTTAATCTTTTGATTTTTTCCATTGTTTTGACAAACATGAATTCTCATTAACTAAAAATCAACCCATAAATTATGTAATTATCTTCAAGCTAGGCCAAGTACTAAGCAAGACCAGACACTAGGCAATGTATACTGCCCTGCGTATTTGGGGCTGCTGAAGTGTATATATAATTGTATTTAATATATATATATATATATTCATTATTTGACAAAATTGAACAAGCATATTTACTTATCATTCAATTAGAATATAATGAATAAACATATTTTTTATTTACTTAGTAGATATTCATATTTTTCATAAAGAATATTTAATTAAGAAATTGGTAAATTGAAATCTTAAGAAATAAATTATTATTATTATTATTATAATTATTGTTCTTATTGTTGTTGTAGATGTTGTTGTTAAATAGTAAGAAAATAATCTCTAGTGAATTAATTTTCATTGGCTCAAAAATTGAATCTAAACAATAAAATATAAACAGGATTATTGCATAGAATATGTTTTTGAAATATTAAGCTGAGATGGTTTGTTATTTTGATTTTGGGATGTCTCACTTTTAAGGGGAAATGCTGCCAAAATTTTGAAAAACATACTTGTAAAAGGAAATTCCCCGTGTTTTCAATTATTCTAAACTTGAGTGTAAATGGAAATGGCATAGGTGGTAATAAAATGGATCATAGTTGGATGAATGCTCTGAGAACAAGTGAAGAATATGAGAATGGGGTTGAAAACTTTATTGAATTTGCTAGGAGGAACGTTCCAGCAAAAAATGGGATGTATTTTTGTCCCTGTGTCAATTGTTTAAATGAGAGAAAACGGGATGTTGAAGTTATAAGGGATCACCTACTTTGTGATGGAATAAATCTTCGATACACAAGGTGGATATGGCATGGTGAGGAAGTAACTGATTGTCCGTCACACAAGAAGGAAGCTGTGGATGTCATAGATGAAGATACAATGGAGAGAATGATTCACGATGTTGAGGTAGAATCGTTTGCGCAGTCGCATGAATATGACAGCCTACGGAGTGATGCAGAGACACCGTTGTACCCTGGGAGTAAGTACACACGGCTCACAGGAACATTACATTTGGTTAACTTAAAAGCAACTTGTGGGTGGACCGATAGTAGTTTCACATTGCTGCTTGAACTGTTGTGTGATATGTTTCCAGACGATAATGTACTTCCAAATCGTATGTATGAGGCCAAGAAAATCCTATCGACAATGGGTATGGAGTATAAAAAGATACACGCTTGACCTAATGACTGTGTACTGTACAGAAAGGAGTATAAAGGCCTGAGTGAGTGCCCTAAGTGTCAAACCGCACGATACAAAGTGAAGAAAGATGGTGGTTGTGGCGATGGGAAGACTAAAAGGCAACCTGTAAAAGTTTTGTGGTATCTTCCAATAATACCGCGCTTTAAGCGTTTATTTGGCACTGCAAAAAAGGCGAAGAAGTTGAGATGGCATTCGGATGACAGAATATCCGACAGAAAATATCTTCGGCACCCGGCTGACTCTCCACAGTGGAAGAAAGTAGATGAAATGTTCCCTGAATTTGGCAGCGAGCCGAGAAACCTTCGGCTTGGGCTCTGTACAGATGGCATCAATCCGTATGGAACTCTTAATAGCACACACAGTGCGTGGCCAGTACTCCTTATAATATACAACTTGCCTCCCTGGCTTTGTATGAAACGCAAGTATGTGATGCTTTCTATGATGATTTCTGGACCAAAACAGCCAGGAAACGATATCGATGTCTACCTGGCGCCTTTGATTGAGGACTTGAAGAAG
The DNA here is from genome assembly GCA_963242795.1 of Inga leiocalycina. NCBI lineage: Eukaryota > Viridiplantae > Streptophyta > Magnoliopsida > Fabales > Fabaceae > Inga > Inga leiocalycina. The sequence continues at coordinate 28,718,229 of OY725320.1, forward strand.
TTGTGGGAGGAAGGCGTAGATGTGTTTGATGCGTATAAGAATGAGTCATTCAAGCTACGTGCAATGCTGTTCACTACCATAAATGACTTCCCTGCCTACGGAAACCTCTCAGGGTACAGTGTGAAGGGGCATAAAGCATGTCCGATATGTGAAGCAGACACTCACTTCCACCAACTGAAACATGGAAGAAAAACGGTGTACCTAGGTCACAGGAGGTTCCTTCCTAGATTCCACCCGTATCGTAGGTTAAGAAAGCGTTTTAACGGCTTGCCGGAGCATGGAATGGCTCCAAAGGCATTAACCGGAGAGGAAGTTTACAGTCGGGTTGAACGTATCAATGTCTTACTCGGTAAGAATCATAAGACTTCGGGTGAGAGGAACATATGGAAGAAGAGATCAATTTTCTTTGATCTTCCATATTGGCGTAATCTTGACGTGAGGCACAGTATTGATGTAATGCACGTGGAGAAAAACGTTTGTGATAGCCTTGTCAGTACACTTTTGCACATTCCAGGGAAGACCAAGGATGGGATTAATGCGAGACTAGACCTTGTTGATATGGGAATAAGAGAACGGTTACATCCACAGCTAAGAGATGATGGTAGGAGGGCATACATGGAGCCAGCAGCGCATACACTATCAAAAGCGGAGAAAAGAAGTTTGTGTGGGTGTTTGCATGAAATTAAGGTACCACAAGGATATTCTTCGAATGTGAGAAGGTGTGTGTCAATGGACGATTTAAAGTTAGTGGGAATGAAGTCCCATGATTATCATGTGTTGATGCAACAACTGTTACCAGTAGCTATTAGAGGGATTATGAAAGATGAAGTTTGAAACACTGTGACAAGATTGTGTGTTTTCTTTAATGCTATCTGTAACAAAGTCATTGACACTGAAAAGCTGGATGAACTGGAAGCCGAGGGTTATATCATATTGTCCCAATTAGAGATGCACTTTCCTCCTTCTTTTTTTGATATAATGGTCCATTTGATAGTTCATTTGGTAAGGGAGGTAAGGCTCTGCGGTCCAGTTTACCTGAGGTGGATGTACCCTTTCGAGCGATACATGAAGATCTTAAAAGGGTACTCTAAAAATCCCTATCGACCAGAAGCCTCAATAGTTGAAAGGTATGTTGTTGAAGAGGCTATGGACTTCTGCAGCGATTATCTATCAGGGAAGAAGGAACAATCTCGGCATGAAGAGGGGAGGAGCAAGGGAACACGAGGACTGAAAGTGAAGACTATGCCTCGTGAAGAGGTGTTGCAAGCACACCTTTATATCCTTAATAACATGGCAGAAGTGCAACCGTACATAGAGGAACACAGAAACAGATTGAAGAAAGAGAATCCGAGGAAGAATGACATGCAGATTACTATTGAGCAAAACAAGACATTCATTCAGTGGTTTGAGGAAAAGGTTTTGCATGAGTCCGGTGTGTCTGGGACAATAGAGTGGCTAGCCTGGGGGCCTTCGTTTCAGATCATTACTTGGAGCGGTTATGATATAAACGGGTATTCTTTCTACACAAAAGACCAAGATGACAGGAGTACCATGCAAAATAGTGGGGTGATGGTAGAAGCTGAAGCCATGCACTTTTCCAGTTCGAAAGACAAAAACCCCATATTAGCATCCATGGCCTATTATGGAGTGATAGAAGAAATATGGGAAATCACTTACAACAAGTTCAAAGTTGCTTTATTCAAATGTAAGTGGGTTAGCAATAATGCTGTGGTAATAGATCAACAATTTGGATTTGTCTCAGTTGATCTTGAAAGAGTAGGTTATAGGGATGAGCCCTTCATTCTAGCAAGCCAGGCGAAACAAGTGTTCTATGTCACAGATCCCGCAAATAAGAAAATGTCCATTGTACTTCACAGTAAAAAACAGAAGCATGGTGATCCGACCTTCAACCTTGACGACACACCACCTTTCACAATTAATCCACCTACAACAATTGAAGAAAGAGAATTGGTAGATGATGAAGAATATGCTGTGAGAAATGATCATGGTGAAGGAACATGGGAAACAATCTAGAGTAAGAGCTTAACTTAGAAAATAGTAATGTGTGCTGTTTGTTTTATTACGTCTCAGTTTATTCATTTACTTACAATTTATTCACCTATCTGACAATGCTTTTTGTGCTTACAGGAATATGGACGACTCTGGTGACTCTCCAAGTGATAGGGACAATGAAATGAATAGGCCTGAAGGTGATGCGACACGTGAACCGGTTGCGAGACGAAGGGTTAGAGGCAGTACAAAAATGCCTGCATTGGTAGCACGTCATAACCATCAACAAGAGAGGTTGCATATTGACTTTGATCAAGATATGAAACCAATTGGTCCGGAGGAAGACCATTTCATTAGCTACGTAGGTTTTTTGGCTCGAAGCAAAGTTCGCATTACCTATGCTAATTGGAAGTTGGTTCCACCAAAAACCAAAGACTTGATTTGGCAACAACTTTTGGTATATAAGTTTCAATACATCTGCATTATATCTTTATTCCTATCGCTTCAAATATAATTAACGTATGTTTTTACCTTGCAGCAAACCTATGATGTCCCTGACACCGCGGAGATGTACAAGGAGTGGATGACGGAGGTTCGTCTACGATGGAAAGATTTCAAGAACAGGCTCACACGAGATTACATTCGAGGGGACTTGAGGGGTAAGGATCCATGTCATGAGTATCCATTTTTGTCTCCAGAGGACTGGAGGTTGTTTATGGCATCACGAGAAGATCCAAACTTTTTGGTAAGATTTCTGTAATCATAGTGTTTTATTTGAATATAGTTGACATTATTGATTCGGTGTTCGTTCTTTTCCTTTAAAAGGCATTAAGTGCAGCAAATGCAGAGAGGCAAGCAGCTAATAACTATCAACATTGCATGTCTCGTGGTGGTTATCGGAAGCTTCAGCGACAGATGATGGCAGAAGAGTTGGAGAAATTGAAGGAAGCAGCCACATCTGATCCTACCGTTGTGGTCCAGCCCCCGCCACCTCCACCACGTCACAAAAAATGGAAAGCAGGGAGGCTTAAGGGTGGGAAGTACGTAAATCCGACTGTTGCTGACGTTGCCGCAAGAATTGTAAGTAGTTAGAGCATAAGTACAAACTTATTTTTTCATATTGGGAGTGCTTACGATAACTTTTATGCTGCAGGATGAACTGGAAGATCGTAGTAGCCAAGGTTCGTTCACTCCAAGTGGACGGATGGACATCTTGTCAACGGCGATTGGGAAGCCAGATCACCCTGGTCATGTTCGAGGGGAGGCAGTGGGAGTTCGTGTCACGAAGTATTTTGGCATAGCCTCACATCCTTATTCGTCACAAGGTGAACCCAGTAGGGAGCTTGTGGCCAAGATTCGTCAGGAAGTCTCACAAGAGCTCGAGGCCAACCTTCGCGACAAGCTCCGACAAGAGCTGTTGCCAGAGCTACGAGCTGAAATGCAGAAGATGTTTGAATCGCAGATGGCTGCTACCGAGCGTAGAACCCATTCATCCCCAGCCTTCCACAGCACCAAAGGAAGTTACAACCCGGCGGAGGAACCACTTGGCGAACCTTCTCATACTCCAGCGCCGGGAGAACCTGCCATCCTCTCTTTGGATGCCCCAGTGCTGCGTGTAGTTGCAGATGCTCTCGTTCACACAGAAGCTACTACCCACCATCATCAGCAAATTCCACAGCATTTGCGTAGGGTGACTGTGACGTGTGTTCGAGCGGGGGAAGAAGGTACAGCGATCCCTATTCCTGATGTCGAGGTTGCCACGATAGCTCAGGCGAGAGGATCTTTCATCCTTTGGCCTGTACATCTTATTGGCTTGTTACCACAAACACCTCCAATGGTATGGAACTACCTTACTTTTACTTGAGATGTGTTGACATCCTACTAACAGTATGTGTTTTTATATTCTAAAAGAATGAGCAGGAAGCAGAGAAATGGCCCTTCTTAGCACGATTGCAGCATATCTATAAAGGCATTCGCCAGATTGATTTGCATATGCCTCCAGGGTTTGTGGGCCAGAATACAGAGTATCACTTCACAATTGATAAACACGATCTTAAACAGTTCATGAAGTTCGAGGAGCTAGATATTGGATGGGGCAAATTTGCAATCCTGTAAGTTTTTTATTTCCCATTTTTTGATTCATTTAGTTAAGTTGATTTTAACTAGCTAATACATTCATCATTTTAATTCTATTATAGCACCTTCCGTCGTATATGCGTTGACTCTCAGAAAGTTGATTTATATGGATTCTTGTCTCCTGCACATACGACAAGGGTTGAGAATACATTGAAACGAAGGACGAACTATGTGGGCTTTACATTGTCAGAGGACGAGTATACTTGTTATCTAGCACCGATTGTTCAAGGGTACTCATTTTAATTTTGTGTATTTGAGATTTTTAGTAAATAATTGCCTTGCCATCTAACTTCATTTTAATCTGTATATGTTGTGATAGTTATCACTGGAGTTTGTGTGTTGTCTGTCCTAAGTCGCACGTTGTTTACTGGTTTGATTCCTTAAATAGAAGACCAGACAAAGAAACTAAAAGCGTCTTCAACCAGTAAGTTATTTTTTTGTATTTCATTGCTTCTTGATTCTTGACTTAATGAATTATTCTAATTTATGTTGATTTTCATTTTCATGATAGCGCATGCACGACGTATCGAGCGCTTGGCGGGCCACGCGAACGTAGAGGTGGCAAAGATCCAAGATGGTTGTTTCCAAAGGTACGTAGTTTCAAATCAAGTTCTTTTGATTGACGGTCGTTTTAGATATGCCTTTATTGATTTTAACCATTTGCTTTTGATTTATAGTGCCCTCGACAACCTGGCAGTTGGGAATGTGGATATTATGTCTTGCTTTATATGTTTAACATCATTCAGAGTGGCATTACGAAAGATTTTGAACAAGTAATCGCTTCTTCATTCTCTGAGGATAATATTCTTGGTGTTGTGATTCAATGGGAATTCATTCACTTCATTCATTATTTCATCTAAGCTTATTTTCTAATTTACAGATTTTTGACAATGAAGATGCCTACTCATATGAAGACTTAAATATGATCAGAGACTTTATGGCTGGATATCTTCTTCAACGTGTACCAGAAGAGTAAAGTCTTTAGTAGTTTGTGTAGGACATACTTTTGTGGTAGTACATATAATTAGCGTTATTGTTGTTGGATTTGGATTGGATTTTAGTCTTGGTTATTGTACAAACTGGGGACTTGGATATAGATTGCTGTGTAGTTTGTCTGGTTAGAAAGTTTGTGTGGCATGTAGTAGACTTGGATATAGATTGTTGTGTAGTTTGTGTGGCATGTAGTAGCCTTGGGTTGATCACTGTGTTTGTTGTTGTTTTCATTCTGCTGAACTACTGTTGTTTTACTCTGTTGTTGGAATTCTGTTTCTGCAGTTTACATATTTTCCAGACAGTGCAATATGTATAAAAGGTCCATTTTAAAAAAAAAAAAAACCTTTCAACGTCCTTAATAAACAAGGGACATGGAAAGTACTGTTGGCGACACTTTAGACGTCCCCAGAAGACTTAGGGACGTCTAAGGTGGACCTTAGACGTCCCCAGTTGAATCTGGGGACGTCTAAGGTGGACCTTAGACGTCCCCAGTTCACTGGGGACGTCTAAGGTCCACCTTAGACGTCCCCTATTTTATGGACGTTAATGATGTTACTTTCTACGACTCTCATATAGACGTCCCTTTGTTTTCAGACGTTGAAAGGCCAAAAAAAGGGACGTTAAAACCCTTTTTTCTAGTAGTGAATTTGCCTTGCCTGGCCATGTGCAATTTTCCCTTAATTATTCTATACTCATTTTTAGATTTTAGATGCCATTTTCATTTTCACGCAATCTTTGCTCTCACGGACAGTCCCACTGCTCCTAGAGCCCTACTTCTTTATTAGGAAAAAATCTGTCCTCACTTGATCCCTCTTGTTCATTATTCCCATCTTCCTCTTGTGTGTGCAACGATGATGTGTTATGCTCCAATGGTCTTACATTGTCTAGTATACTACTCCCACATTGCATACACGAGTCTAATAAAAGTTGTGGTGTTAATTATTTTATTCCCCTTTCTGATAGTCAAAATTTGATCAAGGAAGGTATTTGTTGTGGTTTTGTAGGTTCTCATGGAGCAGTAGCACCTACCACCCAAATTTCACCTTTAGAGAAGTATGTAACTGAAGGCAAAGAAGCGAGTGAAGGAGATAAAGCATGAGACTTTGACACTTCAACATGCAATTAAAGAGAAAGCACAAGTGTTTATACAAACTCACGCCACTATTTATATCATGTTCATTCGCATATTAACTGAATGTATTATGAAAAGACATGAAATCACCTGATACTTTGTCTTAATACACAGTGTTTTATACAAACTCACACCACTATATATCAAGTCCATTCGCATATTAATTAAATGTATTCTCAAAAGACATGAAATGAAATATCTCAACGCCACATGATACTTTCTGTCTCAACTCAAGGAATCATCTTCTTCCCTGCACAAATGGCAATAGCCTTCTACTATGAAAGTTGTAATGCCCCAAATTTGATTAAGGGCTAATGAAAATTAATGAGTATGTATTTATGAACTTAAGTTGAATTATTATGTGTTTTGTGACAATTTTAATTAATAAGCCAAAATCAGAAAGAAATTGAAGGAATGAGAACCATTGGATAATTAGTTAGTGATTAGTGGAGAAATTAATTACAAACTAATGAGAAATAAGATGTGTGATTAAATGGCTAATGGAGAGGTTAAAGTAAATAATTAGTTCCTTATTTATGAGAACCAATGCAATGTGACAAGTGGCAAGTGAAGATGATATGAGAGAGTAAGAGAAAAGTCAATATCCTAATTTTTTTATCATTTCTCTCTCCCTCTCTCCTTGTTTTTGGCTGGAGCTGGTATGGGAAAGGGAGTATCATCATTTTCCTTCTTCTTCAAGCTCATCTCTCTCTCATTCTCTCTCTCTCTCTCGTCAGCCATTGTTGCCCCAAGAAGGAAGAAGAAAAGCTTGAAAAAGGTAAGAGGAATGACCTCAAATGACAAAACTTCTTTCTTTAATCTTGTTCCTTGGGTTGAGAGCTTTATTTTCATGGTTCTAGAATCTCTATTGGTGGTAGTTTGTGGCATCAAGAAAATCTAGAAATTGGAGAAGCAAGAAGTTCCTTTGAGAAAGTTATTAAGGTGAGTAAGAGAGATCTTCCTATCTATATTTTATGCCATTTGATTAAACTTGGAATTTCTGGGAATTATGGCCTTATTTTCGAGAATCAGGGTCTTAAGGAGTATGGCATGAAATGATCATGAAAATGGTAGCTTGTAATGTGTTGGAATAGATAGAATGTGTTTGGGGTTGAAATGTTAATTTTGGTGATTTTGAAACTTTGGTGTTGAATGTTTCCCAAAACTAAAATATGATAATGGAATAGGAATTTGGTAATTTTGGATGGTTCCATTGGATTCCTTGTGTATTTTTGTGTGAGAGTAGCTTTGGTTTGATATTTGGGATCATTAGAATCATTTGGGCAAAAGTTAGGAAGTGCTGTCAATTTTCTGCATTTTCTGGTTTTTGATGAGCATCACTCGAGTGAGGATGGGTATCACTCGAGTGTGATAGTGTTTTTCCTCTTTTTGCCTTCAGTATTCCGTTGCACTTCCACATGAAAGGTAAGAGTGTTGCCTCAGTTGCGAGTGTCGTGGGTTCTCACTCGAGTGAGCTTTCTCTCACTCGGGTGCAGGTGTATTTGACACCAGGAACTCTCGTCTCGGGTTATCACTCGCGGCCAAGTTTCAAGGGTGTTCCTTAATATTTGCGAGTGTTAAGCCATCACTCGAGTGTCAGGGGTCCCCACTCGAGCGCTCCTTCTCTCTTTGAAAGTTTCTTATGCTCTCGGGTTATCACTTTCTGTGCTTTACTTTCTTGAACTCGGGTGAGTATTAGGCCATCACTCGGGTGTTCATTCTTGTGCTCGAGTGCAGTGAATATTTCCTACTTCTATCGTTGCTCTCAGCCAAACACTTGCACAAGTGTGCTTCCATACTCGGGTGCAAACCGTACTATCACTCAAGTGAGGCCTTCTTTACTCGAAGGTCCATGCATCATCACTCGAGTGAGGTCTTCTTCACTTGAGTGCAACAGTAGGAAAATCAGTTCTTGTGCTTCTAATAGGGGATTTTCGGGATAGTTCTTCCAACCCTTTAGGGCTTTTGTTAGAGGTATATATGGGTACTTAAGGGACATTAATGATAACCAGTTTAAGTGTTGTGAGGTTATTGAATATTGGAATAAGTGATAACGCGTCGTCCTTAATTATTGAATATTGTTAGAATTTTTTATGCTTTGTGAACTTTTGGACCAGCCCTTTGTACACAGCATCTTGCAAATAAAAAAAGAAAACAGAACTATTAGTGTCTGTAATTACTTAAAATAATTCTGTAGTTGAATTTAACCTTACTACAGTCGCTATAGTGTAGGCCAGTTTTGATAACCACTACAATAAGGATTTTGAATCATGTAGCAAAACTGATTACTTATTAATATTTCAAGCGCAATAATCCTATCATGCTCGTTTGCTGAGGATTGTAGCAGAAGGTAGACCACATTAGAAGCAATCACATCCATAGATATTTCCACGTAGCGGGTTAAAGGCGAATGATTATGGCTTCATTTATTTCATGGTTCTTCAACTTAATTATAGTTTGTAGCACATAGTTCTTGATATATGACATAATAAGGTGTTAAGATGGGGAGTTATTCAAACCCTTATAAGGCGTATAATGCCCTTATAATGATGGTATTAGAACTAGGCTTAGTTCGATGCGCCAGTGAAGACATTGAGCCTGAAAGGATGGATTTTGAAATTCCACATATTGTGAAGTCAAATATGCCTTACGTGGTTGTTGGTATCAAAGTTAGAATCGGGTCGATGTGCAATAATATTAGAGCCAAGCTCAAGTCGATGTGCTCGCAAGTACACTAGATCCAAAGAGGTGTGGATTTTGAAGTCTTACATATTATGAAGTCCCGCATCGGCTAAATGTATAAAGTTTATGAGGTTTTACTTAATATAACGGTCATCTAACTTAGATCATCTAAGTTATTTTTCAACCTTGAGACTCAAGTCATAAGGAGATTTTGAAATTTTAGACAAATCTTGCGTCCATTTGTTTATATTTATTAGATTTAACTTTTTAATTAAACCTTCTTATGTAGCCTTTTCTTATTAATAAAAATTCACATTCACGTTTGTAAAATTTCAAAATTATGTCGGACCATTATTAATAATAAAAGCCGCACACCACAAATTTGATTGAAAATTTTGATCTAACAAATACAAGTAAATGAATCTAAGTTTTGTCTAGAGATTCATTAAATTCATATTATCATTACTGTGAATAATTATCGGCCACAGACAGCAATTAAGGCACGTTCCCAATTTAAAACTCACAACATACAAATTTTAAAGAGACAATTTCATTTAAGCCCTACACAAAAGAAACAAAATGAAGAAATTATCCATAAAGTTATTAATGATAAGTCGAAGGGCATCCATTAACAAATCGAAGAGTTTCCACCGATAACTTCAGAGACTATTTCTTCATTTTTTCTCTTGTATGAGACTTAAATGTAATTGACCCAATTTTAAATCTAGATTGAAGTTGTATTTGAACAGGTACTGATCTCACTCACCGCACACCATAGTTCTAATTATTGCATGAGCACGGAAATTGATTTCCAAATTATAGCTCCGTGCTGCACGCACGTGAAGTATTGCTCAAATGATAATCCGAGGATTGAGGAAGTAGAATAGCGGAAAAAATTTGTTCCTTTTCTTTTGCCTTAATATTCTTTTTTGTCGCTATTTATCATTCAGCATTTCGACCTCCGACTAAACTAAGCAGGTTTGTTTGAATAAAAACAATTATACAGGAACCACTATAACAATTTATACATCAAAAATGGAAGAAGCGGAATGTACTGAATGGTCTTCCTACCTCCTTTGACCAATGAAAAATTGAAAATAAATTTGCAGCCCTCTTCAAATGCCTGTATTGACCACCAACAACCATATCCAGGAAATCTACAAACATGTCAAAAGCAGCAGCATCTGCAGAGCTAACATCAGCGATGGTAAAGTAAACTCAAGATCGTCAGACAAAATTCTCCATCTAATCCTCATCATCTGAATCTGCACCCAACAAGATTTTTTAGAATTAAAGAACAATTTCTTCAGCGAAATCAAAAAGATGATAAGAAGACAATAAGTGATTGAATTAAATACAGGATATGAATTCCTTGGCTTACGCCTCACCTTGATCTCATTCAGCTCTCAAGATTAGATTTTCTTCCCTCACCTCAGCCATTTCAATATATAAAAGCAAGAGGCTACTGACGTTCTCAAAATAACGGTGAACCATGCCCCATTCCATAAGTTAGTTTTAACTCCCCGATTCTTAATACAAGATATATTTAGGGAGTTGAATTTGGTTCAAAATATAAGACAATTTTCATATTTAACAATCTTTTCCTAACTTATCCCATTAATATTCCCTCAACAATAATCAAAGAAGAGGGGGAAAGAGTGAATCAAGGTAGATGACATAGATAATTTAGAAAATACATGTCATATTAACTTAATTTAACTAACTTCCTTAATCTAATCAAATTAGGTAATATGTCTTATATTAAGGATTGGAGGAGTACTTTTAAAACTTCTAGCAGCAGGCAAGCTTGTTGCAACCTCCTCAGCCCCTACACTATTATTTTCTAGAAACACCTACTGTGGCTACCGGCCTTTTTTAAGCTATTGCATAACATGTCAAAGTGCAGTCTACAAGTCTATGCTCTGAATATCATTTAAAATCCATAGAAAACCACACCATTCATAAACATACACAATACGGCTCACATTAGGTTTTATGTAAAATGTAGGTTTACATTCTACTCCCTCCGCCCCTAATTATAAATTCCAGCTTTTCTAAACACACATCAAGAAAACACTGAATTTAGTTGATGTGTAAAAAGTTATTTTTTCCCACGCAGTTCTGCTCTCAATAAAATGACTTCATTGGAAAGGGCATCCTTATTAAGCAAGACAGGTAATTTTGATCCTTCATAAGGGGTATTCTCGAAAAAGTGTTTTAATTACACCTAAAACGTTGTGATGTTTCTTATGATTAGGGACACAACAAATCTAAAAATTGGAACTCATAATTAGAGACAGCCGGAGTAGTTTAGTTAAAAACTGAAGGCAACTCAGAATAAAGAGCTACAGTGATCATTTACCAACCGTGAAGATCTGTAGATTGGGATTTTAAATTTTCATGCATTTGTCAGAACTTGTCTACTTCTGATTGTGACACAAATTTATATTTATTTTTCCCACAATTGAGAGAAGGATGACAACAAAATAAAGAAGACATCCCGACCACACATTAATTTATGAACCTAAAAACACAAATATGTTGAATCTGAATAGGAGAAATTAGTTCACCTGATCTTATATCCTCACCGACTTTTCCTCTATTTTTCAATTGTTTCCATATCATCGCACATATGAGTATCCACCAGTATATATGGAACACGAGCAGCATTATGAGCAACGTATTAAAGAGATAGTACAGAAACCTGGGATAATCCTCTGATAGCTTTAAGCAAACACCAAGGTAATAGCTGGAAATAAAATAGAGTGTAGAGATTATCAGAAAGTGCAGCCAAGAGAAAACAAAGTAAAATCAATTTACTAAAACTGAAAATATACCTTGACGCTCTAATAACCCAAAATGGAAAGAAGACTAGCCGCAGTATTAGCCATGAAAGGGCAAAGAATCCAAAGAACACACTTGCAAAAAATTCTCTCCCAGAGTACTTGAAAATCTTTGCAGCTTCCATGAATACGTCACTTGCATCATGAAGGGCAAGGACTATGGAGCCAATCCTGAAAAATCTGTAAAAGCAGCACCTGTCACTTATCTCTCCTGTACCTCTGAGCTAATGTTAGTCTTGATAATTTTGCTTATCCAAATCTTTTTGCCAATGATGCAAGACCTAAAAAGACTAAAAGGAAAGAAGAAGAAAAAGAGGAAAAAGAAAACAATGCTTTACATAAAATATGATAATATTCCCGCCAAGACCAAAATGCTTGGTTATTGATATGGCAATTTTACTATAGCAATCAACAATTACAAACTTAACACTATATACATCCGGTGATCACATAATACCTCAACCTGGATTAAAAATTTGCAAAAACTAGAAGTATAGGCTTCAGTATTACATGTTCTATTCTGGTTATTTGGCATGAATAAACAGGATGTGTACTGACTTTTCAATACAATCAAACATAACCCTCCATTAGACATGAATGAACATATGCATGAAAGGGTCTGTTAGTAGAATTAAGAAAAACAACATAACAAATGAAATGCAGAAAATTACAGTGATAGCTGTAGGAAGAAATTGCTATCAATTTTAAAGAACTACAATTCAGTATCCCATCTCTCAGATACAAGACTCCAATGGCAGGGACTGTACTATTAGTTATAAACAACTTCTAGAACTGCCTTGAGGTGTGCCACATGAAAATCAACAATAGGCATCCAACATAAACCACTATGATAAATTATTCAAGCAAATGCACGAGTACATGTAAAGAAATAAGTCCCACGTAATAATGAATCCTTCAACTGGAAAAAAAGCTAATTACCTTGTCACATATGAGGTTCCAATCAAGATAACTGTAATAATATGATGAGACATCATCACTGAAAAATCCTTCCTACGAGTCTCCCACTTCAGAAGAGCAGCAATGCTGTAGAGGTAGAACCCACATTGGCACATGTAGAAAATCTTCAGTGGACTCCTGAAATGAGAAAAGGAACAGGACGCCATATGATAATTAAAAAGCTACCCAGTAGTGAGTACAAAACACAATTATGTAGTTGATCATCCTTTGAAATAAATACCGACCAATGACATTCAATCAGAAGAAAGAAGGAACTTCTGAATGAAAAGCCACTGGTTGGTATTAAACTGCAGCCAGTGAGCCACACAAAATAGCCACATGTATGTGTATTTAAGGAAACGAGCCATATGTCTGCATACAGTTTTGACTACCCCAGGAATATATCTGCCTAGCCATATACTGATATGCATCCATATCAAAATAACTATATGTTGGACATGTAAAATTTTCAAACCAAAATCAGAATAACACCAAATCCTTACATTCCTAGAACTCCCCTAACCATCAACTCATCTCCACGGCTCTACCATCTAAGTTGTCTGCTTTTTTAACCCCAGTTTTCATTCTATACATTGTATGACAGTAGCATGGAAAATTCAGTACAGCATAGACAAGATGACATGCATTACAAGTTCTTGTAGATCAAGAAAATTAATGATGAAAGTGAAGAACAATAGCGAGGTTTGCATATGAAAATGAAAAATGAATCTCTTTCGGATATGCAACAAAATTCATTGGGGAGATGGATGCCTGTTCAACAAGCTAGACTAAATTACTTACTTCAACTCTTGATTTGGCCAGCCATCGAAGTATAATCTTATATCTCTGAACCATGGCTCATGGTAAATGATATTAAGAACAAAATATTCCACTGTAGCATAGTAGGTTAGCTTCCACATTGATTCAGAGCATTTCACAATCTTTGATTGCGTTTCCTTATTCATCCTTAAACGACCATTACCCTTGGTCAACAGCTTGATGGCCAACCACTGTAAACAACAAAACAACAAACAAAGGAATTAAAAGGAGTTTGAATAAAGTTATACGGTTACAATATATTATAATATAAAACAATAGAAGAAAAATGAAAATTGCTCGCACAAATGTTTTTGCCACAGGCCAAGACAATCCATACACACAACATCAAAGAAAGAAGTATTCAGAAAATTTACAAGTTGCCATAGATATCGTTTCATCATCATTGCTTACGTGCATGGCTAGAAAACAGAGAACATGCAACCTCACAAGTCACTATGAGATTTAGCTAAAATATAATGTTGGCTTGACAAGAAAACACGTGTTGGAAAAGAAAGCCATTTGTTTAAACCCTGACACTAAAAAGAGAAAGTTAGGAACTTCTTTTACACTGGAATATTTTCAACTTATATGACCACCTTCCTCCATATACTGTGGGTTGGAAATATTCTTCTTTAGTTCTTTTACCAACAACTGTGCATCTTTTCTTGTTACTTCCTTTGGCTTATTACAAAGATAAGGACCTAAAGTCTACCAACCAAACAAATTGCATGTGTTACTCAAGCTAAGAGAAGATGAAAAAGTTAAACAACCAAACTATTGTCATTCCTGAATAGAAGAGGGGCCAAACAGGAAATTTTAGAGATAGAAAGAGGGGGAGCAAAAAAAAAAACAGAGATCCACTAACTCATCAACCTGATTATTGGAAACTGACAATTCAAAACAGAGAGGAACAATAAAATCATTAAGTATTCATAGGCAATGGAAAGAACAGAACAAGTATACTATTAACGACTGCATTCAGAATATACTTCTTTTCAAAGTTGACAATGTTTGGTTATCATTGGCTGATGGTGCATCTATATTGTCCTGGAAGAATTGTGATGAGCTTCCAATACGATTTCTATCTGTAAAGTCTATCTTTTTTGTTGTCTTTCACGATACTAGCATGTTGCTCTGCCTTTGGAATCTACATAAAGAGTTGATATCCTTCCATATATAACAAAAGCATCTGGCATTACTGTGCCAATCTGGATAAGATGATAATTCCCAGAGTCCAACATATTTTAATGAAAAAATATGCCCTCTATAACTGTAAAAATTCGATCTTCTTTCAAGGTATAAAATAAAGTTGCACAGCAAACTGTCACCCAAACTTTCCAGATGTAACAGTCATTTACAGCTTTGAGACCTTTATATGGCTCACGCCAAGCTCTCACCGGCTAACAGTAATGAAGCGGTTGAAAAAAAAAAAAACAGAAATAACTTAACACCTTAACATGAGAATAATGACCCGTTATTTAGACACGTCTAGTTGAGAGGTCCATTTAAAAATCCTTAAACCGCCAGCTTATTTCGATTAAAATCCAAGAAACTACGACTCTCTCTTGCAGCAATTGAATATAAAAAAAAGGAAAAGATTAAAAGAAAGCAAGAAGAAGAAGAGTCAAAATTCTCGACGGACAAAGCAACAAGCAAAATATGATCCACCACATTAAGATATTTAAAAAGAAAATAGCCATGCGAAGTTCAAAATGTTAAAAAATACACAGGAAAAAACAGCAGCAAGAAGCAAGAACAGAGCCGTTCAGGTAATGGAAGAAGCTTGTTCCAAGAATCCAATAGAAGCTCGGGGCCATGGAAAACGAAAGAATCTTACTCTGAAGATGCATTTGTCAAGAAAGGCTCTCGCCACAACGAAGCCAATGGCAAAATAGATCGCGATGTGGAAATGCCAGGCGTTTGATCCACCATTATCAGCCGAAACGAAATCCATTCTATGCTAGGGGCTGGAACAGCAGCCAGACGAAGACGACTTCAATTGGGAATTGAACTATTGGCGAAGATCAGCCATTGAAACGAAGGAATCTCTTGGACCCGAGTCTTGAGAGATCTAATAATTTGCCCTAATTCACAGAGAAAAAGGGGAGGAGAGAGAATAATTTTGCGACGCTGGTAACAGAATGCGGGGAGAGAGAAAAAATAGAGAGAAGAAAGGAGGGAAAGACAGAAAAGAGTGAGTGAGGATGAAGGAGCTTGAAACGGAAACAGTGAGAGGTCTGCGGGTCATGATCCTCTCTGCTTTATTTATTGCTCCGAATATCTTTGAATCTCAAACTCACTTCGAGCGGCCGATGTGTGGATCCCGCCGTTTCTTATTACACGTGGCAATTACTTGCCCGTAGGCGTAGCATCGTAGTTTGAACTCCTGCTTTTTTTTTTCCTTCCGCCCCAGTTTCATAAATTTCCTTTTTATATATTTATATAAGAGAAAATTCTAAAAAAATACGTTGGAATATACAAAAGGTTAAATTAGAGTTGGGAAATCCTAAAATTTTAAATCAGTACGGTATCAGGACGGTGAAAAAATCTGGGATTATGAAATCTCAGCGAAAAGACGCATCTGCCCTTCAGCCCTCCCTATCTCTCAACTCGAAAAAATAACACATGTCTCTTTATTAACAACACCGAATTCGACATTAACAATTTTATTTTTTTCTTTCACCATAACAACACATGTCTCTTTATTAACAATTATGTATTTTACATTAACAACTCGACTTTTTTATTTCACAATAATAACATCGATATCTATATTAACAACATCATATTTTACATTAACAACTCAACTTTTTTATTTCACAACTTCGTATCTCAAAAGCTAACACATCCCAAGGATAAGTTTGAAATTCACAAGTTTTAAGAGCCAATAATAACACTGGTCTCTATATTAAGAATATCATATTTTACATTAACAACTTAATTTTCTTGTTTTGCAGTTTCATATCTCAAAACCCAACACATGCCATGGATAAATTTGAAATCAATAAGTTTCAGGACCAATAACAATACTTATCTCTTTATTAACAACACCATATTTTACATTAACAACACCATATTTGAGATATGAAGTTGTGAAAGAAGAAAGTGAAGTTGTTAATATAGAATACGATGTTGTTAGTAAAGAGACCGGTGTTGTTATTCCGAACTGAGAGGGGGAGAGTTGAAGGACAGGTGCATCTTTTCACCAAGATTTCATAATCTCATATTCCTCTACTTACTGACCTAGGATTTTGGAATTTTGTGGCTCTGATTTATCCTTTCCTATATTTCAACTTATTTTTTTGGAACTTTCCCTTTATATAAACCAATTGTGATCAGACATCTAGTTGTTCTTATTGGTAATAACATTAATAATATTCTGTGATTGAAAAATTCGAACAAGAGAGTTTTAGAAGCATTTTAAAACTAGAAGAAACGGCCATTCGTTTTTTTAAAGATTATTTCTATGCAGTGTTGGTATATTTAAATTGTTTTTCTTTTTATTGTGGTAAATTTTGGAAAAAATATTATGTCAATCTCATTCATGAATGAAAACCGTGAAAAACAGTTATGGACTGAGATTAGATTAAATGTACATGCATAAGACTTAATTTACATTTAATGATATATCTACTTCCCTTTCGATAAGAGTGGCTGAAAATTGATTAAGATGTCATTGCCGTTTTAAAGAAAGCGTGTGGATTCTTTCTTTCTTTTTTTTAGTGAGAATGAATGTCATTAATAAACCAGCAACCAATACATCAAAAAGATTAAAATAGACTTGGCAAAAAAAAAAAAAAAGATTAAAATAGACTAGCCTCTTTTCTTACCGACCATCTTTGGATTAAAAGATGGGTAATAATTCCTTATAATTTTATAAGAGTACTTGGCAAGCAATCAGTCAAGGAGATATTCTCTCAAAATGAATGGCTTATCTCAATTTGCCACTCCTTACAAATAAGTAATATAGTCTCACTTACAACATCTACAATGTATGTGGATTTTAGTACTTAGTTCTATAGTTTTTATTAAAAAAAAAAACAAGAAAATAGTAATAAGGTATAATGTAATTATTAAGCAATGAGTTTGTGAACAGTGCAATTTCTTGTAAATGCTGAGGTAAATTGCACAAAATTTTCATTTTGCTATATATATACAATAACTCTGTCAACTTTTAAAACCTAATAACCAACCCACTTAAGGATGAACCCAACCACTACCTTTTGTCCTAATTATAAGATAAAGTTGACTTTTTTTATGAGGAATTAAGGAAGTTAAATAAGTTATTTAATCATATCGTATGTTAAGTATCATTAGATTATATATTAATTTATTAGTTAAACTAATTAGTTTGAAGGAAAAAAATATAAATATAAATATAAATACTCTAAAGTAATTTAATTAGCTTCCTTAGTTTCTTCAAAAAAACAATTTTATCTTATAATTAGGATCGGAGGGAGTATCAATTATTTACCCCTTATATTTTTGTGTTTATATGGCCCCTCAAGCTTTATTTATATGCATATAAATTCATCGAAGTTTAATATATGTGCTCACAAGTAATGAACAAAATTATCAATAAGGAAGTTATTCACATAAATGTAGGAGTTCAGGAAAACTCATTATAAAATTTTAAAATTTAAGGAGATTATCTATGCACAACATAAAGTTCAAGGGATTTATGTATAACTTGGTGCATATATTGATTGACATTATATTGATATATATATGTATATATATATTAATTATAATTATATTAAATTCTGATAATGATTGAGGTGAGTTGTGTAGAGGAATAAATAGGTTACGTAAAGAAGATATAGGAAGCAAAAGGCATGTGAAGTGTAGAGTAGCGTGTAAGTGGGAATGACGTTATAGCTAATCATGCTTGGAGTCAAGGTTCAACATTATGTTCATCACATTTTTCACGTTGATTAGTAGGAGGAGAACCGTGTTGGTAGAAAAAATTGGAAACAAATTTTCCCATTTAAAATTTTATTAGTAAGAAATTTAGACCATTCTTATCGATAAAATTTATAATGGGAGGTTTTTTATTAATTTTTCCGCGTTGCTGTTAATATTATTATTACATATTTTTTCTGCATATTTTTTTTGCCAACATATTGTCTTGGTTTGATATATGCTGCATTATTTTGTTTTAACTGCCTATAAAATAAAATGAATAATATTTGTTGATTAAACATTCTTAAATAATTTGACAGTGAATGATCAAATAATGCTTTGTAAGTCTAATTTCCAATCAGGGCCATAAAATATCCTTTTTTTTAAAAAAAAATTATGCGAGGACGAGAGCCCCATATAATCGGAAAAGCTAGACGTGTATGATCCAATTATAATATAGACATATACGTTCACAACAATTAATGTATATAATGAATTTGAGCATAAAATTAGGACACGAGTTCCTTGCATAGTTTATTACTATTATTTTAATGTATCTCATTCAATTCATGGATGAATAAGATACAAATTATATTGAAAATGTCACCCATATATCTAACACAATCAATGGGCGAGTTGCAATTTAAAGTAAAAATTGATTTTGTTATTTACTACTCTCTCTCTCTCTCTTTCTTTTTTTTTTTTTTTATAAGGAGCAATTTCTCTTATATGGGTGGCCTTAAATATAAAGATCAAATTTTGTCTGAATTTTTAAATTAATTTTTTCATTTTATTCTTATTAAATATATATCACTTATTATTTTCCTATAATTAATTTTTACTTATTATCTCTCACACAAACTTTTTATAAACAAGGGTATAATAAGAAAAAAAATATTTTTCACATTTATCATTTTTAATTAACATTTTAAACATCTTGATTTTGAAAGTCATTCTTTATAAAAAGTAAGGTATTAAAACCTGTACCGGGTACTGAACCGATCGGGATACTGAGTTAAAGGTCAGTGAGTTAGACTGGGGTCAAATCAGAGCTAGATCGGGGCCAAATCGGAGCTGAATCGGGGTCAAATCGGTGAAAAATTGAAGATTTTAAGCTTATTGTTATAAAATTCTAAAAAAATATAAAAAAAATTTAAAATAATTGGAATCTAGACCGGACTAATTTATCGGCCGGTTCGTTGGTTTCCGAGCTGGACCGGCCAGTCCGGTCCAAATTCCATAAGCTTTATAAAAAGTACTGTAGGGAGTATTAACATGAGTGGTTGTGTAATGACTAATGTGCCAGAAAGTGTCATTCTATGTGTTTTTGCCGTACATATTAATGAAGCCAATGATAGGAGGACAGTTACCAAACACTATTAATCTTGTAGGGCACACAGAGAAGGCCCTCTCTGTATACTTCCTTTATGGTAACACGCCAAAACTCAATTCAAAATTAGAGGTGGAACATTTATACCCATCGCATTCCATTTCATCCTGTCAACAAGCAAAAATAATATGCCCATTTCATATACTAAATATAAAACCTAATTAACCAGTACACATTATTAATTAAGAAAGTTAGCCTAAAATATCCTCTTTTAATCAATTAGGCTACCCTGTTAATTGCACACATTTTATATACATTGTTTGCAATTAGTAGAAATACTTTGAAAGTGTCAAGCATTGCAAGACCAGTTATATACGCAATCTAATCCTCTCCGAGCCTTTTCCTTTTTCCATTTCCATTTCATATCTTCATGTATTGTCCTTGCCTCCATGGAAGAAAAGTAGTTTTTTCTTCGATTAAGAAGTATGCACTTTTAATTGTAAACATCCCATTAGTACTGCCTCTGCCCCTTAACGTAAGATAGTCACTACGAATGATACTTTATACTCCCTTCAATCTTAAATATAAGACATAGTTTTCATATTGGTCAATATTTTCCTAATTTATCCTTATGAATGCTTCCTTAACAATAATCAAGAAGAAGAAGAAATTGAAGAATTAAGAAAGACGACAGGGGTGTTTTAGAAAATGAAAGTTATATTAACTAAATTAACCAATTTTCTTAATCTAATCAAATTAGGTAATCATGTCTTATATCAATGACCGAAGAGAGTATTCAAGACTGTAGATAGTATTAAGCATTAATGGACCAAATCATGAAATCATACCTAGCTTCTTGCATAGGCAGTAACATTGCAATAAGCCTCTGAATAATTTCATTAGGAAATCAAATCATTCATGCGAGTATGTTTCAAAATGAAACCCAATCAACAACCCTAATTGGCTCCTCCTCTGCCATGAGAGGTCTCAAACAAACATCTTCTATTTTCCTTTTTCTGGGTAATAGCATATAGATTAGTCCAGGCGACACTGGGCCAAGGCATTTTCAGTTTTGTGATGCAGTTTCCTTCATAGATTAGTCCAGGTAAAACTGGGCCAAGGCCCTGCAATTTTGTTTGGGCATATGGATCGGAAATCAAAGCCGATGAATCAGGTTCTAGAATGAAGCGACGAGTGTCCCCAAAAATAATAATAATAATAATTCCATATCTTTTTTCTCTAATTGTATCATGCGTGTATAACATATTAAGTATAAATATCTAATATATATTATAGGTTAAGAGGCAATTTTGCCTCTGAAGTGTAAAAAATGGAGTAATTTTGTTATGACCGTTATCCTAATTAATTTTGACCGTTAATTGATCAAATATGCAGTTCACATGTCGTCCATGTCATTTTTGACATGTGGATGACATGCTAAGAAAATTGCACTTTAACAAAAATAACATGGATAACATGTGGATTGTCAGCTTAGCATATTTGATCTACTAACGGTTAAAATCAACTGAATAACGGTCAAGGTAAAATTGCTCCCATTTTGACACTTCTAGGGTAAAATTGCCCCTTAACCCTATATTATATTATATCTAATATATACTATCTCCGGTTCTAAATATAATACAAAGTTGACTTTTTTTTGGAGAGATTAAGGAAGTTAAATAAGTTATTTAATCATATCATATGTTATGTATCATTAGATTATATATTAATTTATTAGTCAAACTAATTAGTTTGAAGAAAAAAATAAAAATAAAAATACTTCAAAGTAATTTAATTGACTTCCTTAATTTCTAAAAAAAAAGTCAATTTTATCTTATAATTAAGATCGGAGGGAGTATTATGTAGATTTAAGTATAAATTAAGGCAAATGAGCCCATATTATTATATCCACGTCATTTTTTTATTTGTTAGATTAGCTCTTGTATCGCTTGAGAACTTCACAAACTATTTGTTAATTTGTACATGTCATTGTGTAGTTACAACAAAGAATGACGAGGATTGTGGTGCTTTGTTTTTAGCGTGGTTCATAATTTATCTTGAAAAATTAGTAACAAAATATAATAGAAGTACTATGGACAGGCTCACGCAGCCCAAAGTTGTGCCTATGAGCTGTCTCATTTAATACACATGCCCGCCTACGTGAGCTTTTTTGGACGAACCAAAATGGACATTTTCCCACCGTGTTGCGGCTTATTTACTTGGCCCTAATTATATGTGCCCAAACAGACCCTAGTCGACATTGATTGATTTTCTAGGCCATGGAATATAAACTTCACGCTCAAGTGTAACTAGCAAGAAGAAAATCCCTACATTAGATAGACTCACAAAAGACTCCCACAAGAGTCTGTCTCATAATACTAGGCATTTCCCTCTGTCTTTTGTCAGCGGCTATGGGTAGCACTTTCCAAGGTCATCAAGTGCTTATAACCAAATACTAGCTTATTAGGTGGGAGGGCTTCTAAAACTTATAAACTCCACCTCTCTAGTGCTACTCTTTAACACATAGGAACTAAAAAACCAGAAGAGGATTCTAGAGAGTACGCTCTAGGGTTGGAAAATTCGAAACAGAAAATTTAAGAGTAGAGATAGAACGTTGAATTGTTGGAATTTGATTGGTGATTTGCGTACGAAACCTTCATGTGTGGCTGTGTTGTTTCCTGGTGCGTAGATAATAAGGTAACTAATTGCATGTATTGTAGGTTTCTTTGAGCAGAGTTTTGTGGTTTTGGGACCTTGCCTCTCTCATTTATTCATTATTTTAAGACGTAATTAATAAGTGTGAGTGATTAACTATAACGAAAATAGGAATATTGCATATATATAAAAAGCATGGAAAGGGATTGCCAGAGAATGTAAAAACAAGAAGAAGAGGGTAATGTTATGATGATCTCCCACCATTTCCTTAGTGATGTGATGGATCCATGTGAGCGCACAGTATTTTAGTTTTGCTGTGGGTGAAGTTGAAAGGTTGCCAAATATGGCATAAACACATCATCATCTCTTTCACGTGCTGTTTCCTTTGTCTTTCTTCCTTGTTTTGTTTCTTGATGCTACTATCGCCCTCCCCATGCTTGTAAGAAATCCTGAGAGAGATTACGGTTGGAAATTAAATATATAATATTAATATTGTTAGATATTAATAAATCATACTAACAATATGTGTATCATTAAATATTATGAAGAGAGAGTATAACTTAGCCAAAAATACTTCAGATCCGAAAGTTGTGAAACTCACTCTTGTATACAAGTAATCATCCATATTGAAATAATACACCATCTTTGCTATAGTTTTTCACAATTACAAGCGGGATTGAACCATAAAAAACTTTTATGTCACTGATCTATAGGTTCATTTAGTTTCCTCCCCTTATTCTTGTTTACTTCAAGGGACACTATATATACTAGGGAAAATCCCAAAAAAAATACTATTAAAAGAGGCAAAAGATAAATAAGTGTGGCTAATTTGCAAAATCCAATGTCAGATTTGATGGAGGAATCTAGGATTTTCAAATCTCTCCAAATCTTTCAAATTGACCAATATGCCCTTGATTACAATTTGAAATAGCATATGGAACTGATGAAGTTGTGAAACATGATACTGAACTCATTAATTTATATTCTCATGTTGTTAATCCATATACTAGTATTTTTATTGACCCTGAAACTTCTGCCCTCAAAATTTTACCTACAGGGTTCCTAGTTTTTGGAGATATGAAGTTGTAAAAAAGGATGATGAAGTCGTTATTTTAAATTTTCATGTTGTTAATCTATATATTGATATTATTATTAACCCTTGAAACTTGTAACCTGAAAATCATACCTAGAAAAGAAGTTGTGAAAAAGGATAATGAAATCGTTAATTTAAATTCTTATGTTGTTAATCTATATACTAATGTTGTTATTGACCCTTAAAACTTATGACCTGAAAACTATACCTAGAACAGAAGAAGTTGTGAAAAATGATGATTAAGTTGTTAATTTAAATTCTCATGTTGTTAATCTATACATCGATGTTGTTATTGATCCCTGAAACTTGTGACATGAAAATTATACCTGAAAAAGAAGAAGTTGTGAAAAAGGATAATAAAGTCGTTAATTTAAATCCTTATATTGTTAATCTATATACTGATGTTATTATTAACCCTTGAAACTTGTAACCTGAAAATCATACCTAGAAAAGAATTTATAAAAAAGGATAATGAAATCGTTAATTTAAATTCTCATGTTGTTAATCTATATACTAATGTTGTTATTGACCCCTAAAACTTATGACCTGAAAACTATACCTGGAACAGAAGAAGTTGTGAAAAATGATGATTAAGTCGTTAATTTAAATTCTCATGTTGTTAATCTATACATCGATGTTGTTATTGACCCCTGAAACTTGTGACATGAAAATTATACCTAAAAAAGAAGAAGTTGTGAAAAAGGATAATAAAGTCGTTAATTTAAATCCTCATATTGTTAATCTATATACTGATGTTATTATTAACCTCTGAAACTTGTGACTTGAAAATTATACCTGAAAAAAAAAGTTGTGAAAAAGGATGATGAAGTCATTAATTTATATTTTTATGTTGTTCTATACTGTTATTGACTCTTAAAACTTGTAAATTGAAAATTATATTTGAATAAGAAGTTGTGAAAAAGGATGATCAATTCGTTAACTTAAATTTTTATGTTGTTAATCTATAAATAGATGTTAATTTTAATACTTAACTTGTCAATTTCTAAAATAAATTACGCAAGAAAAGCCACAACATCCAGATAAGAATGCCTATATCATACAAAAAAAAAGTAGGCAACAAAAGCAACAATAACAATTCAATTCAACCACAAAGGGAAGCCTAAGGTTGCTTGCGGCCACGGCAGCAACCGCCAACATTCCATGAGGTCCTAAATAACAATTTGTATAAGCTAATCTTGACCAAACATGTTCCATACAAAATAAGTAATTACAATAACATGTTCAAAACATGGTGCCCCAACAACCATCTTCAACGATCACCATGTGAGAGCTAATATTATGTTTTTGTGCTACACGAAGATGATACTCCATATCTAACATAGGAATGTTTTGCTGACAGACAATTTCTTTGGTCACCATCTTCTGGTTCACAATCATCTTAAAATTTGAAAAGCCATTCTGTGAAATTTTCTGAGCTAATCTTAAAATTTGCCTAATGTCTCCTTTGCTTAGCTCGATTGCTACGATCAATAGAAGTCGAACTCAAAATTTCTTAGTCAAATTAATATTGAGAATTGAGAAGAAATAGAAAAGGAGAAATGAAAAGGTTAAACAAACAGGTGAGTGAGTGAGTGAGAGGAAGAGCAAACTAGAATGGATAGGGCCTCGGTGGAACGAACCTTTACGCAGTGATCCGCAGAGTGCCGCCGCAATGGAGCTCCAGAGACTCCAGCATCGTGGTCTTGAGACTATTATCTGAATTGTAGAAGGATTGAGCGGGAATCAAATAATGTCTTAAAGGATTTGGGGTGTCAACTGTGCCACCCCAGCTGCCCCCACTGCTGCGCCCCCATTTTGGGCGCTTTCCCAAATGTATTTTTTATGACTTTTTAAATTATTAGATTCTACACAAAATTAGTGAAATTTTAATATATTATGGGCAAAAAATGGATCTATTTTCAATTTTTATGATTTTTCACAAAAAAGTGCTTAAAGTGAAAAAAAAATACACATCTTGTGTGTTAAAATCTTTGCAAAATCATAAAAAATTAAAAACAGATCCGTTTTTTGCCCATAATATATTAAAATTTTACTCATTTTGTGTAGAATCTAATGATCCAAAGAGCCATAAAAAATACATTTGGGAAGGCCCCCAAAATGGGGGCGCAGCAGAGGGGGTAGCTGGGGTAGCGCAACTGACACCCCAAATCCTGTCTAAAAGGGGATCACGATTTCCATTCATATAGAAAAGGAGAAGGAGGCTATCCAAGATGAGGAGGGTCACTGGGTTACCGATCAGGATAATTTGAGATAGATGGCTGTGGACTTTTTTAGAGATCTTTATACCAAAGATAACCGAGTTACTGACTCCAGGGATTGGATTGCGCATTTTCCACCACTTCAAGACAGAGATGATGAGCTGATCCACAAGGAAGTGGATGACATTGAGATTAAAAATGTCGCTTTTATGATGGGCGCTTTAAAGGCTCCTGGTCCAGATGGTATGCAGGCGCACTTTTTTCAAACACAGTGGGATCATATTGGGGATAAGGTCTGTAATCTTATCCGGGAAGTATGGCACGATCCTGGGAAAGTTAAAGATATCAACCAATCTCACATTGTGCTCATTCCGAAAATTGATAACCCTATGACTCTTCGGGACTTTCGGCCTATTTCTCTTTGCAATGTCATCTTCAAAATTATCACGAAAATGATTGCAGAAAGAATGAAAAGGGCGATGCAATACCTGGTCCAACCTCAGCAATGTGGGTTTATTGCTGGGCGTCAAAGTAGTGATAATGTTATTATCGCGCAAGAAGCTATTCACACGATGAGGAGCCGACATAGGAAAAAAGGATTGGTGGCCATTAAAGTTGATATGAAAAAAGCCTATGATCGGCTGGACTGGAAATTTATCCAGTCCACTCTTGTCAGTGTCGGGTTGAAAGAAGGAATGGTGAAACTCATTATGGCTTGCACTTCTTTGGTGTCAATGAAAGTTTTGTGGAATAGAGTTGAATCAGCCGTGTTTCGTCAGACACGAGGAGTTCGCCAGGGTGACCCCCTTAGTCCTTATTTATTTGTCCTATGCATGGAACGCTTAGGACATTTGATAAATAAGGAAGTGCAGGAGGGTAACTGGAAGGGCCTTCGGTTTAACAGGCATACCCCAATCATCTCTCATTTGTTCTTTGCGGATGACCTTCTCCTATTTGGTGAAGCTACCAGGGATCAGATTGATGTGATGAGAGACACAATGAAGGCTTTCTGTGAGGTTTCTGGGCATCAAATTAATTTGGTCAAGTCGAAAGTTTTCTTTTCCTGAAGGGTACACTTTAATCGGGCCGTTGAAATGAGCCAATACCTTGGGGTTGGGATCACGAGTGATCTTGGTAAATACCTGGGGATTCCTTTGATTCATCGTCGTATTACTAAGGCTATGTTTTTCCCTATTATACAGAAGGCGAAGAATAGGTTATCCAACTGGAAGGGAAGATTACTTACCATGGCAGGAAGGGCTATTTTGATCAAGTCTGTCTTGGCAGCTCTGCCTAGTTATCAGATGCAAACCATGCTATTGCCTAAAGGTATTTTGCAAGAATTGGAAAAAACGAGCCATAATTTCCTGTGGAATCAAGGGCAGGGAGGTAGGAAAATGCACTTCATTTCTTGGGATCAGATTAAGCAGAATAAAGAGGATGGGGGGCTCGGTATTAAAGACCTTCAGCGTCAAAATAAGGCTTTTGTTATGAAGCTCTGCTGGGGTCTACTTACCAAGACTGATCAGCTTTGGGTTCGGTGTGTGCGAGGCAAATATGGATGTGGGGATGGGGACTATCCAATAGTCTGTAAGAAACAAAACTCATCGAGTGTGTGGCGTAGTATCTCCGCTGTCTGGGACATATTCTACCAAGGAATTGGTAGGATCTTGAAGAGTGGAACTACAACTAATGTTTGGTGGGACTTGTGGACTCCGCTCCAGGAGCCATTAATCCATTTTGTTGAGAGTAATCTTCACATATTGAATCCAAGTGCCAAGATTAGAGACTTTATGTTGGAAAATGGTACATGGAACAGTTGCAAGTGAAGAGAATTCCTCTCGCAGTGGGTGGTTAATATCATCAGTCGGATTGAACCTCCATGTGGACATGGGGATGATCCTTTCTGTTGGAGAGTTGCTTCAGATGGTAATTTTAGTGTCCGTTCTGCTTACACTTTTTTGTCTGGCCAAAGGGATTGTCATCGGCCGAGCCTGTGGAAGAAAGTGTGGAAGATGTCTGTACCAGAGAAAGTAAAGATGTTCTTATGGCAGGTTATTCATGAGAGATTACCTACTAACTCACTCAGAGCTAGGAGAGGGTTGTCAGCTAGTGAGGAGTGCCCATTTAAGTGCCACCATCCAGAGACTATTTTGCACATTCTCCGTGATTGTGAGATAGCGAGAGAAGTTTGGTTACATTTTCTTTCTCCTAACTCTCGGTTTAGATTTTTTCGATCTGATTTGCAGGTATGGCTTAAGGAGAATATGTCAATCCCATTGGGAAAGACTTATTTTCAGCGTTGGCCCTAGATTCAGAACTTCAGCACTATCTGTTGGCTATTATGGAAGAACAGATGTCAGGGTGTCATGGAAGGGGTTCGGCTTCAAGCAAACGAAATCATTCATGGCATTATGTATCAGCTTATGGAGGTGAAGCATGTGAGTTTCTCCCTTCAGGATGAAGATAATACCAGATGGAAGCCGCCACCGGAAGGATGTGTGCGGTTGGATACAGATGGGTCAGTCAACAGCCAGCAGGAGGCGGCGTGTGGAGGAGTGATTCGAGACACCAGGGGTAACTGGGTTCTGGGATTCCAAAGGAAGCTAGGGTTTGTTCCGTCAACAACCGCGGAACTTCTTGCTTTACAGACGGGTCTGCAGATGTGTAAGCAATATGGATTGCAGAAGATCATCGCTTACATAGATTCGCTGGAGGTGTATCAACTGATACTACGAGATTGTGGACTTAGCCATCCGTACAGGACTGCGATTAATGCAGTGAGAGATTTGATTTATTCCGAATGGGACGTTGAATTGAGATATGCACCGAGATAAGCAATTAGGTGTGCTTATTTTCTGGCTCGAGATGCGCAGCATCTACTTTAGAGTATGGTAGTTTTATCGGTTCCTCTGTCTGGATGTATTTCCATTATTAGGGAAGATATTAGTCCCACTGTTTGATGTTTTTGTTGTCTTGTAATTTGTCACTTCCAAGTTAGCTTGGCCACTCATTAACCAAAAGAAAAGGAGAAGGAGGAAGAGGAAGAAGTTGAAGATATGCAATTGAAACACCATTGTTATCGCCGAACATAAGGCCACCAACCTGAAGTGGCGACAATCCAAGTGCTCTTTCCATTGACGTTGCTACTGGTAAAGAAGAAGATTGGAGAGAGGGTGAGAAAATGGCGGATCAGAGAGAAGTATCAGGAGGATGAGAGAAAAGGGTAAGGGCAATGAAGTAATTTAAAAACATTTCATTATCCTAGATTCCTCCCTGACCTCTGAAATAGGATTTCAGAAATTGGCTCCCATTATTTATCTTTTCCCTATTTTAACAATATTTTTTTGGGTTTTCCTTATATATCATTATCCAATATTGAATTCAATATATAATGTGTATAGTCTTGACACATTTAAACTCCATAAAATATGTATAATATGCAAAGAATTGTGCCCAATCATCATTGTTATTGTTAATATATACAATGTGTGGAAAGGCACTTTCTCAAACCCACTTTTAGGCACTCCATATTGAAATCCATATTGAAATCCTTAAGGTCTAGTGAACTATTTTGGTCCCCTCCTCCACCAAACATGAACAGCCTTTGCTCCCCACTAGTACATAAATGGTGTTTAAGACTGGCATATTCAGATTGGTTATAGCGAATAAGGTCTTAAAAAAGTGACCGGTGGCATTTTTGTGATTATGATCAACTTCTAAGACCGGTTATACTAAAAACCGGTCTTAAATATATTATTTAGACCGGTTTTATATACAACCGGTCTTAAAAAATTAATCATTAAAAATATTAATATATGTATGTATTTTCTAGACCGGTTCTAAATGTAACAGGTCTAATATATTTTCTGAAATAAAGAAAATTAAAAATATTTTTTCTAAGATGGGTTCTAAAAAATAACCGGTCTTAAATTTTGAACTTTTAAGACCGGTTGTTGATAGGAACTGGTCTAAAATATTTTTAAGATTAGTTATATAGTATAACCGGTCTAAAATATAAATTTTAAGACCGGTTGTTACAACCGGTCTTAAAAATGCCCTAAAAATCCATCGCGCCTAATTTCAACTCTGAAACATTTCAACTCCGTCGCTTCAAGCTTCTTACAAACCCCTCCCTCCTTTCGCAGTAGCTCCTCCTTACCACGTCGCTCCTTCGTCCTTAACCTTCAGCGCTGCCGACGCAGACTTTCGATTGAAACATTAGCGTAAGGCTGAGCGTTTGTTTCCTCCAATTGTTTTCTTCTTCAAGCGGGGTTTTTGCCTCCCCTGGGTTTTTATCTTTAACCTTGTCTTTCCCACGTCTCTCTACCAACGCCGCCAGTTGACATAGGGCTACGGCGGATTGCATTCCCTCGTTTCCGTCGCTTGCCTCCCTTAGGTTTGTTCCTCAAGCTCCAACTCCAAGTTTTTATGTGATAAATTTTTCTTTTTTCGTTGCTTGCTCTGAGGCATTGTTCTGCCTTTTGAATTATCTGAACTTGTGAATATTATATGTGGATGCAAAGCCTATCTTTCCTTTCTTAAAGCTACTTCTATGTCTCTCGGCCTTTATTAACTTTGTTTTGTTGAATTATAATGTGAGTTTTCCTATTCTGTAACTCTGTATTATTGGATTATAATGTGAATAATGTCTCTAAACCTTGATTCTGTAACTCTGCATTGTTCAATTATAATGTGTTAGATTTTATTCTGAAACTCTGTGGATCCCAGTAATGTGTTAGACAAAGTTAGATTCATTCCTTTTTATAGCTCCAATGAGTTTAGAAGGTGGAATTGTATAGGGAGAGCATGAGAAAGAAATTGTTATAAGTTAGTTGCTGGAAAATTCCAGATTATAAAGTGGAATTGTATTGTGCATTTTGATGCCCTGTGCGATACTTAAGTGCCAACAAGAATATAGCATAGTCTAGAATGTTAACATAGTGCTTGAAATGAAAATTGGAGGATGAAATTTAAAGTGTCATGACCACATAAAAATATAAATTAGCTCATTCAATTTCAAGTGAGGATAATGAGCCGTTCTATTGAGGGTACTCCGAATCTAACTAGTGTTAATCAAAGTGAGGGTACTCCTAGCAATGCTTTGAGCCAGAATCAAAGTGGTAACTGGCCCATACGAAGGGGTAGAAGAGGCACTCGATTGAGAGACATTTCCCTAAATCGGAATACTGGCGAAAAGATTTCTATTGAGTTTGTTAGATATTGGAAACCAATCAGACCTAATGCAAGCTGGTATAGAAGTTTTGTCGGCCTTCTAGCACGCAACAAACCTAGCATCTTGATAAAGTAGTGGAGAAATGTGGATAAACGTGTGAAGCAACATATTTGGGAAACTATCCTGCTCACTTATGACATTCCTAAAAGTGAAGCCTTGTATAACAAGACAATGACGTATTATGATGAACGCTGGAGGAAGTCTAAGACAAGTCTAACAAAAAACTATGTGCATATTGAGGTGGAAGAAGGTTAGTCTCGTCCTAATCCGTGTGATAAGTATTCTTATATTGACAAACACACTTAGCAAGAATTGAGACGGCTTCAAACTACTCCAGAAGTATTGGTGAGTTGACTTATTTTGCATTTGATTTACTTATGAATTGTGAATTGTCTTTATTAATTGTAACCTTAATTTTGATTTCTTATTCACAGGAAAAAAGGCAAAAGGCCTAAGAGAGTGATAGAAAGAATTATTGTCTCGATACAATGTCTTGTGAGGGTTATGCGAAGGCCGAAAAAGACTTATTGGCGACCAAACGGAAAAGATTGGAAGAAGCAGCTCAATCCGATCCTTCTATTCTTCTTTCTCCACTATCTCCGATAAGTTGCGAAGAGAAGTGGTTGTTCGCTTACCAAAAGAGGAGCGGGTCTTATATGAGTGAACAAACTCGTATAATTGGTGAGAAAAGTATAAGTATTTTTGTTGACTTGTTGTTATTAATTATTTAGTAAACAAATTCATTAATAACATCTGTTATTTGTGTCTTATAGGAGGAGCTTAAAAAAAACCAGCAAAGGGATCGTTTAGGTTGGATGGGAGGAATGATATCCTGACCATAGCTACAGGAAAACATAAACATCCCGACCGTGTCATGGGGATTAGAGGAAGGGTAGGCCTAAGGGATTACTTTGAAGCACCCCCACGCTGTTCCTTAAGTAGTATGGTGACTAGGGAGGAGATGGAGTATATATTGGTCACTATGAGGGCGGAAGCTAGGATTGAGGTAGAAGCATCATTTGATGCACGATTTGAAGAAAGGTTTATCAAGATGAAGGAGGAATAGATGATCATGAAGAGCACAAGATAAGCAGATACCAGTGCTCCCCAGGCTCATTCCCTAAACCCTAAACAGAGTACTAAAGGGAGTTGTATTGGTCAGTCATCAGAGAGTTCTGGAAAAGAAATTGGTGAGCCTTGTGACTTGTTTGTGGAGGATTCTCTGAGACGATTAGTTGTATGGGGGAGTGTGCACAACTTGGGATCAACTGTCCACCACCAAGAAATACAGGATGATCAAGTCAGAGTAGTAGTTGAAGAGGTTATCGTTGCAGATGCACCTCTCCTTATCCCTATTGATGACTTCAATATTGTGGGCGATGTCCTCAACTCTTTCATCTTGTGGCCAAAGAACCTTGTTTCTGATCGAGCTGAGGAATTGCAGCCACCTCTACCTCCATCTCCCTCCACTCAAGATGTTTCACAGCCTCCATTGAATGTCATGTAGCAAGTGATTCTAATGGCATATTATGCGTCTTTTTAAACAAGAGATTGGCCTACTGAGTCAGCTGTTGTCAAGTCAGGAGTGCAATGCTATCTTGAAAGGGATGATTTAATGTCCCTGGTAGCTCCTGTACAACATCTTACGGTTTTGATTGTCGAACTCTTTTTAATGTAAGTATCTTCTCAAATTGGAAGTTAATATTTTACAAGTTACACTGTTAAACTTTGATTTGTGTGCTTGCATTATTGTAGGTACATTAATCGTAGGTTAGTTGACTCTAACAAAACCAATAAATTTGGACTCCTATGCCCAGTTCAACTCTACAACAAAGGGATCACTGCTGCTATCAAACACATATACCTATCACACAGGCTTAGTGAAACCCCAATTGAGTATTTCTTGGCTCCATATTTGCATGGGTAAGAAACAAATTTATATTTCATAATATACATAATGTCTTATATCTGCTTAAAAGTTTTCTCTTTCTTCAGTGATCATTGGCAATTGGATATTTTGTGCAAGAAAAGTTATTCGGTCATCCTCTTATGCTCCCTTCACCTCAGCAAGCCAACTAGTGCATTGAAGAAGACCTTGAACTCGTAAGTTTTTTTGCATTATTAATTACCTTTCGTGTGTAAAATTTATGGAATTTGTGTAAAATAAGTAACATTTGTGATTTTGATGATATAGGGTTATGCGGACATTCCTACACACTGCTTGTGGTAGGCCTATTCGTAACTTAAAAGACCCTACATGGATCTTGCCAAAGGTTAGTTACATATTGGTTTGTTTTAAGAATGTATTTAATAATATCATATTATTTTTCAGACCCATAGGCAACCACCGGGGTCTAACTTGTGTGGGTTGTATGTTCTGAGGCACATTTATAATATTATTACTCTAGGCACGACAGAATTTACTCAAGAGGTAAATGTATATATTTTTTAAAAATTTTGTATTACTTTTATTTGTTTTAAGTGAAGTTAATGTTTTGCCTAACTTTGGTGTTTCAAATGTTTGATCTTGCTGACCTCTTTCCAGAAGAAGATATTGATCACATTTGCAATTTTTATGCTAAATTCATTTATGAACTTTCACAACAGTGAGTTTTTGTAAAACTGAGAAATTTTTTATATATATTGATGAATTGACATGTTGGTTGGTTGTAAAACTTGTTGGTTGCTTGATTTGACATGTTTGTTCTTTTTGTGATTATGTGTAATCATGCATTTATACATGTGAATCTGCTTGAGCCATGTCATTGACCTGTATGTGTTTTAAACAATTATGCATATATATACATATATATATATATGATGGTTTTAAAAAACACATTACATGATGATATATGACAGTTATGTTACAAGTTCCCAATGAGAAGGTTAAAGAAAAAAGAAATGGTAGGTGGAAGCAAATTGAACACCTTATGGCACTTAATAAGTATAGCATTGAAAGTGACAATTCTAGGATGCGTTCTGGTAACTAACATAATCACAGATAATAAAAAAAATTATAATACTTTTAAGACCGGTTATAAATATAACCAGTCTTAAAATTCAAGTTTTAAGACCGGTTTTATGTACAACCGGTCTTAAAAGTCAAACTTTTAAGATCTGTTATATGAAAAATCGGCCTTAAAAACTTTTCTATATTACCTACAAAAGAGATATTTTAAGACTGGTGCTCATGACAACTGGTCTTAAAATGGTTTATTTTAAGACCGGTTATCAATACAACCGGTCTTAAAAATATAATACTTTTTAGATCGGCTGTATCAAGACTTGATCCAAAACCGATTTAAAAAGCCATTTTTTCACTGATACCATTTGAAATATCATTCCCCACTTAAAATTATTCACTGCCAAAGGGAGTATTGTTATTTAGACTTCACCCCATGCAGTGCCCACATTTGTTAAGGCCTTAAATCATAACATCCACGTTTTGAGAAAAATTTCACGACCATAAAAAAATAAAAGAAATAATAGGAGCAATAGTTATTATCAAAATATTATTATTCTTCTGGTTCTTAATATAAGATATAGTTAATTTTTTTTAGAGATTAAGGAAGCTAAATAAATAAGTTAATTATAGCATATGCTATATATAATTTGATTTTATATCAATTTATAAGTCAGATAAATTAATTTAGTATAAAAAATAAATATCAATACTGTTGGGTCTATTTGGTTTGAGGGGAGGGGAATGGAGGGGAGGGATGGAATTTTGCTCTCCTCTGCTTATTTGGCTATTGCAAATTTTTAGGGGTGGAGGAAGTTTTTTTAAAATTTTCCCTTCCTTCCCTTATAACCCCTCCCCCTTCAAAATGGGGGGATTTGGAGGGTAGGGGTAATATTTTGCCCTACCTTGACCAATATGCCCTTGGTTAAAAAACTGAAAACCATAACTCTTTGCTTTGTTCCTACCTCGGCCTTCACAATTTTTGCTGCAATAGGTAGAAGAAGACAATGGGGACCAAATTATTTTATATATATATATATATATATATATATATATATATATTTTTTAACTATTACTTATGTATTATAATAATATTTATTTGCTTTTGATAAACATTCTAGTAGATTAAAAAAACTTAAATAAAATAAGGGTAATGTTGTCTAAATAAAAATATGTTTTCTCCCTCCCCTCCTGAATCAAATTAGGTAACATTAAAATCCCTTTTATCCATTTTTTTCTGATTAATCCAAACAGGATAATATTAAAATCCCTTCCATCCTCCCCTCCCATCTGTCGAGCCAAACAGAGCATAAAATAATTTATTTATCTTTTTTTAATAATTATGAGGAGCCCCCTTCATTGTTTGGTTTAATGGGTTTATCTGCAAACCGAGTAACCGACAGAACCCACTAGCTGTCTAAGGGTGTATCTTCCTTTTGCTCCGCCTAATCAGTACGGAACACGTGGCTCTTTCTGAGCCACAGATCGTGAATCTCAACGTCACTCCGTATGCACTCCCCACCACGAAAACGTAGCCACGTTGCCTTTACCTTTTTCGGTTCATCGTTATGTGTTAACGGAATTTCCCTTTGGAGAAACTGTTTATAAATCATGCTGTTGATTATGATTTTACGAGTAGTAGTGTAATTTTTTTATAAGTTATTACCCCACTTAAAAAATAATTTTATTGTGTATTTATAATTTATAAATTGTTTCATTTGTTAATTTTTTTATGTTATATATATATATATATATATATTAACGTATACATATTTATATTTATTTATTTGAGTTGGCCAACTTTTAGAGTTTCTTATTAATTAAAATTAAATGAAAATACAGTATTTATTATTTAATAACACTCCAAGAGCTGCGTTTGATCAATTCTTTGTAACACCAACCTTCGTACATTAGCAGCTTGCAAAGTAAATTTATTACAATCAAAACATATATATATATATGCTCTATCATTTTAAACAAATACAAATTTTACCAACCTTTTTCATAGTTTTTTAAGGGTTTGTTTGATATGGTTGGCGGGGAGGCAAAGTGAATAAAGAGAAAAAATTTTGAGTTAGATTTAAGAAAATGAGAAAAGTAGGATTAAAATTTTTAATTAATTTTTTACTCTTTTATTTTACTTATTATTTTCTTTTATAAAATTTTATAATCCTACTTCTCTAATTTTTTTTTTAAATCCAACTCATAAAGATTTTTTCTTTCCTTCCAAATCCTTCATACTAAACATACCCTAATATTTATGTGCGTGTGATGAAATAAAGGCGACAAATACTTGGCCATGTCAGTCTAGAAAAACATTTATGGTGTGTTTGGTAGGAGGGAAAGGGAGGGGAGATAAAATTTTTATGAGTTGGATTTAAGAAAATTAGAGAAGTGAGGTTATAAAATTTTAATTAATGTCTCTTATTCTCTTATTTTATTTCTTATCTTTATTAAAATTTTATAATTTCACTTTTTCAACTTTTTTTAAATCCAAGTCCTAAAATTTTTTTTTCTCCTTCCTTCCCCTCCAATCTCTTATACCAAACAGCCTCCAAGTAAAAAATAGAGTCCTGATGATAATATTTAAATATTTTAAGAATATAAAAAAATTGTGAAAGACAAAGTCGTCTGTTGTTGTGCTTTCATAATCATTATCGATATTTTTCTAATTTAAAATATTCCTGAAATTTTTAGAAAATTTAGCGATTATTTTTAAAAAATTAAAGTGACTTTAGACATCTTCAATAATAATAAGTTATATTAACCTTTGATATGCCTAATGCACTATGGCGCAGTTGGTAAGGCATGAGACCTAAGTGTCTCAACTTTTAGGTTCAATCTCGGCCCACACCTAATAGGAGGGTGCTACTCAAAAAAAAAAAAAAAATTAACCTTTGATGTAAACTTTACCTTTAAGATCATCAAACGTGCGTTATGTATCTTATGCCTATGGGTCCCCAAATACTATTGTCTTAATTTAAAACTTCAAAAATACATTTTTTGTTGTGTGAAAATTATACGTGTGGATTTTCAAACTTAAAAAATAGTCTATTGATAAAGTCTAGCTAGCTACATTGTATTCAAATTTATTATTAAGCATGAAATCCATATAATTAAAACCTTTTTTTAAGACCATTTGTACGTACGTACAGACTTTTGTTGATTAAAAAAACTTGACGATGCCCTAGCTAACTGGTCCGAACTGCGATGAGAGAGAAAAAGGTAGAGATTTTGCCAATAATATATATATATATATATATATATATAGGAAATATATATACTAACATTAATAAGAATAAAAATCAATTAGATTAATACCACAGAATACACTGAGATTAAATCATGCCTCATAAACTGTGTATATATTTATAATATCTCAGCAATTACAATTACAATACGGACAAAGATGGAAGGTTCAAATAAATGAACCTCACTTGAAAAAACAAGAGGCTTTGATTGCGTTAATTATAAGGAGGAGGGATTAATATGGAAGGGACTTTCATTTAGATACTGGAATATAATGCAATAATATGGAAATATTAATAATTAATAATTAAGAAGAAGAAAAAAGACCAATAATAAAATATAATATAATTAGTTCCTCCAAAATCTTGCAGGAAGACCTTGCAGAGGCACTGGGAATGGGCTGTATTGAATTTCCTTCTCATTTCCCACCAGTTCCCACCTGCCAACCAGCCAGAAATTTTTCATTAATGACCTTTCTCATATTTTTAAAATTTGATTAATTCTTTTCTGGATTTGATTTCCAAAAGCTATTTACACTTTTTATTTTCCAAAAAGTAGGCATCATGTCATCTATATG
The DNA here is from genome assembly GCA_963242795.1 of Inga leiocalycina. NCBI lineage: Eukaryota > Viridiplantae > Streptophyta > Magnoliopsida > Fabales > Fabaceae > Inga > Inga leiocalycina. Next base: position 28,756,024 of record OY725320.1, read on the forward strand.
TTGGGTGTGTGTTCACACTTAGAAATAATATAGGTGCATAAATTTATTATGAAACTTATTGAACTTTAGAAGAAAATTCATTCACCAAATAAGTTAAATATGAGACTAATTTAAAAACATGGGTATGCTTATTTTTTTAAGAAAAATAATTCAGAGTAATGAAGGATATACAGAGGAATAGTTAATTAATTACCTAACTTTGGTGACCAAATGGTGGATAAAGATGAGCATATTCAACTTGGCTAGCTCATTTCCAGGACAAGAGTGTATTCCATTTCCAAACGGCATAAAAGTATTGGGCTTTGGAGTAACCTGCATGTTCCACACAAAAATCAAAATGCAATTTAGATTCCTCTCTCCTTTTTAATCCCCAAAAAACTCAAATTATATTTTGTTTGCAATATTCAAAGCATTTTTATTTATTATTCACACACACACACACACACAGCATACCTCAAATCTTGAAGGGTCAAAACTATTAGGAGCTGGGAAGAGTTCTGGATTATGATGGATGTTCCTGAACAGTGGCATCACTTTCCATCCCTTTGGTATCAAATATCCTGAACAGTTAATTGATAAAACATATACATTATTTACAATTCATGCACAAAATATAGTAAAATAAAATTTAGTCAACCTAACAATAGTCATGCCGAGTGGAAAAGACTGGAATTCAAATTAGTCTAAAAAAGGGAACACTGCTGAAAATTTCTTCATTGCAAATTAATTGTCCAAATTAAAGGTATCTGAAATTTGTTTAAGGATCTAGATTTAATATATCTTCATTAGGTGCAACTATTTTTCAACTGCGTGCAACCCATCTTGAACTATGTGGAAAACATATGACATTTGCACATAGCTAAAGATGTGTTGTATATAGTTAGTTGGAGAAGAGTTGCTTCTGTTCAAAGACATGAGGTCATTAATTAGGTAACTTTGGACAATAAATTTTGCTATATAAAGAGGAATTTTAGCAATTTTTTCAAAATAAAAATTTCTACTTCACATAATCTTACCTTTGTACACTACATCTTCTACAGCTTCCCTGAAGGTAAAGGAAATAATACTAGCCATCCTCAGGCTCTCTTGTATCACCTGTAACATTAAACAGTGGCCGTATCTTGAGAATAACATACAACTCATGAAAGAAACCAACGAAAAAAAAAAACCTAGCTACCTAGGAACTGTAGTATAGTAGTGGTGTAGGACCACTTACCCTATATGTAACAGGCATGTTTCTTGTCTGACTCCAAGCTAAGGGCTTCTTCCCTTGTTCGTTCGCTTCATAAATTGCCATTTGCTCTGTCTGCATCACAATTATTGTTGACTAGTAAGTGATCAATTAAATACACTGCACAGAGATGCTATTAATTACATCCAAACACAGTTATAGTGTTTATATATATGTGGCCTACTTCGATATGGCAAATCTCTTTTTTATGAGTTTATATATTATTATTATTGTTATTATTATTACCTTTACAGCTTCAAGAAGCTTCTGGTCATCGTGAAGATACTTGAGGATCCATGTGAGGACACTTGCTGTTGTGTCCTGAGCTGCAAATAGTACTCCTATTATGTTATCAGCAATCTGATCATCACTCAAGGCTTGCCCCTTTTCGTCCTTGTAGTTCAACATGTGCCCCAATAGATCATTCTCTAGCAGCCTTTGCTCTTTCCACTTTCTAATTAACTCGCTAATTATCTCATTTATTTTCTTCCTTGCCTTCACATATTAATTTCATGCATCAAATTCCCCCAAAAACAAAATAGTACTTTTGTTTAACCACTCAACATTATTTTTGTTAAATATTGACAACATAATATGATATATATATATATATATATATATATTGAAAGAGATACAAAAAAGAGAGGTCATTATGAACATAAAGATAAATGTATTACTCTAATTGTATGCATATAAATAAAAATATAAGAATTCTAATTTAAGTACCTATTTGAAAATTTTATTGGCCCTATGGAACTGAATTTGAGCAGGTGCAACTATCAGCATGTGCAACTCTTTTTTAGTTATGTGTAAGTGACCTCTATTTCAAAAAATTTTTCACATAATTGAAGATAAGTTGGACACAATAGAAGAAGAGTTGCACCAGAACCTTTGTGCCAATAAAATTTTCAAATTGGTATTTTAACCAATTTTCCATGTTTACCACACGCTCATTCACTAATTTCATCATTAAATTGGGCTCAAGAAATAAATAATTTAAATTAATTTTGTTACGTTAATATAGAAAGGAATTATACATTCAGATAAATACTAATTAATATAAATATGCATGATTATTTTGTATCTTTTGTACCAGGAGAGCCTTGGGGTAAGCAGTTCCAGGGATGCTAGTTTGGAAGGAATTGTAACCTTTGTCCACAATGGTATAGTTCTCCTTCAGCTGATCCCTATAATTGCTATCCAAGTGACCAAACACAGCCAAGATACCGATGTTGAAAGAGAACTGTCAAAAGGGTCATAATAAAGCAGCAATAATGCATCGAAATTATTAGAATATAGCCCCACATAATGAAAACAAAATCCAACGCCATGCGTGTATTAAATTACAACGAATAAGCCAAAAAAAAAAAAAAATCCCCCCATGCCACGTTTCCACCATCTCTCAAATTCAAATCCCTCTTTCAGTTAAACATTTCATGTGACCTGACAATACTACCAACGTTATATAGCTTCCAAACATCTTTCTATACTCATAGAAAACTGACAAAAACAATAAAACACACCAACAGAATAACAAGTGATCGTGTATGAGACACAAACCTTTTTCATTTCGTGGAAGACGTTGATGACTTGATCATTATTAGGAGTAGAAGTCCAGGAATGGAGAGCAGAAATGGCGGTGGATTCGATATCCGGGACGAGTTTTTTGATAGTTTCCGGGGAAAGAGAAGCTTGGACAAGCTTCCTGAGACGAGAATGGTAGTCTCCTTGGTGAAAGAATAATGCAGAAGGACCAATCAGTTTCTCTTTGCTCCTAGGATATGTGGGTTTGAACAGGTTCGCATGAGTCACCAACACAAACCTCGCCGCCTCAGGACTAGCCAGCATCACACAGGGACAACCTAGTATGTGCGTCTTAAAGATTTCTCCATATCTGCACAACAAAAGTTTCGAGTTATATAAGTTTCAAGGAAGAGACTTGAGATAACAAGATATACATATATATATATATATGGATGTCACGATGATGGAGAGCCTTTTCTGTTTGGAAGCGAAGAAGCGATTGGGATCTTGAGAGTAGAGTTGATATGTTTCTCCGACGTAAGGCCAGCCCATTGAACCAGGAGGGAGTTTAGCCCTTTGTTCCTGAGGTTTGTGTGGTTTCTTCATGGAGCGATAATAAGAGAGGAAGAAGAAGCATGAGGAGAGGAAGATGATGGTGTATATCAGGAATAGGGAAGAAATCTCCATACACATGCACCACCTTCTCTCTCTTTCTTTTTCTCTGTGTTTGTGTTTGTGGATATGTGGAATTGAGATGGATGTGTTGCGCAGTGAAGGAAGATTATGGGCGTTGTGTGTGTGTGGATACCGATGTTTTTAGTTGAGACATCAGGCTGAGGTAAGAGGAGTGGTTTATATAGAAGCTTTCTAGGAGTGACTGGTAGCTTCCTCTATTCAAGAGGTCTTTTTTCCTATTGGCTGCAAATTATATTTTATTTATTTCAATGAAAAAGTGAGAAACCACGGAACAAATTCAATCCGTTTTGATAAAAAGACAGCAACTGATAACCCCAAAAATTAATATGGTAGGCCAACCGCGGTTCAGTTTCACGAAATCAATTAGTCTCTCATAATATGACGAATAAAAATTTAACCATAGAAATGTTTATTTTATTATTCGGTCATGCCTCAACCATTTATTGATTCAAATAAAAGATAATTGTATGCAAATCAAAATAAATATATCTTGCATGTAGCCTGGTAGAACTAAAAACCATACACGAAACACAACAGTTTCGGTCAAGTTAATTAACATTTCGAGCTCATTTGGTTTGCCATTTGACTGAGCTCAAATCTTAGTCAGGAACTTCAAAAATTAGTGGGATCTATTTTTCTGTTTGTATAAGCTTTAATCCAAATTAGTTTTATTTGGGGAAATTGATGAAAAATCCTACATTGAAAGATTTATTATCTAAAGGTATCCATATTCTTTAAGCTTGTGCAACTATTTTTCAATTGCGGGCACATTTAAATATGTACAAATATTTTCTATTTTGAACATAGTTGAATATATGTTGTATACAATTAAAGAGAAATTGCATACATTAAAGATAGGTTGAACCTTCATGAACATTTGGGCAATAAATTTTGAAATAAGACATTTTTGAACAATTTTTTCTTTTCATTTCCAAGCCTAAGTGACATTACAAGCCACTTTTATCTGTTTTTGGCTGAATTTAGTTTATAAAACTTTTTTAAGAAAATGTATCCAAACATAAATAATACTGTAGTCATTAATTTTTATCAAAACTAAGTTTCCATATTATAGTTTGTGCATACCTCAATTTTCCAAACTATAATCCAATCACACACGAAATTAATTAGAACCAGCAATTCGTTAACTATATCATCAATGAAAGGATATGATGGTGTTGTTTTTTCTATTTGAGAATAAAAAAAAAATATTTTCCGAAAATCCACTCATTTCTGTTTTTTAGAAGACTCCACTAAGTTTTAGAAACGAAAACTGTTTCTAAAAATTTTAAAAACAGTGCTACACACGTGTCTAATTAATTGATCCACAAATTGATTAAAAACATGTTTACTTTTTTGTTTAAAAATAATTATGGCAACATTTTACTCTCCATAACATTTTTTGGTAATTCAAATAATAGTAATAACATGATTAATAAAATTTAAAAGAAAAATAATAATCCATCAATTTCTGAATTTCCTCTGTTCAATTTTAAGAAAAGATAAATGTTGCATGATCAGTTTCCATTAAAATTTATATACACTTATTTATTTAAAAATAACACCAAAATTATTTCTAAGTCACCACAAAAAAAGAAGAAATCAAATAGGGCATCTTGATTTTTTCCTTTTTCGCCTGAAGAGCATCTTGATTTAACTATCATCGTAGACCCAGACTATTATGACATCATCATGAAAATAATTAAAAAATCTTCTCATTCCAACGTCCTGGTATTAGCTCAGCTAACCTAATGATATGTAAGCTTGTAATTGTGAGGTCAGATACTCAATACCCCTTACAACAAGCTTAAACGGCAAATACCTCCCACCCCTTTATCTTTTACAAAAAACAAAAAAAGGGAATTCTCATAACAAAATTTGGACCATCCATTAAAAACGGTTACTCTGTCAAAATTTCATTTTGTTTTGCACATGATTAAAAATAGGTAGTATATTGTTGAAAAAGATTCGCACCCACTAAAATAGGTTGCACCTGAGTTTTTAAATACATTAAGATACCCTGGGTAATAAATTTTGCAATAGAAAATTTTTCATTAATTTTTTTTCAATAAGTATTACTGTATTAGGCTAATTATTAAATACTGTCTCTGGTCCTTAATATAAAATATATTTACTTAATTAGATTAGATTAAGAAAGTTAGTTGATTTAAATTAATATGACATATATTCACTAAAAAGACCCTAGTCATATTCCTTAATTAAATCTTTCATTCCTTCTCTTCATTGATTATTATTGAGGGAGAATGAATAGGGATAAGTTCGGTAAAAATTGATAAATATGAAAACTATCTCTTATTTAAAACCAAGACCAACTCTCCAAACATATTTTATATTAAAGATCAGAGGATTATGTATATTAAAATATATGTAAGTTGAGCATACACTTTAACCAAGACACCAGTCATCACTATTATAGAAGGCACTTTTAACGACCGTTTTTTTGCCTTTTAGACAATTGTTTTCAGGGGGACGTCTATGTTAATGTCGTTGAAAATTTGAGAAAAGACGACTCTTTTTAAACAGTCCTAGTATCAGAGATACAACGACTGTTTTAGAGAAAACAGTCGCTGTACGTATCTTCTTCTTCTTTTCTTTTTTTTAACGTTTTACTCCTTACAACCCAGATAATGGGTGGGTTATCTCTATATTATTATAAGTCTCCCCCACCTCCATCTCCTACACCATTCCCCTCTGCTCCTCTACCATATGTCTACAAGTCCCCACTTCCTCCATCCCCTTCACCATAGCCTCCATACTACTACAAGTCCCTATCTGCTCCATGCCCTTCACCATTACCTCCATACTACTACAAGTCTCCCCTCCTACCAACTCCATCTTCGCTACCTCCATACTAGTAGACGAACCTATCCTAACAAGTTCTCTAACATGTACATTGCTATCTTTAAAAGAAAAAAACTAGATCCACGAACCATTCACTTATGATTAACTCTCTAGCTTCCCCTATTACTCATGGAAGTGAAAATCACATGTTAATTTTTCTATCATAACATATAGCGCATATATCATCATATTCAATGTGCAAACTTCAACTTTCAGTGTAAATCATGACATGCATATGGCCAAAGAGATGTCATATTTCCATGAAATCCCTATGCTTTATCATCATTTTCCAAAGTGTTCTCTATAAAGCATAATGCCTTAACAAATTCAAAGTACTCAAATAAGAAGTAGGAAAAGTAATCAAATATGCAAACTTATATAGCACTGTACAAAACCACTGCAATATGTAAAAAAACCTCTACAAATCATCACCGCTCTATGTGTTGTAGAAGATGTCCTGACAAAAGGTCTTGGATCAAATTAATGTCATCGATTGTGTAGGGGTCCTGATTTCCAAAAATCTTTGCGCAAAATGGAGAATATATTAACATAAATCAATAAATTGAATGAAATAACTAACAATTCAATCACATGAAAGGAAATGAAATTCAGTTGAGAATCAAGAAATGAGCACCTGTTCAAAATTTATAATAAGGCCACTGAAAATGATGTTATACATATATAGTATAACATAGAAGCCGCACACAGTTTTCCCTGCTTGCCGAGGACACTACATCAAAAGCAAACGGTAAAAAAGAATAAAGGCCTATGTAAAGCAATAGTCAATCAAAGAACTTGAATGTAAAGAACTTACGTTTGGCTGGAACCACTTTATCGGACCACATTTACTTTCACGCTTCCCACCCATTATATAATATTTTTTAGTGCACTGTAATAATTAAAATGATAAACAGAAGACATTAAAACAATTGAGTAAAATAAAAAATCAATGACTGACAAATAAATTTACTTACGTGTTAAAAATGCTTTTGATATCTGCGTCTGGCTTGCGACCCAATGAGTTAAACCAAAAGATGATATTGATCGAGGGACAAGGAACACAAAGACTCCACTGATAACTATAATCACATGCATATATAGATAAAAATGAGGTTAGATAACATGATACTCTTTAGTAAAGTGAACGTGTATAAATATATCAAATAAAGTTACTTGCCCTTCAACAATTGGTGCTAGATAACAAGGCAACTGAGTCTCACCTATTGTATAGCCTACATAGCTCATCTGATCTTCCAACCTCTGGTTATTACGCTGTGACATATTGCCAGGACATAAGAAGCCATATGTAGTGCTAAGCTCTCGTTCGGCACACAATTTGTGGAAGCAGCTACCACATAAATGAAATGAGAAATGACTCAGTAAATGTAGAAACCTAAAACTCCTAAATATCAGTGCATTAATTACAGTTAAAAATTATAACTAAACTCACATGATTGCAAATGTGACCCATCCTATGTCTAATTCTTCCAAAGATAGGAACTCTCTAATATCTTTGTTATCAAGTCCATAATTATACGAGATCCTACGACCCACAATCCTACAAGGCATCTGTTAATGTATTGATGAATATTTTACAGTTGTGCCAATAAGGGAAATTTTGTTGTATCATCTTATTCCTAGTAACACACAAAATAAAGATTATAAGTAGAATGTCAAGGATTAAGTAACAGTAAGGTGTTTCCTACCATTGGAGGGACTGGCACAATCTGAACAAGATGTCTAGGCCACAAGATGAAAGATCCTGTTGCCTGACCTAATCTGGCAACCTCACCATCGGGGAATGGGACATCTACACCTTTCTCCCCCAGTTGCACACTTATGACATTGACCTTACATTGATTGTCCCAGATTTGGTTATTATGGTGGGTGGTGGCATACGTTTATACAACAGCATCAGCAACAGCACGCGGGTATGGGACTCCCAAATACAGAGTGCAAGGTTCTCCAGGCTCTAGTAAAGGACCAGGGTCACCATGTCCAACCTTTAGCGATTGTAACTGCCTTTGGTGCTGGGAAAGGCCGAGGATTCCTGAGTAAGAGAAATTAAAGAATTAATTAAAATAACGTAAGAAAAAACTCAATGTATGCATGGTTCATGAGTGCGAGTGCGTGTCATTTAATAATGCTTACCCCCTCCGATCCTTAATAAAAGACACATTTATTTAATTTGATTAAATTAAAGAAATTAATTGAGTTAGTTAATATGATATGTATTTTCTAAAACATCATAGTCATCTTCCGTAATTCTCTCTTCCATCTCCTCCTTAATTATTGTTGAGAGAGTATCAATCATAATAAATTAAGAAAAAATTAACAAATATAAAAACTGTCTTATTTTATGATCAAGATAAACTCCTTAAATATGTTTTATATTCAATATTAGAGTGAGTATTAAATAAAGTATCACTGTATACATGCACATATGATGAATTGACGATCTGCAGTGTTTTCTTATTAACCTTTGTTGTTTCTATCTGTGTGTGTATATTGTATGTATCAAAGTTAACAAAACATGTTCATTTAAATTAGCTTATTTTTTACTGATTTTACCTCATTTGAAATAAATATATGAGAGGGATTATGTCGTATGATCTGCAAGGAATGGAAGGGACAACAAAGTACAAGATATCATAAAAGTAAAGAATATACCTATATATGTGTCAGACTCATATTATATATATGTGCCTGGAAATCTATAACTTAATTAATTAATTTCCTTCTTTCTCTTGGTGGATATTTGGGTAACATTGAAACCATGATTTTTGAATATTTGAAAAACCGCGAAACCGTGGTTTCAAAAGTCCTTTTCTGTAAGTCGACACAAAACTCCTCTCACATACTTACCTCGTAAATTAAAAGTTATTCTCTACAAATGAATCCAAATGTACACAATGGTATGTGTTTGGGTAAAAAAATGCTTCTGGAACCAAAACCTATGTTTTAGAAAATTTTACCCAAACACTCTAATTTTGTCCAGAAACAATTTTTTGTCCAAAACCATGGTTTTGGAGAAGCTGGATTTTTTCCCTTTTCTAGTCAATGAGCATAATGATACCCTAATGATTTCCCTGTGTGATGTTCTCTTTCCTCTGTCCTAAACACACTCAACTTCAACTCTCTCTGCTTTTCTCTCCTCTTCGCTATTTTCGCTCACCGATTTCAAAATCTCTGTAGCTTCTCATCTTTGCTATTTTCTTCCCCGATTTCCTCGATTTCAAAACTCTTGATTGCTAATAGTGGACAGTGGCGGTGGCTGGTGGTAGCTATGCTCCCAATTTTTCTCTCAAAAGTCTCAACTAATCTTCGGCATATCCGGAGAAGCTGGTGGCTCGTGGTGCTTTGTTAGCGATCAAAGAAGGTGGACAAAAGCGTTGGTGTAGGTGAGTTTCTCGCATTCAACAACTCAAATCTCTCTTTCTTCTTCCCTATCTCAAAAATCATCTATGCAGGTCAGACGAGTCGCTAGTGCTTATGAGCTTGGGTTGACGAAGAAATCACACCAGTGAAGTCCTGCTCCAGTTGGAAGACACTGATTATGTGCTTTCTCGCTCTATGGTCTATGGTTCGGTTCCAGATCAGAGAAGTCGACTGTGGTGGTAAGCTATCATCGATTTGTAGTGGTAAGCTATTCTCACTCTGTGCTCGTTGCTTATTTTGTGGTTTCTGATCTGTGCTATTTCCCCTGTGATTTGTGCTCTTTACCTTGTGCTTTTGCTTTGTGTTATTTCCTTATTGAATAGCTTTTAGTAATGACCATAAGAAGCAGGGGATTGCTTGCTGACTTTAATTATCTTTGTTTATGCATAATTATTTCCAATTAGAACCTTCATAGGGCTTATCTTATTAAAAATAAGAAAGACAACCAAACCCCATCACACTGTTTGTGAGCATAATGTTGAAGATTTGAATTATTTCCTTATATAGTGACATCTATCTAACTGAAGTTAGGTTATGTTCCTTTTTGACTCAATGTAAGTTTCCCTCTTCACTAAACCTTTTAAAGAGTGGTTTTTTATGAATTTGCATTTAGAAGCTGTAATGTGTAAATCATTTTTCATTTTTGGGATTGTGATGAACATTGTAGAGGTCTCAAAAACCTTTTAAAGAGTGGCTCTTTTAGGAATTTATGGGCTGTCACAATTTCATTCTCCTATGGAATTTCTCCTTTTTCCCCCAAAAAAGGGGACCAAAACAAGCACAAATCCTTGCTTTTCTATCTACACAAGGTGTTCAAAAAGATTAAAGGTGGGCTCTTAGTTGTTAAATATGTCGCAACAGACATCAACACAACTATGTAATAAAATGCTAGTCAATTATGTAAATACCGTAAATAGATATTGTTGATAATGTTTTCATTGCAGCCAGTGTAATATTTTATTTTGGGAAGTTAAGAACATAACATTTATTTTATGGCAGAGTGAAACGCTTTGTTGTGTATTTTGTTTTTGTTTTCAGGACCTTATTTGAATGTTCACATTACACGTTGGTACTTATTGTGAAGGAAATATTATAGAGTAGGTTATGTCATTGATTGTTCCTTTTCTTTTAATCAGCACATATGTCATCTTTCATTTCATAATGATAGGAAGTAATTTAATGATTTTATCTTAAATTCACCTTTTGAATATCTGTTTTCATTATTTTTTTCAAATAGGATGCAGCAAAATATTGTGATGGGCTTAGAGAAATTGGGGGTGCCTTGTTGTAGGTGTTTAACATACAAAGGAGGATTGAAACTATAGTATTTTCATTTGTTGTAGGGAAAATAGTAGTAAAGGAATCAGTGGGAACATTATCACAGTTTAAATTGAAGAAAAAGTACTCAAGTTTCATATTTTCAATACTCATATTTCAAGTTTTTAGTACTGAAAGGAATCAAATGTAAGTGCTTAATACATGGAAGAGTAGTACTAAAATTTAAGATAACTACTAAAAAAATTGTTTTAAGAAATTAAAAACTGAGCACTGAACTTTGAATATAAGGAAGATGAGTAGGGCAACAATTCGCTTATGCAAAGTTTAATTGTACTACTTGTTTCAAATAAGTTATTGTGGCAACAGGAAAGCTAGCATCTTAATGAGTAGGGTTAAGGTTAAAGCTTCTTGGGATATAAAAAGCACAAAAGGTTTCATTAACTTGTGCCTATAACAAGTTCAAAAAGGAATAAGGAAAAGCACTAGCTTCATCAAGATTGGATGGAAAGATATTTCGGATGGCTTCATTGCAAAGACTGGCAGAGCATACAACAAGGGCCAGTTGAAAAACAAATATGATTCCCTATGAAAGAAATGGCAGCTGTGGGATAGGTTATTACATGAGATAGGCATTGAATGGGATAACGACAAGAACACTATTATTGTCGACGATGAATGGTGGGACAAGAAAATAGTGGTTAGTAATTGATTTATGTGAGCATACATATTTATTTCCTATTATCATGGTTTTATATATTACATAATAAATTTGTTGATGAACGTGCAGGAAGTTCCAGGTTATGACAAATTCAAAAATAAAGGACTCCAATTCCAATAAGAATTAACTTAATTGTTTTCAAGTGTGGCAGCCACGGGAACACATCATTGGCCATCATCATCCATGTCATTCCCTACTGATGGCATGCTTGAATATGATATGTAAGAAGGTTTAGGAGATAGTGATAAAGTGTTACGGTCAATAACTATGTTGAGTGGTGAGTTGAATTCAGTCAATTTCAATAACAACAGTGGAGGGAGTGGAGGGAACAATAAGAAAGGGAAGGGAACTAGTGATGGAGACAAAACAGTAGCAGTGGTAAAACAACTAGCTCCTTGAGGGTGAGGAAAAGGAGTGATGCAATGAAAAAAAGGGGCCCACCTTAGGGAAAATAGTAGAAGCCCTTAGTAGGATAGCTAATGCAAATGACATTGATGCAAAACCTACACGTGCCGATAGGATTACAGCAGAAGCACGGAATGATAGGATTGTAGTAGAAGCACATGTCGAAAGGATGGCTGTAGAAGCATGTGCTTATAAGATATCAATAGCAGAAGTCATGAGTCACCTTAGTCAAGTTCCTGAAGTTGTCGCTGATAATCATTTTTATGCATAATGTGTACACCTCCTTATGAACCACCCATCTGTAAGAGAAATGTATGCAGCAATGAAGGATATGAGGGACAAACTTCTGGTGTTTATGAGGCATGAATGTTATGGACATAAATGAAATATATTAGGAATGATGTTACTATATAGGTCATGATTGCTATATTTTCCTTTCTAGTACGAATTATGTTTCCACAAGACATCACTCACTTGTTTCTCAATGTCTTGATATTGCTTTACCATTCAATGTTATGTGTGTGCATATTTTGACTATATAATTATTGTCATTACTATTTATAAATTTAATGTATATGTCTACAGGAAAAAGCAAGTATGGATACCAAATTGAAAATTATTGCAGAGCATAGGAAGCGGTGGTCACTAAGAGTTTGAAAAGTGGTAGCATATATTGGTGTATATGCTCAGCTATTTCTATGTAAAGAACCACGACACACCAGTGAGTATACAAGTGTTGTATAGGTGCATGATGTCTTACGCTGTAATTTTGTCCATTGTTATGACATGTTTAGAATGGAACTTAATGTCTTTTATGAACTTTGCTTTGAATTGCAATGACATGGTTTGAGGGAAACTAGAAATGTGGGGATACATGAAATGGTTGCAATTTTTTTAAACATCGTTAGACATGTGGCATCAAGTAAGCTGCAACACGAAAGATTTCAAATCTTCGGAGAGACAATTCATAGGGCTCTATATGCTATCTTAAAGGCATGTTGTAGTCTAGCAATGTCCAACATCAAACCACAAGATCCTAAATTTGACAACATTCACTCAAAGATACACCTTAGCAATAGATACTGGTCCTTTATTAAAAATGTTATTAGAGCAACTGATGGCACACACATTCCATGTAAGGTCAAAGCAAGGGAGAAACAAAATATATTGGAAGAAAGGGATTTACATTGCAAAATGTGATCGCGATTTGTGATTAAGACATGTGTTTTACCTTTGTACTGGATGGATGGGAATGTACTACACATGATACTCGCATATTTGATCATGCTTTGACAACTCCGTCTATGAATGTTCCCTATCCGCCTAAGGTATGCTTATAATTTCTATAATTTAATTATTGTTAACTATAAAGACGTGTATTGACATTAAGCCTATTATTTCATACAGATAAATATTATTTGATGGATGTTGGCTATCCAACCTAGACTTGATACCTTGGTCCATACAGATACAAGCGTTACCATCTCCCTGAGTTTCAGAGGTCATTTAGGCTTGAAAATAACAATGAGACCTTCAATTACTTGCATTCAAGTCTTACGTGGATAATAGAAAGAACATTTGGGGTGTGGAAGAAAAAGTTTGAAATCTTGTAGAGAATGTGTAGCTATAGCTTTCCAACACAGGTTAAAAAAGTTTGAGCGATGATGGCTATATGTAATGACCCAAAAATGAGATTAAGGATTAATGACTTCAAAAGTGAATGTAATTATTGTTAATAAATACTTTTGAAGAATATGATTCGAATTATGATTTGAATGTGTTCTGATCAGTGCCCAAACCTTGCATTTAAACTTAATTGTGTGCTAAAGCTTAAATTGAACTCTAAAGGTAGGGGAGGCCGTATAAATGAAGAATGGTATGATATAAATGTGTTTGTCGGTGGTTCAGTAAGAATTGTCATAATCAGGGGCAAAATGGGGAAACGGAAAGTTACCGACTGATTAGTTAGTTATCGAAGAGGAAACTCCTTGATAATTTAAGGATCAAAGGCTAGGATTGAGTGATTAATAGGGTGGAATCCTATGCATGCGAGCTCATGTGTGTGTATGAAAGGAGAAACAAGATCATGACAAGTGGCAACATGGAAGCCATTGGATCAAGGTTAAAGTTTCAATATCTTTTCCTTTCTCCTCTCTCCTTCCAAGTCGGTTATCATGCATGGGGAGGGTAAAAAATCTACATCTTCATCATTCTCACCTTCTCTCTCCATTTTGCATTATCATGCAAGCATAAGGAAGAAAGAGAAAGAAGAAAACTCAAGGTTTGTGTTCCATATGACCTTGAATGTTCAATTCACCTTCATTAATCTTGTTCATGGTGATGAGAGCTACATCTTCATGGTTTTAGATTCTTGAAAGGTGGTGTTTGAGGGCTTGAAAGAATTTGAGAGTTGAGGAATTAAGAAACCAATCTTGGGAAGAGGAAGATGTGAGGATTTGAAGCATTTTGACATGTTTATTGTAATGGTTGGTTGAGTTTAGTAAACTTTATATTTTTCCCTGATTTTGGTATAATTTGAAATGCATAAATTTGGATAGTGTATGGTGTTGGATTTGGTGGCCTAATGTGTCTTTGTGTCATTGGAGTTAGATGGAACCCTGGAAGGCAATATTGGTGTAATGGGGAAAAGAGTGAGAATATAGTGTTCAAAACCAAAACTTGTTGTTATAATGAGAATTTGGTTGTTTTAGTGTTACCATTGGATTTCTTGGGCAAAATTACATGGGAGTAGTATTGGATAGGCATTTTAGAACCCTTAGAAGCATATTGGTAAAATTTGGAAAATTCTATCAGTTGCTGCGCTTTGGCTTCTGATAAGCCTCACTCTAGTGCACAGGGGTGTCACTCGAGTGCAGCATTCTATTTTCCCTTTTCCTTCAATTTTTGGTCGCACTTCTATGCCAAAATGCAAGAGTGCACGTTCACACTTGCTAGTGATATGGGTCATCACTCGAGTGAATATTGTCTCACTCGAGTGCAAGAGTATTTTGCACTATGAGGCCGCGTCTCGGGTTGTCACTCGCAAGCCATTTTTCAAGAGTGTGTCTTAGCACCGCAAGTGTTGTGACATCACTCGAGTTCCAGAGTCAGTGCTCTAGTGCATTTCTCATTTTAGGGTTTCTGTTGCTCTTGGGTAGTCACTTCTTGTGTTTCACTCTATAGGACTCAGGTGAGTTTGAGGTTATCACTCGAGTGTGGGGTTTAGGACTCAAGTGATGTGATCACTTTCTGTCTCTTTGGTTGCTCTCGGGCAAGCACTCACACGAGTGAGCTTCCATGCTCTAGTGCAAATCTCGCTATCACTCGAGTGGGGCCTTCTTCACTTGAGTGAATGTGTCAAAAATCAGTGTTATACATTTGAAAAAGGGGTGTTTGGTTAAGTTCTTCCCAACCCTTTAGGCATGTATCTAGGCTTCTAGTAGCCACATAAAGAGTTCAAATGATAACCAATTTTAAGTGTTATGAAGATAAGAATTTGGAATAGAGAATAACCTATCGTCCTTGATTTTGGTTATAGGGTTTGATATTTGCCTTGCTTATGAGCCATTTGTGTCGGAGCACGTTCAGAAAGAACAAGGTAGTGACTCTTTCTCTTATACTATATATGATACATTGTATGTTTGATTTATTATTGTTTGTTGGTCTATCACCTATGGCCCATCGGTGTTTTCGGTGGAAGGACCGTGCCTTCGAGGCGGTGGAATCCGGGGGATGAGACTATGTGAAAGCCGAAAGGCTATTTGTGAATTCTTCACCCGCGTATAGTGTTTTATGTTGTGATGATGCTTAATGATATCATTGCATGCTTTGTGATTATGTATGGTATGAGTGATTTGTTATTACTGTGATTCTTTTAAATCTCATTCTTTCCTTTAACTAACCTTCAGACAGGGCAAATGGCTCCAAGGGGAAGGAGACGACCAAGGGCGGATAGGACTCCTTTGGGAGATTTTGACTTTGGTTGTTGGTTATCGATTTTGGTATTGGGATTATTGTATCTATTTGAGATGTAAATATTAAGATGATTTTGTGTAATCCCCTAAATGGGAAATTGTAAACCCTTAGTATATATATATATATATGAAACCTGGGGGTTGCCAGGATTTTTGTTGTACACTTTGATGCGTATAATTGTGATTTAATTGCATAGGTAATTATATTCAGAATAATGAATTTGAGATCAGAGTAAGGCAGAAATTTTGAAAGAATTTGTGAAAGCCCAACCGTAAGGAATGGATTGTAAATGAGTTTTAATTATTACTGGTCTCTATTTCATTTTAATTACGTATTTTGAATCATAATTACGAATGGGAGTTACACTATACACAATTTCACTAGAAGAACATCTATTTCTGATCTTGACTTCTAACACCATGACCAAGAGGGTATTTTGTGTGATGATGATGATGATGCTCTAGAATCTTTAACAGTAGCTTCATCAATTGCATATTCATCTGACATGGCTTCTCTTCGTGATTCCATAAGAGATCAAATCATTTATTATACATAAGAGCATTAGTCATGTATTGTTTTCCTATTTGACGTACTCTATTATTTACAATCAGTGAATTCATCAATTGCATCTTCATCTGACATGGCTTCTCTTCGTGATTCCATAAGAGATCAAATCATTTATTATACGTAAGAGCATTAGTCATTTATTGTTTTCCTATTTTGACATACTCTATTATTTACAATCAGTTAAATGTAATTTTATCCCTACCATAAACTCGTGTTTGGTGTTTTGTAGTAGATTGTTTCCAATCGGATATGAATACAAATTTGTATTTGCACAAAAAAACCTATATGGATATAAAGACCTTAGTTAAATTTTGTCAGTTTTATCACAAAAGCATCACTCTTGTCTGTTTAAGGTTCCATTTTTTAGCCATCAAACATTTAACTATAGAATAAATTATATATTTCAATATAAAAGATATTATTTTAGATACTTACTATTTATAAATGATTTTTGAAATATTTTTTTTATCTTACATAATTGACTAATGTTATAATTTTAATTTTGTAGACAAATTTATTTCATTTTTGGTATTTATTATGAAATTTAATGTTAGATAATACATAAAATATAATATTATCATTTATATGTAATTATCACAAAAGCAAATATCCTTCTTAGTAATTTAACCATGAAAAAAGTGATTCTGATCACAATATTCAAACACTATCATTTTATCAAAATCATTTTTTTTTCCAGAATTTATTCTGCTCAAACTCTATTCTCTAAAATTATTTTTATCATTTTTTCTCTTGAAGCTATTTTCAAACTCATCCAAACACACTCTCATTGCCCCTCCACTACTCTATCTTGTTTTCCATCACATGTGAAAGGCGCCGTTCACAAATTTAGTATGTATGTTTTTACACACATATTTAATTTTCTGCAATATAAATCTACAATTGTGCAAGCGTGATCTCAAAATTCACGCACAATTATAATTTTTAAAAACGCCTTCCCATTCTAAATTCACTTGTCGCTATTATAAGTCTATTTTTAGAATAATAAATAAAAATGTTACAATTTTACTTATTTTAATTGTAATAAAAGGTAGAGAGAGAAGAAATAAGTAAAAAATGCATGTTCATAAATGAAGACAAAATAAAAAATTTAATCCATAATTATTGAGTTAACTAACTCTCTTTGATATGTGAGGATTAAGTAATTTAGACTTATAAATAGAATCAGAGTGGTATATACTACATATGTTAAAAGGGTTCTGTCAAATAATAGTTTAAATGCAAATTATTAAAGATGATAATTTAAATAAAACCAACACATATTTTTTATGAATAATTAATTTAAATATTTTTTTGATATTTTAAAACTAATTATCTAACTCCTATATTAAATATTGGAGGGGGAGCAATGGGAAAAATAGTAAAACCACACATAAATTAGTGCATGCGTGTTTGAGGTGAAAGTTTTCAAATTTTTTTGAAGTATCACAAGTTTATTTTTCTGTTAGAAAGAACAAATAAAAATTATATACAATACGTTTGAAGTTTGAACTATAATTTTAATAGATAATTAGAAACATTTTTTAATATATTATAAGAAAATTCCTGTTATTATAGACTATGGCGTCACAAAAAAATCATGTTCGAATATTATTTGAATTGTACGTGAAAATTTGATATCAAATCGTACATGTAATATACTCTCCTTGTAAATTTATATTAATATCGTACTCGAAGGAATCCATATGAATATTGTGACATTTTGTCAACTTGAAAATCATGATTGACATTTTCATTTTAGCATCTCATATAAGATTAATCTATCAAGCCACTTTTTCCATGCGTTATGGGATCATCCTCGTACAACTTATTTTATGGGTTTCATGCAATAGACAAAATAATCCATCCTAAATCTATAAAATGTCGAATTAATAGATAAATATATAATTTATAAAACTTGTTTTGACAATAAACAATTAAAGATTAAAAATATACTTAGATAATGAATATTTTTATTACTCTATAAAAAGATACCGTGTCTGTAAGCACATGCATGTATAATGAGCAATTCTCTAAAAATGTAGAGCTTTCAAGTTAGTTCCTAGTCTAGTCAAAACATGTGAAATTGTCTTCTTTTAATAAAGGAAATTAGTAATAATCAAAACTTTAATGCACATTGCAATATATACCATTACCATCAACCAAACTTAAGAGACACATGTCTTTTTCGATTTATTTTGGTGAACAAGACATGTACAAATTGCATTTGTTGAAATAATCTTGAGATTCAATTCACACTCATCAATCATATTTCAAAGGAAAAAAGAGATTTCGATTAAGAACCATTGATTCAGAAATACATCTCTCAACAACATCCTTTCCTTTGATGTGGAAGGTCACTGATACAAATTTACAGGTATGCATGTGTTTATTTTTAGAGTGTGTACATTTCGCCAACTTCCTTTAATTTTTTTAAAAAAAAGGTTATTTGCTTATTGAATTTTCATACACTTTAATTTATATTATTTTTGGATGTTATTATCTTTTATATAAACTATTGTATTTTTGTGAAAAATAAAATAATGTATTTAAATTTCGTCATATTAATTTTCATTTTCATATTCTATATATATATATTCTGTCTCAGAATCTGTCCTGCAAAAAGAAGCTTTACGATTTATTTAATATCTCAGAAACCTTCCAAAACGAAATCAGCTTAAAAGTGAAGAATTGATCAGAATGTTAAGTTGTTAATGCAACAACTCTAAGAGAATGTTACCTTTTCCTTAATAATATCTAATAATGTCATGACATGTTCAGTTTAAAATCGTTAAAATTATGGTTTTATTGATTTCGATGAAACAAAATACATATTTAATTTATAAAAAAATAATAATAAAAATAAATTTAAAATATCAAAACTACGATTGACATTTGTGAAAATATTAAAATTTAGGATATATTATTTTTCATTGGCAAAAAGGATATATTATTTTTCATATAATTTGTATTATAATAAAGTCGTGTCATAATCATTCAATATTGTAAGAATATTCTGAATAAGTAAAATAAAAAATTGAATGGCAGAAAATTATAATACTACAAAAATATCATTGAAAATTGCGTCTCTTTAAATAACTTTTTAGTATTTTACTTCTATAAATTTCGATTTAATTTTTTTATTTTCTTTTTTGAAAGAAGTTTCCTATTGCAGTTTTACATATTGTTGATTAATAATAAGGTTAAAAGGTTAATGTGAAATTTTGAATTAATCGTTCAAATATTTAAAACACATATTATACTACTAAAAATTCATGAACTAGAGCTTTAAATGATTTATTTCAATGGGAGTGGGACCAATAGGACGAAAATAGAAAATTACCCGCTGAAGGGGATAACTGGTGTCATATCGCAATCTTGGCGGATTTAAAGGCGAATCTAGCTTTGCCGGCGAGTGTCCATGTGGCCGCGTAGGGCCCACAATACGGCGGTGTGTTACAGCTCACAAATTCGTGGCCGTTTCTCATCTCTGACTTTACCCGATCGGATGGCTATTTCCTCACGTACGGCTCCCTGCCACGTGGAAGCTTCACGAAGCCCCTGTGAATGGTCCATAGGCGAGACTCTCTGAGGTCAGGTGGCATGGGGCCCGCACGTCGCCATCAGACTGAGCTGGATGTCCTACACGTGTCAGTTGATGGTGGTCCAGGCCGAGCGAGTTCGGAGCCAGACGAGAAGGTGCTGGTACGGCGTGGGACTCTCCACAACCTTACCAAACAGTCCACCGCTGTATTCGTCTCCTGTCGGTTCCCACTTCCGACTTTGCCTTGTTGCTGTTTTCCCATTTTAGGGGAATGAAATCGGATTGTTTATATTTGGTTGAGTGGAAATCAACTTCCATTGTGTTCGGCAATCATTTCTTGTTGAGGGCAAGTAACTGATTGTTTTCATAAAGAAATTAAATTTCAAGAGTATTTGAAACTCAATAGATCACTGGTACTCCCTCTTGCTCTTATTATTTCATCTGATCTTATTTATAAGTAACTTTATCTTTAAATGTGTAAAATAAACTGGTAGTTAAAAGTAATAAGTGTGTAAAAAATGTCATGTTTTTTCCATATATGCATATATTTATGAAAAGAGTATAAGAGAGAGAATGTATAAAAAGTACAAGAGATAATAAAATATACATTTTCTCAATACTTTGTTGACTTCATTCACCTAATCTCTTTCACTATCTCTCCTGAATATAACTCTTGGAATGTGTGATAATTAATTATAGATTATGCATTTAATAAGGGCAAAATAGGAAAAAGAAGTTTGCATTTTCAGACATAAAGTGAAAGTTGCTTATAAAAAGAATCAGCCTCATGAGAGAGAAAGTTGCTAATAAATAGAATCGGAGGGTGTCAACACCCGTTTCCATTTTGATAATAGAAGAGTAATAAAGACAAGATTCTGTGAGTATACAGAAAAGTACAATTATACTGATAAAAGTATCCCTTTACAGTCCCAGCGTCGTTCGCCAATAGAATACAGAAAATATAGAAATACAGTGGAAATTCTAACGTTTACAGGATTTTCCAAAATATCTTAAACATAAATTAATTATAACCACCAGCCTTGACCTTGCCTCGAGACACATGCCAATTACTTCTCGGCATCTACGCCTTTGCCTTTTGATTCACTGGCACCCGCTGAGATGTTTATTTAAAAATAGGGTGAGATTCTGAAGAATTCCCGTAAAGACATACGATCGACATATAAAATGTGAAAATTAAATATGCAATGCATCATATTAGGCAAAAATGAAAATTCGATTCAATTCATATGTAATTACCTCAGCCGAATCACTAACTACAGTTAGGATTTTCGATAATGTACCTTGGCTGGGCACTGAACCACAGCTAGGATTTTCCGATATACCTTCGTTAGGACCGAACCACAACTAAGTACTGTGCCTTTAGCATGCAATTATATCACAAAATACAGTAACACATACATACAATTATTCATATGGTGTATGAAGGATGGTAGTTCCTACCTCAAAGTCTTATCAATTCCTTTTTTAGTGTGCCTCGTAAAACGTGTCGTTCCGGCTTCTGACACGGTCCTAAAATATTAAATGTACAAGAAATAGGCCATAACCTATTCAAGTATCATTTTAGACTCTTTCATAGTGTTTCTTGTGGTTATATTAGTCTATGGTGAAAATTTACCAAAATGCCCCTGGGACCCCGGCCCAACCTTGCCCCGCCATACCCGACTTGATGGCACGCTTTCCCAAAATTTTGACTAGGTCTATTCTAATGTATTTTTGCCCAAGGAATTCATTTCCGAACTCAAAATCACCAAATTTAGTATCCAATTACGAAAATACCCTTGACATCCCCGTTTTAGGGATTTTATGGGCATTTTCGTAATTATGCTCTTTCGGCATTTTCCAAAAAAGTGGCCAACTGTAACCCCACCTATTTTTGTCCACTGAATCCAATGGAATCATATATTTTATGAAAATCCAGCTCCTTCCCCTAGAACAGTGCTGGCCGAAACTTTTGAAGAAAAATGGAAAAATGTAGTTTTGTGTTTTAGCTTCCAAAACTTGTACTTTTCCACTTCTAATTCTTTATTAACTCATTTAAACACTTCGTAATCATGATTTAAAGAAATTTGAGCAGCATAACCCCTTAGGATTAAGGCTTTTCCAAATTTACAACTCAACCAAAAATCATCAAACTAACAACAAACTTCAAAATCAACTTCATACAAGTATAGATTTGAGTTTGGTGTAGTTACCTCTTAAACTTCTTGAATCCTCTTGCTTTAGGCTCCTCTTCCCTCTCTTCTTGATCTCAAAATGTGTCTTTACCACCATGGATTCATGAGGAACAAGAGTTTAGAGAAAGATTTTTCATACATGCTTACAAGAAAATGCTTTAAGAGAGAACACTTACCTTAATCTTCCTCCTCTTTCTCTCTGATTCTCAAGACCTCCTTAAATATCTTTCTCTCTCTTCTCTCCCTTGCTTGGCCGAAATGAACAAAGGAAAAGGAAAGGACAATGGTTTCATAAAATTGCTCCCTTCATCCTACACCATTGATTTCATCAAGGGGTGATATGGTAACACTTGTCTCCAATCATACCTCCACCCATGCTTACTCCCATACTTCCTTCATAATTACTCCATTTGCTTCCATTTAGCATTGAACTACCTTTTTCCCTTGGTTAGCCTCCAAAAAAACGTGCTCCCTCTATTGCTCCAACCAAATCAAGTGTCCTTCCAACTAGACCAATCTTTATACTTCCCCAAACACTCAAATCATTCAACCCTTCACTCAAGCTATTCCCTTGCCTTCACTTATCATAATCACTATGTCCATGCCTTTATGTAGTGTACACTCCTCCATTGTCATCGTTACCATGTTCATGTAGCATTTTGACATGTGCTCTTGGAAATAAATTATGACTTAGTTCCTTCCTCATATGATCATAACACTTGGCATATCAAATTTCATTAATCAATTTTTTTTCTCCATACACCTCATGCTAGGCAAAATTATGAAAGAGAAGGGAAAATAAAATGTGTTTCAATAATTCCATAATTCAATTAAATAAATTATGTATAATTTCCTCTAATTTCACAATTCTTGATTTATTCTATCAAGAATAATCCAATTATACATTTTCCTTTATTTTTCTTAATTAATTGAAATCAACTCCAATTAATTGAAAAATAATTAATCTTGGCTGAAATTACCAAAATTATGATTTTGCTATCACCTTTTTAATTTAATTCCTTTCTTGAATTAATTTGCCCATTTCATCATGAATATGAATATTTCAAAATTCATAAGATCCAAATTCAATGAATATTCACCATTTTATTGAATTTCTCAAATAATTACAATATATTTTTTGTGAATATAAAATTTGGGATGTTATAGAGGGAGTATAAGACACTAACTAATAATTCTCACAAACTAATAAAAATAGTTAAAGTCATTAAATTGTCCTAACATTTGAGTAATTTTAAATATTACCGCTACTAATCACACTAAACTCTAATATCATAATAATTACTACTTGCTCCCACTATCCTTATTAAATATGAGCATATATAAAAAATATATTTAATGCTCTTTGAAAACAAGCAAGTGTTTTATAAAAAGGATAAAAAATATTTATTAGTTGATGCTTTATAATAAAGATAAGGAGGAGTACGTAATTGGGTTAGATAATTATTAGAATTCAACTTCCTCGAACTAGATAGTTGTGGTGAAAAATCACTCATTGGAAAATGTAATGTCCATAGTACCTAGGGGTGAGCAAATCTTAACCGAAACCGAAGACCGAACCGAACCGAATAGATTTCGGTTTTTCGGTTTTTGATCGGTTTATGAAATATACATATTTCGGTTTTTGATGCGGTTTTTGTAAAATTATTTCGGTTTTAACTGAATAACCGAAGTTATACTAAACGACGTCGTTTTGTGGTTTTTTTTTTGTTTTGCTTTCAATACCTGCCTCACTCCTCACTACCCAACTTAGCCCAAACCCAATGTCCCAACTCCCAAGTCCCAACCCAATACCCAACTTGGAGCCAAAAAAAACCCCAATTCCCTCACAAGTCACAGCCTCACTCCTCCTCACCCATTACTTCACTCAAACTCTCGTCTCTCAACTCTCAAGAGCTCAGAAACCCTAGCGATCCCAAGTCTCTCAGATCTGAAAAATCTGGCCGTGGCTCTCGCCCTCTCGTCTCTCACTTCGCCCTCTCCGGTTCTCTGCTTTCAGAGTCTGAGAGTCTCGACTCTCCTAGTCTCCTCAGAGTCTCAATCCCACTTCGCTGCCTCCTAGTCTTGACTCTCCTAGTCTCCTCGTCACTCTCACTTCGCTCTCTCTCTCTCTCTCTCTCTCTCACTTTTGTGTCGATCTGGCCGTCTTCGCCTCATCTCAGCCGGAAGCAAAACGTGGATCTGCCGTCTAAGCCTCCTCTATCACTTGGGTAAGTTACTTGCTTGATTTATTGGTTCTGTTTTTTTAGCTTCAGTTCTATTTTTTTATATGCAAAAACGTCGATCTCACACCCTCACAACGTGGATTTGCAAAACGTCGATCTCACACCCTCACACGAGTTACTTGCTTGTTTCATAGATTTTGTTTTTTAGCTTCAGTTCAGTTTTTTTTTGTTGATTCATTGGTTCTGTTTTTTAAGCTTTTAAACTCGGTCTCACACCCTCACAAGTAATGAGGGTCTCTGAGTTGCTTCACTTCTGTTTGCTTGCTTGATTCATCGGTTCTGACTGACCTTCACTGACTCAGACCAATATATCTTCATTTACAGCTTTGTGCGATATTCCACGCATATTCTGTATAGTAATCGATATGTTGATGAATAATATATATATATATATATTACTATATTATTCACTAGCTAGTACTATTCGAATGTATTAAATGGGATTGATGTGTGTTTCTGGTTCTGATATTTTTTTTTCGAGAATACCAAATTTTGTTTGCTGGATTCAGTGGCTTGCTCAGTTTTGATGTGTGTTTCTGGTTTTTTATTTTTTTTAAAACGAATGCAAGAGGGCAATGGTTCTGATGTTTGAATAATTATTGTAATGGTTCTGTTTGCAATGGTTTTGATGTGTGTTTTTAGAATTGTGATGTGTGGTCATTATTATTGTACAGTTTGTTTGCAATGGTTCTGTTTGCCATGGTTCTGATGTCACAATGGTTCTTCAGTGATGTGTGTTTACAATGGAGAAGTGAAGGTGATGATTCAAGCCACATGATGTGCTTTAATAAACACTTGAATCTGTGACTGCGCAACATGTGGCTTGAATCATCACCTTCCAAACCACATTTATTCGTTTGAATTGATTAATTATTTATTGAATGGGATGTCTTTTGTGGTTATGTGAATCTATCAATCTCCCGAGTTTTTTGTATTATTGTAATGTTTTATTTCTTTTCTTTTCATTTGATTTATGCTCCAGTTTATGTTGGCTGTGTAATGGTCAATGGTATTTAATTGCAGGCTGCTGTCAATATCTTTCTTTTGGATCATTTTATGATGGCTATATATTTTGTTCAAAGATTTCAGCACACAAAAGGTCAATGGATGAGTTGCTGCAGTTGATTTTGGTGTTGTGACTACACATAGCAAACTTTTGTATTTGATTTGATGCTCCAGTTTAATTGGAAACATTGCTGTTAAATTTGCCATTTTTTGTATGATGATTATTGGCCAACATTGTTGTCAAACTTGGCTTTTTGATTGATGTTTGATGATTATTGGCCAACTTCTAATGCTAGCCAGCATTGCTGTGAAACTCATTATATGACAGTTTACAATGAGAATTGAATTGTAATTATATCTTTTCCTTTTTAGATATTTGATTTACGGTATGTTACTTTGTTTCTTCAATGTTAAACTCTAGCTGCTGTGTTGGCAAAAAAGCCCAATTTGTTACTTTGTTTCTTCAATGTTAAACTCCAGCTGCTTTGTGTTGGTAAAAAAGCCCAAAATGTGGACAGGCCTGAACAAAAGGTTTTTGTTTTAGATTTTTCACAGTGGACATAGGTGAACCAAAAAGGCCCATCAATACGGCCCAAACACCGAAAAAACCGACACACCGAACTGAAATATGTCAGTTTTTCGGTGTTCGGTTTTTTTGGCATTTCGGTTTTGGTTCGGTTGTAAAAATTGATGTATTTTCGGTTTTAACCAAACACCGAACCAAAAAACCGTTTGCACACCCCTAATAGTACCTGAAATGTATTTAGAGACGTAGGTGCATCATATTTTTAATGAGTGCAACTTTCTTCAATTGCAATTATTCGTCAGGGAAAGCCACAACACTGACAATGGTAATTAATGAAATCAGACATGCTTCATCTATGGTGGATTTAGTTTTTAAGTTTGAAACAAGAAGGACTTCGGGCTCTTCATGAAGGTCACCCTGAATAACTCAATTTCAAATATTCCTAGTATTAGATGGACTATTATATTGCAAAAGCCGAAGGAAAACCACATGTCTTACTGTAAAGCATGGATATGCTATTAAGGAGAGTCATCACAATCTTTTAAAGGGAGAAACATCTCATCTAGGGCTTCCTTTAATTTGTTATATTTTAGAGTACTCTTGAATTAGATCGCCGCTTTTCCTTTCTTCAGACACTCAACAAAGGAGCAATTACAAGTATTTTTGCTTGAAAAGACAATGTCTTCCTTCAGAAGTAGTGAAATCTAGGTCTTCAGATATTGTTTATCAGGACATCAACATCCTTCTTAAGTCATTTTATTTTTAATGGTGTTTTAGCATTTGACAGTTTAGATAGTAAGCTTTTACATTCACTAAACTTATATTACTGTATGCTATTGGATATCTGATGTAAAAGCTTTCAATTATTAATGCATTTAACTTTTACTAAAAGTACTTTCTTCAATTGCGTGCAACATATATTTAACTACATATAAAATAAAGACATTTTTACATAGATGGATGCATATGTATGTATATATTGTATATAGTTGAAAAAGAGTTGCATTTGCTCAATGATATGACTTCTTGTGTACATTACTACATTTAAACTATAAATTTTATAATAAGAAATTTTTAAGCAAATTTCCCTAAAAAAATTAGATAATTTTTTTTATATATTTTCAAATGATTAAGGATATATTGTATTAGTGAAGAGAGCAAACCTTGTATAAGTAGCTTTTTTTTATAGTCGTGAGTATTTTTTTATTGGAAGTAATCCTGTTTGAGATATTGTCAGATACTAAATGTAAATCTTGATTTGTCATGTTGTGACGAATTATCACCTTCTACTAAACTCAATCTTAAACTAGATAATGATTTAATAACAATAACAAGAAGGCTTATGTCATTAGACGAAGGATAGGTCGATAATTAACAAGAAAATATAAGTTCAGATCACTGTTATGAAGTGTAAATAAATCAATATATGCTTATGAGGTATGGAAATATATGGAGCTATCAACACATTATTTAATGAACTCCCTAATCCAAAATTTAAGAGTTAAAGAACTACTCCCCCGATCCTATTTAAAGAAGAATATTTCTGTCCTATTTATAAAGTGTATCATTCATTTTTTGTATCAATATATAATTTTACTCTTCGTTTATTATAGTGTAAACTTTGTTTTCTAAGAGAATAATGTATATTAAATAGGAATAAATTTAAAAAGTTGTTAAATTTTAAGACAGAGTTAATGAGATTTAAGATTTTTCTTGATGTGTGTGAAACATGATAGAAATACCTTATAAATAAGACTAGAGGGGTGATTTACAAATATTAAGATAAAAAAGTCAAGTTATTTAATTATTTGTAAGAAATGTGATTGTTTCTCTTACAAATAGCTTCTTTCATGATTCGCATTAAAAACTATCCTATGACGAAAGTTCCCCTGATTATGTGCAATTGATAAGGATAATTTAGTGGAAAAATTAAAAATTAAGGAATTAAAGTTTATTGGAATCCTACATTTAGGATCGAAAAAACTAGGAAGTACTAGTTAATATAATCATGACTCTGTAGTTGTTTCATATAAAAAATATATATGCGATCATTATTAATAATTTGTTATTATTTTTAGTTCTTAATATAAGATCTCATTTGTAGTATAATTTATACTACTAACAATATTTTATGTTAAGAGACGGAAGTAGCATAATGTATTTCCTCCGGTCTTTAATATAAGATATATTTGAGAAGTTAATCTGGACCCTAAATATAAGACAAAATATTCATATTTGTCAATTTTTTCTTAATTTACCTTTATTGATTTTCCCCCAATGATAATCAAGGAGGAGAGGGAATGAGAGAATTCAAGAAGGTAACTAAAATGTTCTAGAAAATACATTTTATATTAACTAACTTAATAAATTAACTTTCTTAATCTAATTAAATGAGGTAAATATGTCTTATATTAAATACCAGAGAAGTATATAATTGGGAATTGATGGGAGAGTATACACTAGTGGAAAAACACTTTTTAGACTGAGTAAAAACGACATTTTAGACCGGTTCTAAATGAGATCTTGCTATAGCCGGTCTAAAAAATCTGTTACTTTTTAGACGATTAAGCAACCGGTCTAAAAAATGATTTTTTAGACCAGTTGTTGATAAAACCGGTCTAAAAAGTATGGCATTAGACTTGTTCTAAAAAGTCATTTTTAGATCGGTTTGTGAACAACCAGTCTAAAAAGTTGCCAAATTTTAAAAAAATTCCTGTTACCCAGCAAACCATTTCACCTGTTAAAACATTTTACCCAGCAATCAATTTCAACGACATCCAAATAAATTATTCTCTTACACATTATAACTAACACCTTATACAGAAGCATTTTCATCAAACATTTTAAAACACAATTTCAATTGGTGTAATACTTACATCATTCTTCCTATATCCCACATTCCACAAAAGCAACAACAATAAATCATTCTTCTTACACCTCAAATAAATTCTTCTATTACACATTCCCATTTCATCAAACATTTTAAAACACAATTTCAACTGGTGTAACTTACATCATTCTTCCTACGTACACCCCACATTCGGACATTCCATAGAAGCAATAATAATAAATCATTGAAAATCAACACATTATTACACAAAATCAAAAAATTAAGGTATGCTACTACACATTTTTATTCCCCTATTTTAATATTACAGTTTGACAAAAAAACAATCAAAACTTTAGCTAATAATAGAATTAAAAATTGATGATATATGAATCTATCAAGAAAGAACACAACATCTAGTAATCCATTGCTGATGATCACTAGTTGGCTCCAAAGCATCTACACTAGGACACCTTAAATCCTTCATTTTCTTATGATGACAAACAAAAGTAGTTTTATATATAAAATAACTATATACATAATTCAAATATAATTCATAATAATTACTTTAGCTACCTAACTTTCAAAGTAGTTTTATAAAGGGATATTCTCCCATATATCTTCATGATGATCGTTTCTTGTGCCGTGTTCATTATCTGCTTTATCTTCTTCATTCAATTTTGGAAGACCCTTAGAAAAAGGAGTCTCAAGAAAATCATTTATTGAATGACTTTCCTCATTAATATCAACGACCTTTTTTCCTTTGAGAGTTACATACCATATTTTATTTGCCTGATTGGTAATATAGAACACTTATTTCGCCTGATATGCCATAATAAAATATTCATCTCCAAAACTTCTACTATTCAAATCAACTAATGTAAATCCTAACTGATCGATCATCACACCATTGTTGACATCAATCCACTTGCATTTGAAAATAAGAAATTTAATTTTAACATAATCAACCACTTAAATTTCTTTAATAACCCCATAATAAGGTATGACTGTCAATCTATGATTCTTATCTTTTGAACTAGAGAAGTGCATAGATTCAGCCACTAATATAACATCACTGTTTTGGATGGTGCTCCTATCATCTAAGAACTTTATGTAAAATGTATAACCATTTATCACAAATAAAGTCCAACTTATGACATCAATATCAGGACCACGTGTTAACCATTTAATTATATCAGAAACACGTTCTTCTTTGTCAACCTTTTGTTCGAACCAATGTGCAAAAGTTTTGTTATGCTTCTTAATTAATTTTTGTTCAATCATTTGACTATTTTCCTTTAGTACAATTTCTTTATGAGCATTAATATAATCTTGAACTTCATCAACATTATTCATGATGTACAAGTTGACTTGTTGCAATTCATCAAGATCCGCGCTCTTAACTGTAACCCCACGTCTACCCCTTTCTTTATGATGACGTTTAGGGAGCCTAATATGTCTTACATTTGACAAGTAATCTTGAAAAAACTCTATAACTTCTTCAGAAACATATTTCTGAATAATAGATACTTTAGGCTGATTTGCATTTTTCACATACCCTTTTAAGATTTTTATAGTTTTTTCAATTGGGTACATCCATCGTAAATAGATAGGGCCATACAACTTTATCTCTTTCACTAGATGAATAATTAGATATACCATGATATCAAAAAAAGAAGGAAGAAAAAGCTTCTCAAGAAGGCACAAAATCAAATATCCTTCATTTTCTAGTTCATCCAATCTTTTTATCTCAATGACTTTACTACAAATAAAATTAAAGAAGAAATAAAGTCTAGTCAAAATATGTTAAAAACCATATTTGATAATGCCTCAAACAGTTACTGGGAGTAGTTGTTGCATTAAGACATGATAATCATGAAACTTTAGTCCTACTAACTTTAAGTTTTTCATCGACACAAGCTTCTTAAAATTTGAAGAATACCCTGAGAGAACTTTGATGTCATGTAAACACTCACAAAAATTTCTTTTTTCATCCTTAGATAAAGTATGAGAAGTTGGAGGACAAAAAATTCTCTTACCATATGGCCTTGGATGTAAGTTTTCTCATATTCCTATTTCTTGCAAATCTAATATTGCCTTCACGCCATTCTTATAACTACCTTGTATGTTGAGCAGTGCCCAAACAATACTATTACATATATTTTTCTCCACATACATGAAATCAATAGTGTCTCACATCAAGATTGGGTCAATATGAATGATCGACGAAGACATACTTCTTTTTCCATTTATTTTTTTATTACTACTCTTTGTAATCTTACTAAAGATAATATCAATATTTTTCACCTTTTCATAAACTTGCTCTACAGTCAATGCCTCCAGAGCATCTTCAAACTCTTGTCCACAAAAAAAAGCTTTATTTAATTTATGATATGGGTGGTTCTGTCTAAGAAATCTCCTACGGCCAAGATAAATCATCTTTCTTCCATGTTGAAGTTGATGGTAGCATGTGCCTTCTTCACAAATCGAACATGTTTTATGGCCTTTAACACTATATCCTGACAAGTTTCTATATGCAGGGAAGTCATTTATAGTACAAAAGATCATGGCTCGCATTTTAAAAACCTCCTTCTTGTTCGCATCAAAAACATCAACACCATCATCCCACAACTCTTTCAAGTCTTTAATCAAGGGTTCTAGGTAAACATCTATGTCATTTTCAGGTTGTTTTTGTTAGGATCGGCAGGCACAGCAGAAGAATTTTTAAAATTTTTATCGATCCAAATTGAGGATCTATCAACTACATTTAAATCGAGTTAGAAAAATTTGTACCTTTTCAACTTAGGGTTTTCACGATCTCTAGGAGCCAACACCTCAGGTCCGCTCCTTCTACCGGTATTCACACAAATGCTCTCCAATATAGACTGCGTACTAGCGCCTCCAAATGTCTCCTAGGGTTTCCCTTGCGACTCTGAATTCTCATGCATGTATGAGTATATTTGCTCTATTAAGTTTATAACCTATGAGGGCTATATTCGAATTTCAAAATTAATTAACAATTAATTATCTTGATAAGCTAATTAAATAAATTCAGTTTAAATTAAATCTGTCCAACGATTTTAATTTAACCTATTTATTTAATCTAAATAAAGAGCCATTAGATTTAAGTCATCTTCATAAATTAAATCTGAGATACTATATCTCTATCATGTTAGTTATTAAATTTAATATATCTTAATAGATTAAATTTAAAACTAACATAGTATAATAATATCATATAATACACACACACACACACATATAATATGTATTTCGAAAATATATATCTGTATAATATTATTAACGAATTTTATATTATATATATATAATTCGTTCACCCTAAATTAAATATTATCTCGTGTTTGGCCATTCTTGTATGCGACCCTGTAAGCCCATATGAAGTTGGCAGTGGGCTAATAACTGTACTAACCCAAAAATCGCAAGCGGCCTCTAACAAGACATTATGACTACCTGATTCATATGAGAATCGTTATTACGATGCAACCTGTCATACAACCATTTCACGTCCCTTTTGTTACACGATATATTGATCAAGGATAAGGCATGGATAATGTCATTCTCTTGTTCTTGACCATTACTTTTTCGATTCCTGAGTAGCCTGACAATAGAAATGGAAACTCCTTTCCATTGTAGTATGACCATACATTTCTCAGACTCATTCATCGAGGGGCCCAGTAATATCTCTCTACTATGTGAGGGAAAAATTCCATCTTGATCATTCATATTCCTCTGCATGAAAAACTACCAAACCCGATCGTAGCCTTTATCATCACCCGGTCAAAAGTGACTTTTGACTAGTTCAAAGCTTAGCAACTCTCATGTAGGAATCCATGATGGCCTCAAGTCTAAGGGCATTGTGACGTGGTTATACATGAGAAAAGCTTATGACTTGATCCATGTAGCTTTCTCATAGTGGATCGGTTCAGCACCTTGTACTCTTACTAGTGCCTAAGACTTTGATTCGTATCTCCATATCTTATCAAAGTCATACTGGTCTTATTTTATCTTTGCTCCCACATAGATGATCGATTAGGGAAATTTTAGGATAATCTTTATGATTTATCCAAAGATACAATTATCATAGTTAACATGCAAATAATATGATAACAGAATAGAGAAATTTCATTAAATTAATAATATTCAAAATATAATGATTGGCCCTTTGAACACAATTTCCAACAGTTTTGGTCCCGAAATCAACATAAACAACATGATATGCTTTGGTTTCATGCATAACAGAGGAGATAAATTGTAAATTACCAACAAAACAAGCTATGAACTATGTAGACTGCTTAGGCTACTAAAAGGATTCATGCCATCTATGCTAAGCTCAAGTCTAAGGTTCTCAGGTTCTTTACAGAAGTTAGGAAATAATTGATCAATTTTCATCCATTGAGAAGAATAAGTCGGATGTCAAAGCTTTCTATCAGATATCCTCTTATCCGCATGCCATTCAAATTTTTTGCATCGTTTTTATTAACAAACAAGCGTTTGAACCTTGGTATGATAAGAAGATACCACAACACTTTTACATGGGCGTTATTTGATTTGTACCTCGGGGTTTCACATATCCAGCACTGTTATTTCTCTTCATGCTCTTTTCTATACAATATGCAATTATTAGGGCATGCATGGATCTTTTTATAGTTCATCCCTAATGAATACAATATTTTCTTAGCATCATAGTATCGATAAGGCAACAAATTATCATCTGGAAGCATATCCTTAAAAGCCTCAAGCGTTTCTGAAAAAATCTTGTTGCTCCATCTATGTCGTGCTTTCAAGCTTACCAATTTCAATACCGCTATCAACAATTGGTATTTTTTACACCCTTGATACAGCAGCTTTTCAGCATCACTACATATATTACCATATGTATGTGATTGCTCAAAAGTCTCTTTTCTTATATTACAAATAATATCTTCTATCCTATTATCCATATCCGTGTCATTATCATCAAAGACCACTCCCCCTGTTGAGATGCACTTAGCATTTTTAATTCTTCACCATGCCATACCCATATTGCATAACTCTTACAAAATTCTTTACAAATTAAATGTGTATATATATTTACAGCACTTAGTCACTTCTCATTCAAACATACTATACAAGGGCAATAAAACATCCTACTATCATTATTAACATTTCTTCTAGCAAAGTCTAAAAAACCCCCATCCCAACATCATATTCAACACTCGTCTGTTTAACTTCTGTCCAACTACGATCCATATATTTCAACATATTGTAGCATCCTATCCAACAGCAAAATGATAGACAAAAAAACAATAACCACAAAGTTTTAGATATTTCAACAAAATTAAGAAGCATGCATACCAGGAGACAATAACTACACTTATAGCAATGTACCAATAAATTATGGCATGATAAGAACTAAACACCATTTCATAATAAAGGTATATAGATACAAGTTTTAAGACTTGCATTGTAAAGTTATTTAGAATTTTCATAACTTTATATTCAATTCAAACCCACATAGCAAATATCATAATGTGATCATTAATGAAAACCTAAGACAAGAAAACATAAATAAAATATCATAATGTGATCATTAAGCTAGTATATGAGTTTATCATCACTGAGTTCAATGGCGAGAGTAAGATAAAGAGCAACATTGAGCATATTCAAACAAAGCTATAATCATAAAACAGAACACCTCTATTCCTACTTCAAGCATATCATAATCTGATGCCAGACATGGTTAAACCCACCCGAAACAATATAAAAAGGATCAAGTTCACATTATTAACAACAATAAAAAAACTTGGAAAGTTACTTCATGAGTAGTCGTGCTTTGTGCTCCCGCTTGGAAGAAGAATGATTGGCATGGCTTTTAAGGAAGGAGGAGTCGGAGCTAGAATGTTATCGATTGACGGCAAAATGAAGGTTGACTACCTACAAGGTATGGGTTGTGACTCTTCCTCGGCTAATACAAACCCATACCAATGCCGCTCCTGAGATTGTGAACAAGAACACTGTCAGTTAGATTGTGAGATATTAGGTTCAAAGAGAAATATTGGTCCAGATTTAGAGAGAAAGATGATGACGTAGTTGTGAACAAGAACATCGTCATAGAAATTTCAGGGAAAGACGAGTTCAGAGAGCAAGCTAAGATTTGGCGGGACGAAGAGAAGAGTGAAATTTTAATTAGGGCGCGCACGTTTAAGACCTATTATTTTAAACAACCGGTCTTAAATATACCTTTTAGACCGGTTTTAAAAATGACCAGTCCAAAAAGTTTCAACTTTTAGACCAGTTATAAGATATAACCGGTCTAAAAAGTAAAAAAAAAAAATTTAATTGCGGGTTTTTTATTTAGACCGGTTATAGAAATGACTATTCTAAAAAGTATATTTATTTTTAATTATTTTTATCCTTTTAAAACCGGTTACTCATAAATGAGGTTTAAATAATATCTTTATGACCTTATATCCAGGGAACCGGTCTCTAAAGTTCTCTATAATTACAAAAATGTCATATGTCATACATTTTAGATCTTTTCCCTGTATAACCAGTTTAAATGAGCCGGTCTAAACCACAGATTTTGTACTAGTGATATATGAATAAGAGAGAATGAGTGAGGAGGGGAACAAGAGAAAGGAGGTGCCAACCACAAAAAGAACAAGAATGGATGGTGGCTGAGGAAAAGCAATACAAAAGAGGGATCCGAATAGATAAACACACGACAACATGGAAATTTAGCTCTTTGATTGAGCCATCCTTGTTACATACATGCATGTTTCGCATAATACCAATATTAAAGGACATGTGCTATGCTTGTGTTGAATATATACCATACATGGGGAAGATATTAATTGGATTGTATAGATATAGAGTGTATATGATGATGATATAGGCAGTGAAAATAAGAGGAGCAGATCTGGGGAAATCTGTGAAAGGAGTCATATGAGATATGATGACGACGATGATTTATGGAAACAGCAATATAATATTATGGTGAGGGGCAACGTAACGTCCTATAACTGATATGATGGATGCTCTTTATTTAATGCTCCACAAGATCAATCAATCCACCACCATGGTCCATGCTTGCTTGCTGGCAATCATGCTCCTCCTTCCAATATAATGTTACTAATAGGGTCACCACTCAAGAATCTTCTTCGTAATTAGATGTCACATAATAATCCATCGTCTCCTCCGTGATGAGCACATAAAGCTGGATAGTTCAAATTTATTTTTTTTCACTTTTGCAAAATATAATTTTTTATTTAAAAGTCATGAGTTGAAATAAACTTTAATTCTGATCGAATTGTTGAAACTGTATTTGATATCTGTCTGAATTAGCGGTAAAAGTTGTTTTTTCAACGTGATTTACGATGTTACGAAATAAATATGTGAGAGCAGTTTTATCTCGACTTATATAAATATATCTTTTAAACGCCAACTCAAACAGCCCCTAGACGATGCAAATCTCATCTTAGCATTCAAACCATTTCCCTCCCTTTCACCATTTTTCTATATCCTTTCTTGGATTCAAGCTAAGTGTCACAACATCCTCTTTAACAATTTCAATAATAGGTTTTTCGATTTTTTAATAATAATTTTAGATATTTTCAGAACTCGTTTTCCATATTTTCAACATTTGTATGTGATTTCTTTTAGTTCTAAAATCATGAAATATGAGTACGGAAAATATTTAAAATGAATGACCATTGAAAAAAATTGAAAAATTGAATTGTGAAAGATGTGTACCATAAATATGGAAGATGAGCATTGAAACATATCAATTTAAAAAAAAAAATTCCAGCCAAAGACCGGGCCAATTTATTTGGTATTTGGGAATTTCAAAGTTCTTAATTGTCATTAATGTTCTTAGAGGTTTCTTAAATATAATTTTCTTATAAGTTAAATATAATTTTTTAATAAATTTAGCCGTATGTAATTTGTAAATTGATGTAATGTTAACAAAGAAGTTCGACACTCTGCTCAGGTGCTCATACAATTACAAGCTGG
Organism: Inga leiocalycina; assembly: GCA_963242795.1. NCBI lineage: Eukaryota > Viridiplantae > Streptophyta > Magnoliopsida > Fabales > Fabaceae > Inga > Inga leiocalycina. Next base: position 28,793,065 of record OY725320.1, read on the forward strand.
GATACATCTACACACACACACACACTCAAAACCATAATATAACCTTTTGTATTTTGAGAATATTTTGATAGGTAAATGTATGGGTATTTTCTATTTTGGCAACGACATATATTATACAAAAGTTTATGCTAAGGGATTATTTTTACGTACATACGAATATTTTTGTTATATTGCTAGGAAATCAATTCCCCAGGTAATTTGTTCTCTTAGAAGTTAGAACACCTTTAAAATGTAATAAATATTAAAAATATATAAGTATATGAAAATAAATTTTAGTTTTAAAAAATGAATATTGATTGAAATATAAATTATCAACAAATCTGATATTTTTTAAGAAAATGATGATTTTAGCATGTCCTAAACCAACAAACCAAATTAATTAATTTGATCTTAAATTGGATAGATTCAAAGTTTTACAGAACCAATTGGTTTGGTTCTTCTCTTCAAGTATTTCTCAACTACGAGTATAATTTTTTAGTGAAGCTAAGGAAGGGCTGTTGTGTATAGTTTTTGTTTCCAAGTTTTTTCCACTCAGCTTCTTTTTGGTCAAATTTCACATAGCTTTCAATTTTCACAATAAATGTTTTTATTTTTTTATAACTGAGATTTTGGGGGTTTTTTTAGTGATTACATTTTTAAGTTTCGAAGTTTTTAACGATTATTATTATTCTTCGAAAGAAGTTTCAAACTGTCATTTTCTCAAAATTCAAGTATGTGTGTCCCCCAACATATATTCGTTCACAAAATGGATAGCCCTAAAAACCTCTTATGAAAGCAAAAGAAATCTTCTGTCAACCTTGTTTTATGTAATTTTCAGATATCATACTTTATCTACTTTTTTTGAACAATTTATTTTCAATTATCATCCAATAAAAATATTGAATATAACATGCACGATGTCTCAAGTTAGACACTGGATCGCTGTAGGCAACACGCATGCACAAAAACACAACAAATAAAGATGTATGTACTGAAGAGTCTTATTGATTATTTGGAATAGCTTATTTTTTATTTATAAATATTTATAAATCGTAATTTACAGTATACTAGTAAGTATATGAGAGGAGTTTTATTTCAATTTACGTAATAAACATTTATCACTACTACAAAAAGGGTAGTTGTGGTGCTTATTTTTAAACTAATTGTGGCGTTTAGAAAAGTGTCAAATATCACATCGCCACTCAAAGAAATTGTGGTGCTTGAAAGCGCCACATCATATATATATATTTTTAAAAAAATAATACCTATTGTGACACTGCTTTGAGGAAGTGCCACAGGTCAAAGAAGCGCCACAATGGGTAATATTTTTTTAAAAAAATATTTTTTTTCGTATTTTTCTTTTATAACCCTATAATTATAATTGATAACACACTTTAAACACATTTTCATATCCACAATAAAATAAAAAGAGCAAACCACAATCAAATAACTCTAAAATGATATAAATTAACAAATAACTAATTAATAAAATCATTACTAAGTAAAATACAAGTGTTAAAAATAAATAATTATTTTTGCATGCCAAACCCATTTGGTACTCTGAAATGGGAATATAACAAAAAAATGAAAAAGGATAATGAAGATATAAAATAATATGCATGCTCATACGTTAGAAAATAATAGAAAATATGAAAATTATCATTAAACAAATATAATAAATATTGAAGAACAACGAGTGAAATGTACTGCTCTAGAAATGATATGACTTAAAATGTAAAATAAGTCTATAGAAAAAGAATGACAACAAAATGGTACTAAAATCAAGGTATTAAAACCCGGATCGGGTATTGAATCGGTCGGGGTACTGAATTAAGGGTCAATAGGTCAGACCAGGACCAAACCGGAGCTAAATCGAGGGCAAACCGGTGAAAAATTGAAGATTTTAGGCTTATTAATATGAAATTCTAAAGAAAAAAAATAATATTGGAACCCGGACCGGACCGGGAACCGGATTGTTCCACCAGCCAGTCCGGTCCGAGTTCAAGAACATGGACTAAAATGCATTTTATTAGTTAGTAATAATAGATAAAAGGCTGCTTTGCACTTGATGTGATGAATTAGTAAGAAAGTTTCACTCTACCAATCAAATGCTTTGATACCAACATTTTTAAGTTACAATTCAAAAACACACTGCTCTAGAAATGATATGACCACAAACTTTGAATTCATGGAGGTCTATGTTGAGTCGTTTAACTAGCTCATGGAAGAATTGGAGTTCATCTGAGGTTTATGTTGGGAACGTCCTTCCGTGTATGGGGCTTAAAGATCTCCAACCCTTAAATTCCAACCTACAAGCCCAGTCACACTAAGCACAGGGTCAAATCAAGTATGACTTAATAATAAGCTCACACAAATGAATAATTGAAAAACAACTAAAATAAATAAGGAGGAGTGACGGAACAAAGAAATAAAGAGGAAGTGTTGATTGAAGTGGGGACGATGATGAGTGACAGAAAAAGGAGAAAGAGAAAATTTGGGGACTAAGAGGATAAGGAGTGATGGCACGTGTTGGATGAGAAGTGGGGACTAAGAGGATAAAAGTGTTAGAAGCAGATCGCAGGAGAAGAAGGATTTGAAAAAAAAAATTAAAAAAATATTACTTTGTGTAGTGTTTCCTTAGCCAAGTGCCACATAAAGTACGTAGCAACTGTGGCACTTCTTTAAGCAAGAGCCACAACTGCTGCTTCAGTAGTTTTTTTTTTTGTAAAAAAAAACACCTTAAGTGGTGTTTCCTCAAGAAAGCGCCACTTAAGGTTACCAAGTAGCTGTGGCACGTCCTTGAGGAAGCGCCACCTAAGGTGTTTTTTATTAAAAAGAATCTTGAAAAAAGTTGTGGCACTTCTCTAAAGAAGTGTCACAAAAGGTGCGCTACTAATCTCTATTTTTATAGTAGTGTATTTTCCAAAAAAACGCTATTCCAAACATAGCTTTAGATTTATCGTACAAAGATTCATTTTGTGTTATAAGGTTAGATGTAGAGTGCTTCAGTGTGTGTCTGTAACAGTGATAGAAAAAATGACTTTTTCTTATTTGACTTTTTGTAATCTTATTTTTAGTAAAAGTCAGACTATGTAATGTGATTTATGTTTGAATTGTTGATTGTATAAATGACTTTTACAAAAGTAAAAATTGTTTGGATTGATTTAAACATAAGTGACTTTTGTGATTATGGTAAAAGAGAGTGGGTGAAAAAATATTTAAAAAATCAAGTAAATATTTAAAAATTACTTTAAAATATTAGGTGCTACTAAAAAAATATTTTAGAGAGGGTGAAAATCAATAAATCAGTATTATAAGTTTTGGGTGCTCTTTACTACTAAAAAAAATACATTAAAGGTAAAATTGTAGTAAGTCTCCTAAGATTGGGTAAGGGTTAAAAGCACTCAAAAATATTTTAAAGTAATTTTTGGAGCTGAAAAAGTACATTAAGGGTAAAATTGCAATCAGTCTGATAACACACTGGATACAGTTGAAAAAATATTTTAAGGGGTTAAAAGCACCAAAAAATATTACATAACTAATTGGATCACATATCCTGTACAATATGGTGGAAAATTAACGTCATAGTCAATATATTTGGATTATATGTCAGTTTATAAGTTATGCAAAATAGTTTGGAAAAAATGATAAATATAAATATTTTAAAATAATTTAATTAACTTTCTTAATATTTCTAAAAAGTCAACTCTATCTTTTATTTAAGATAAAAAAAATATATAAATTAATGATACATATAAATATTTTTTCTATCTCTCTCCCCATCATCCTTCTCTTTTTCCTTGCTCCTTCTCACGTCACCCCCCCCCCCCCTACCAAATACCACATACCCTTTTTCTCTCTTTTACAGTTTTACTTAAAAGCTCCAAAATAGAGCTTATGTTTTCCGTACATTCCCTTGTCGCAATTACCTAAAGCATGATTTCCTAATTGTTTAACCAAACACTCCAAAATTTTAAAGTTGTAGACAATCGCAATTTTGACTTAAAATTGTACGAATATATCTAAAAAAAATAATGCCAAACACACACTCAAAATACCTTATTTGGCAGAAGATAGAGAATATAATGTCCTATATATATATATATATATATATATGGGGTATTGCAGTTATTGCGAACATGAAAGCTTTCTGCAATACTTCTTTTCGAGGGGGGAATGGGAAAACCTTTGATCCTGTCTGAAAACGACCTTAATTAAATAGTAGCATTAAGATCACTTTCTAAATTTCATTTTCTATTACATAAATTCAATAAGTACATATAAATCAGGGTGGATTTTCTATATGATAGATCCAAAAGGTTTTCTTTTAGAGTCAACCCAAAGTATCCTGAGTCACTTTGAACTAGAACCTAATCTCTATCGAGTCATGAGCGTTAAGGTTAAAACATTTTCAATAAGTGCGCTTCTCACTACCAGAACTCAGGTTTTCCTTCTGTTTATTTATCAACTATTTCCCCATGTTTTAGCCTCATATCCACATCTTTATCTAACGAGATAAGTGCTAATTTAATTTGGCACATGCATTATCTACTTTTCAATATGTTTTTTAAAATGTTAGTATTTGTTTTCTATGAGAGAAATGATATGAAAAGATTGGAATTGAGGGAATAGAGAGGAAGATGATGAGAATAAGGACAAGGAAGAGGATATGGATGCCGATGATGCAGTCAAAAAACAGATATGAAGAAATAAATGATAATAATCTGAGAAGATCTGGAGGAGATCAGAGTGATACCAAAAATCCAAAAGCAGACTGCTTTAATAATGACTTCATGTTTGTCAAAACAAGACACGCCGTATCTACAAAATAAGGCACTTTTTGTCTTTACTCTATGCGTGTGTTTGGAATAGTTTATTTTTATATAATAAGTATTTATAAATCATGATTTACGGTATATGAGATAAATATGTAAAAAGAGTTTTATCTCGACTTACGTAATAAGGACTTATTATCTAAAATTAAGTAATACCAAACACAGGCTATATCTTTTTTTGAGTTCCCCTCTATGTGTTTTTGTGTTCCTTATCTTTTAAAAAAAAACTTTTATGAGTTCTTTTGAAAAAAACAATTTCAAGTTTCAGGTTGATTCATTTGTGGCCTTATTAGGCGCCTTGCATGATTCACGTATTAGTATTGCTATTAGCAAATATTAGTTACTTTGTCATCATATTAATAATTGTGGTCAATGGGCAAACGTTTGAGACAGAGCAAAAGGGTTAGTATAAGGGAATTTAATCTAATACAATTACATTAATTTTTTCTCATAAAAAATAATTTTTTAAAAAAAGAATTGTGTGTGTAGCTTCAAACACTACTATCATTTTAGAAATGAAAGCATCTTATGCATTAAAAAGAAACTTACGCTGGATATCCCACTCCTCAATGGATTTCGATTGGGTAGGGCTGGATTAGTCGATTACTCAAATACCTGATAATAGAATCCATAAAATGTGCTGCATACAGATGGTTTCGTTGAATTAAAAAAAAGGTGAAAATTTATTTCTTTTATAAGTCATCACTTCGTGGGTCAATATTAATTAATAATGTAGACTTGTTCAAATATTTTGGAAGTTCGAAAAAATAATCACTTTAGCCAACGAAAATTGGTAAGAATGTGGCTTATGTGTGTGTTCGGATAAATGTCCAAAAGCGATTATTTGAGCAAAACCATGGTTTTGCATGTGTGCTCACCGAACACTCTGAATTTGTTCAAAATCCCGTTTTTGTTTTGAAACCATGGTTTCAGCCCGAAACCATGGTTTTATCTATAAGCTATTTGCCATCCGCTTTTTCTCTTTCATTGTGACCGTTGGACGTCATTATTGTGCTGTCAGATTCTCTTTTCCTCTTTCCCTTTCGCGTGTTCCATTTTTCTTCTCGTCTTCACTCTCTCGTCTCTGATCATCTCTGCCTCTGTAAGTTGGAGCTCGGATCGAAAGAATTGCGC